>WBMV01008857.1:626918-733748 GCA_013396655.1 Campylorhamphus procurvoides | reverse complement strand
GGGCAGAGGGAAGGGATAGGGAGGGTGTGACCCTGTTGGTGCCGGGGCAGAGGGAAGGGACAGGGAGGGTGTCACCCTGTTGGTGATGGAGAAGAGGGGAGGGACAAGGAAGGTGTGACCCTGTTGGTGCCGGGGCAGAGGGAAGGGACAGGGAGGGTGTCACCCTGTTGGTGATGGAGAAGAGGGGAGGGACAAGGAAGGTGTGACCCTGTTGGTGCCGGGGCAGAGGGGCGGCCCGAGCCCCGCGGTGTCCAAGGGAGCGGGGGCACAGGATCAGTTGGGGTGCGGAGCAGCCCTGAGGTCACCCAGCACAACCCCTGCCCCGACAACACCTTGCCAGCCGAGCGCCGCGTTCGGGTTTCCTTAAAACACCTCCCCGCGCAGCCCATTCCACTGTCTAATCATCCTTTCTGTGGAGAAATTCCTGCTAATCGCCAAGCTAAACCTTCCCTAGCACAGCTGAAGATTGTGCCCTCATGTCCTGCCTGGGGGAAGAGACCGTCCCCTCCCCGGTCACACCGTCCTTTCGGGGCAAGTGGAGAGCCATAAGGTCCCCCTGAGCCTCCTTTTCTCCAGGCTGGACACTGCTCCTCATAAGCCTTATGCTCCAAACTTCATCGTGCTCCAAACTTCATCATGCTCCCCCAGCTGCACTGCCCTTCTCTGGACACACTCCAGTGCCTCAGTGTCCTTCCTGAACCGAGGCACCCAGACTGGACACAGCGCTCCCGGTGCAGCCTCCCCAGTGCCCAGGACGGGGCGAGAAACACTTCCACAGTCCTGCTGGCCACACTGTTTCTGATAGAAATATTTCTGATTCCTCGGGGTGCTGAGGAGCTCAGGGAAACAGCTCAGGTTGTCAGGTAACACTTGTTTTGTTTGTTTGTTGGTTTTTTTAATAACACTATGCTCTTCAGAGATCTTAGGGTTGGTCCAAGCTGCTTTTGTCTTTGTTAGGTGTCTGTCACTGGGCACCACCCTAACAGGTTTGGATCAAGACAGCGATATCTGGAGGTCCTGACCTCATTTGTCTGATCCAAAGACAAGTTGAATATGAATCAGGAGTGCCCAGGTAGCCAAGAGGGACAACCGTGTCTGGGGGGCATCAGGCACAGCATCACCGGCTGGGCACGGACAGGGATAGTCCTGTTCTGTTCTGCAGCAGCCTCACCTCGAGTCCTGTGTGCAGTTTGGATCATCTAAATATAAGAATGACACAGAGCTAGTGGAGTTTATCAGGAGGAGGGTAACATGGAGAAAAGTCTTTAGGGCAAGACTTAAGAGGAGCCACAAACTGAGGTCACTCAGCTTGTTCAGCCCAGAGAAGGCTGAGGGGGGACCTTAGTGCATTAGAGGATTTTCATGGGAGTTTTGGCTGATAAGAGTTAATTTTATTCACAGTAGCAGATATGGAGCTGTTTAGGATTTGTCCTGAAAACCATGTTAGTAATAACAGAAATGTTTCCTTTATTGCTGAACAGTGCTGAGAGTCAAGGCATTTTTGCTCTTCGCCCTACCCCACCAGTGAGAGGACTGGGCGTGCACTATAAGCCAGGACACAATCAGGAGAGCTGACCAGAGGGTATCCCATACCATATGGCACCATGCTCAGTATACAAAGCTGGAGGAAGACAGAAGTGGCGGCCATTCAGAACGATGGCATTTGCCTTCCTGAGTCACTGTTACTTGTCATGAGGTCTGACTCTCCTGGAAATGGCTGAACACATGCCACAGGAAGTGGTGGATGCATTGTGTTGCATTTCTCGCATGCACAGCTTTTGCTTTACCTATTAGACAGCCTTTAGCTCACCCCATGAGTTTTCACTCTTACCCTTCTGATTTGCTTCCCCACCACACCAGTGAGAGAGCAAGCTGCTCTGTGGAGCCAAGTTGCCAGCTGGGGTTAATCCCTGCATCAGGGTAACAACACAGTCAGGGAAAGTTCAGGCTGGACACGAGGAGAGTTCTTCACCCAGAGGGTGGTGAGTTCCAGGAACAGGCTTCCCAGGGAAGTGATCATGACACTGATCACTTGGATGATGGCCTTAGTCATACGGTTTAGTGTTACAGAGTTCTGCGAAGTTACATTGGACTCAATAGCCCTCAGAGGTCCCTTCCAACTCAAGATATTGTGTCTCTATTAGACAACACAAACTGAGCACGTCTGTATTCACCAGTCTTTCTTTCCAATCAGATGGCCCACAGACCGCTTTGTTGCAGAGGTCATATGCAATTTCCCTTGCCCTGTTGGGTGGGGTGATATTTAGCACTTACCAGGTCAGCTCCTCTTTCGAACCTGTGTCTGTTCAGCACTACAATACTGGAAAATGAAACATACAGAGGAGTCAAACAGAAAACAGGCTGAAGCAAGACCATGAAACACAGGAAAACTGGAAGAATGCACAAGGAAACATAACTAGTCAGGGGGAGAACAAGGTCATGAGGTCTGGAATAGTGAATTATCTTAAAGATATGTAATGAGACATCTGTAACTACTCACTAACATCAGTCAAGGAAAGTGTCTTGGAATCAGACTTTAGATATTAGGAAAAAAATTCTTCACTGTGAGGGTAGGGAGGCACTGAACAGGTTTTGCCTAGAGCAGCTTTGGATGACCCATTCCTGGAAGTGTCCAAGGCCGGGCTGAATGGGATGCAATGTTATTCTTCAAAACCCAGGATCCCAAAAGAATGCAAAAGAAGAACATAAACTCAATCCTAATAAAGAAATGGATATTTTGTTTACTTAACACTGAAGCTCAGATAGTTTTGCCTGTAAAAACAATTATATACAATATTATGTCAATATAGCAAGCTTCATCCTTTTTAACATTTATGCTGATGCTTCAGTTCTGAATAGCTTTTTTTGCTTCTTTCTCTGAATTTTGCGCAGCTTCTTTTTATCTTTAACAATTGGCTTTGACTCTGGTTTCACAAGCTGTATTTCCACTGGCTTTTCTTCAGCTGGAGTTTCAAAGACCACTTCAGTAGGATCTTCTTTAACAAGGACCTTACTCGCTTTTTTCTTCTCCATCTGCACTTCTTTCACATGCTGTTTCTCTCTAAACTTAGCTGCAACTGACAATCTTATCAGCCGACGATGCTATAAAAATAAGAATTCAAATTTTAACGTTTCAAATAAGCAAGATGGAAGAAATCCAATACTAAAGGAAGACATGGTAATTTTTCTGCTTAATGGTCAAAATCCTCAGTGCAATGCAATCTTTTCAGTGACATAACTTCTGCATTTGTTCCGTGTTTACAAAATTACCCTGTTCTCAATATGAAGAGTTTGGGATTTTTTCTATGAAAGGTCGTGGAAAAGGGCACACATGATGGTCCTGCAGAGACTGACTGCAAGATCAGTTTGCAAATTAATTGCTAAATGAAAAAGACAGAGCTGCTTACCATATTTGGGGACTGGTAATGAGGATTTTCATACAGAGTTGGTCCTCCAAAGCTACCTTGGAAGATTTTTATGAGGTTCAGGACAAAACGAGGCCCAATTTCTACTAGAGATGCATCTTCTTCTATAATCTGCAACAAAAAGAAGACTTTCTTAACTTCTCATAGATCAAATAAAGGTACATGACCTTGTAGGCACCTTGCATATGGTAATGCACAACTGAATTTAAATCCAAGATACGGTGCCACTGAAACTGGTAAGCTAGACGTGTATAAACACAGCAGTTCTTTTAGGTTCAAGCAAGCTTTTAGAGAGCACTAGGTATTTGTGAATTCATCCTTCAGAAAGTAAGCTCCAGCTCACTTTGGGTCAAAGCAGCAAATAAGGGTTACAAGGCAAAGTTCAGGCTTTGGGAAGTACTTCCCATTACCAAGACTTCCATCACAGAATCACAATTCACTGAATCTAAGTTAATTGAACCTGATCTATACAGAGAGACTGGAGAAGGTAAGATGTTTCAGGACACTGAATCTAGAAGCACTAGAGGTTGGCATATCCTGATAATAATGATTCTTTTCATTTTATTTTAATTAATGGATTTTATATGAAATTACTCCACTGAGCTCCTTCTGAAGAGCTAAGAGAGACCACTAACCTGGTAATTCCGAAACCAGATCCTCTCATCTGTCACGGTGAAGGTGAAAATGTGATCGACAAAAGGCTGGCTTTTGGGGTGATACTGAGGTGTACTAAATATCTGTAATAAGAGGGAGTATTTCTGAATATCTGTAATTTAAGAGGTCAAGCATAAGTAGCTCATTTTAAATTCATTTTAATTTACTAGCATCCCAATCCCAGGTTACCTTTCAAAACTTAAAATGTAAAAACAAGTGTTCAAGTCATGTTAAGAATATGATCCGAACTGTTTGAGGATTTTTTGAGAGTTCAGAAGTGTCAAACTGCTAGTGAAAAAACACTTTTGAGATTTTTAAGAATGTTGTGAAAAAACATTTCCAGTGAAGAAGAAATACTGGACCAGCAGAACTACAGACTGACCTGAATAAACAATTCTTTCAGCAGGGCATAGTGTGGCTCCTTGTCAAATATCTACAAAGAATAAAAATTTAATTTTACATAGGAATCAAAATGCAATAGTAATACAAAGAGAACCAAAGGAAAGTCAATTAAGTGAAATCTATACTTACTGGATCAAAAGACAAGAGGGGCCGTGAACCCCTTAAGCAATTTCCTGTCATCTTCAATTCAGCCAGTGTGTGAACTACAGTGATAAAGATACATCATTTTAGTACTTACAGACAATTGTACAGACAAAGAAGCAAGAGTACAGACACAATAATGTCAACCAGCTTACCATTTTGCACTAAGAATTTAGCTGATGGTCCCTGTGGTGTGTTTGAAAGCCTGCAGAGGACAGGTGGTGGGGAAGAGAGAAAAGAAAAACGTTAACAGCAGCCAGGAGGAATGCTGGATTTCCATAGTACACCCTAATTCCTGTATTCAAGTAATTTCTGGTGCTTTCATGGCATTATTAGGTTCCTTTAACATGCTCATAAATACATGCTTTCTAAATAGTTTTGTAAAATGCTTCTGTAAAGTCTCCAAAAACTGGTCATACACTGTAAACTTGCACTATCCACAGAAGAGCACTATTAGAACAGAATTAACTAAGCAACACTATTTCAGGCATCTTCACTATTACAGTAAAAAACCTCAGCTAAAACTGAAGCATCTAGGTAGCTACATACAGAAATGTAACAAAACAAAATTTCCTTACCACATGTAGAGATCCTGTTTCTTTTTGGCTTCAAAAAAGATGCACTTATTGCAGTTTTTCATTTCACACACCTACACAAGAAATCTCAAATTAGCTGTTCACAAACATTCTGAAGACATTACTGAAAACTTTCCACATTCATCACTACAATTTTCTGCCTCCAAAATATAAGTTGGAAACCAAGGTTTCAACTTAGTAAATTATGCCTAGTAACCCCCAAACTTTAGTTGAAGCACTTGTTTTGTTGAAAAAATCTCATGTATTTATCAAAAAGAGTCGTAACTTCATTAAAGCTACAAATAACCTGGTAAGCTCTCCAGGATATAAACTTGAGACTTGGAGCTGTGACATTAGGTTTTAAATTCAAACTGGCTGCACATTTGTGTCCTGCATTCTTCAAGTATGAACTGTACTATACCTTTCACCTACACAGGAAGGCACACTTGGTTTTATTTCTTCATGACAAAAATCTACACTTAATTAAAAGTTTAACTTTGGTTTTATTAATCAAAAATCAAACTTCCTGTTTTAACAAAAGTGCTTTTTGAATGTTGATAATTTTCATCTAGAAGTTCCAAAACTCCTATAACTAGTATGAGATTCTCTGAACTTGGTCATCCTTTTCTCTTGCATATTGAATTTCCACAGAAAGAAAAAAAAACCAAACAAAAAGCACTTGCTTACCTCATTAATTACAAACAACTGGTCTTTGCGGTCCATTTTGGTATCTGGAAGACAAGAATAACAATTACGAGGCTGGAAACTCAATTTAACACAAGAAGTTCTTTTAACAGTCAGTCCTGTTGCAAAAAAATTTACTAGTTTATAAATGGAAGATTACTGATAACTATCAAGTTGTTTCAGTCATGTTATGGAATAAATAAACATAGCAGCAAAACTACCTGTGCACTCATAGGACTGATGCCATAGGATTAATTTCCCAGAAAATAATAAGATATGACAGTTGCTGTATTTGTTGGCTCAAAAGGTGTTTGGTGATTGCTTATGATACAAGTTTTATCAAAATACTTATGTAGCACATTTAGCAAAAACCAGAATAGGCTGTCAGAAGTTCTTGGTTTAAAAGTATTGTGAAAATATAACTTAGGAATGATACTTAACCCTACCTGCTTTAGAGTGAGGCATCAATGTCCTTAAGTCTTGCATTAGGTGCCTTGTTCTGAAATTAATTCCACGAGAGGAGAATATCAGCACTCGCTCCTTGTTTTTCCATTTACCCTAGGAAAAAGGACAGAGAAGTTATGTGGGAAGTTTGTAGCCTTCATACTATTACAACGCAGCAAAAATAAAAGTTTGGACAGTAACTACAGAGGAACACGTTTGTTTTATCTGCCCACCAGCACAGAACCACATCCCTGGAGAACGCAGGGCCTTGCATTTCCAGGAGGAATTGTCACCCATCCTGCTCCAGCATGCTCCCAGGAAAAGCCTCTCCCTCGCACCAGTGTTACAAAGCCACGTGCATCGCTTATCCACAGAAGGCGCCTCTCCTTCCCTGCCAGAGGAGCTCAGTTCAGCTTTTCCTACGATGAACGCCCACCTACACGTGCTACCCTCTGCTTCTCCCGTAAGCCAGCTACAAGGCAGCTCCTGAAAGCCCCCAGGAGGATTCCCAAGTGGAACAGGCACAACTTCCACACACCCCCTGCACACAGCGGAGCTACCCAGCTCTTGGAAACACCTCCTGTCTTGCAGCGCCCCGAGAGCCGCCCCTCGGGCACCCCCAGGGCAGCAGCGCTGGGATGGCAAAGCACGAGCCGCTCGGAGTGCCGGGATCCCCCGGCGGTACCTGGGACACGGGCGGGGGGATGCTGTACTCCTGCGGGGCGCCGCTGCCTTCCTGCGGGGCCGGGGCCGGGGCCGCCTCCACCTCCGCCTCGGCCGCGCCGGGGCCGCCCCTGGGCCGCTTCGCCCTGCCCGGCCCCAGCGCCGCACGCTTCCTCTTGCCCGCCGCCATCTCGCACCACGCCTTCGCTTCCCTTCCCCTTTCCTNTCCAGGACCACGCCACCTGCTTCGCCACGGCCAGCGGGCTCCGCGTCACCGTGGAGGATGCCAAGTGCATCCAGGCGAACGCCTTCATCCAGGTGCGGCGGGCAGGGCCGGGCCGGGCCGGGCCGGGCAGGGCTGGGACGGGCCCCATGTGGGCCGCAGGGATGGGTGAGGGTCCGGGGCACTCAGAAGGCTGAGAAGGGATCTGGTTAATGCAGATAAATACCTCAAAGGCGGGTGCCAAGAGGATGGTGCCAGGCGCTTTTCAGTGGTGCCCAGCGACAGGACGAGGAGCAATGGCCATAAACACAAACACGACCGCAATGGTCATAAACACGGAAAGTTCCACCCCAGCATGGGGAAGAACTTCACCNCCCTTCCTTGCCCTGCCCCTTCCTCCCTGCCCTGTCCCTCCCCTCCCCAGCACTCCGGTGCCTGGGCCATGCCGTTCTCGGCGGCTCCCCCCGCCAGCGGGGAGCCCTCAGCGCTCTCGGCCAGCCTGGACAACGCCAGGCACCTCTCCAGCCTCCTGCGCGCCCTGCACTTCCAGGACCACGCCACCTGCTTCGCCACGGCCAGCGGGCTCCGCGTCACCGTGGAGGATGCCAAGTGCATCCAGGCGAACGCCTTCATCCAGGTGCNAAAACTCACCTGGGCGTGTTCCGGTGCCACCTGCTCCAGGTGACCCTGCCTGGGCAGGGGGTTCGCAGTGGATGGTCCCCAGAGGTCCCTCCCAGCCCTGGGGCATCTGTGGCTCTGTTTACCCGCAGAGAAGGGGAGACTTTGCTGGAACCGCAGCACAGGTGCAGGGGCTGGCACAGAGGTGGGGCTGTCTGTGCTGCCCAAACACCCCATGCCCAGTATGCTCCCGCACACCTACTGGCCAGGTGGGCTTGTGCCCTTGAATAATGTGCTGGCACCTGCCAGGCCCGTGCCTCCTTCTGGCCCTGCTGTGCTTGGATGCACGAGCAAGTTCTCACATTATCTGTCTTTTAAGTGTTTTTTATTATGTCTCATCCCACAGCCAGAAGGTTGGGTTTATGTCAGCTGTGAAAGAGGGCAGAGGTTCACACTGGGCTCAGATGGTTGTGCTGTGCTCAGTGTGCTCCAGGATGGCCCTGTGGGTGGCCAATGAAATACGTAACTGCTTCTCCAAAAGCAGCTCCTGTCATCCTGCCTTATTTCTGAAGTGCTCTGTTCCTGCAGGTACTACAAAGCAGTGAGTGCTGGTGGCAGATGGGGTAGTGTGGAGCAGCTTACCCCATCAGGCTAGTCAAAGGCAGGATTTGGCATGTATTTCAGTGTGGTGGACTCACTGTTATGTTCTTATATCCCCTTATTGTTTGAAATTTTTATTATTCCTTTGAGTGAAGAAAACTAAGTATTGTTTCTGGAGAAGGATAACATTGCATAATTCCATGAATATTTCCAGCTCCAGAAGTAGGCAACTTCAGGCTTTGACGTTTGCAGCTTTTTAAAGCATAAGAAAAGAATGTATAGGTTTTCATGCTTGTGCTACGCGACCTAGTTTCTACAAGGTGTGACCTGATTGTATTTTGCTAGTTTTGAGGATGAATACCCATTTTTCTATAGTCGATACTGTGTTGCATGTAAGAATCGCTTGGCATTGCACTGATTTTTGAAAGTAAAAGCTCTGAATTTAAGGAAGTAAGTGGAAACAGTAAAATAGTTACAGAAACTCCCCACTCTTCATCTCTTTACTTTAAATTACAGGCAGAGATTTTTCAGGAATTTGCTGTTCAGGAGGAATCAGTGGTGTTCCGGATCAATTTGTCTGTTCTTCTTGACTGCTTGACAATTTTTGGAACGAGCTCTTTGCCAGGTGTGATGTATTTCCTATGAACATATGCAAGGCTGTGTGGGTGCTTCAGAATGTACTGTGTGCTGAGGTGGAGTGATACCATGGCAGTTCTCTGGGCAGTTCTACCATTGCAGCTGTGTGTTGAACTCCACATTTCTCTGCAGTTTGTGTTGTGAATTACCTAAAGACCTAAATGAAGTGTGCTGAACAGCACTGTGATTTTGGGAAACCAGACTTTGAGCTGGTGATTATGTTACTAACGGAGGGTGTGACTGCAGGCTAAGCTGCGTTAACTTCAGTTTGGGTTGCACAAGTTACAACAGTAGTAAAGCAAGATGATGTGAGCCACAGAGGCACAGCGCTATGGAGGATTTTCCAGGTCCTCTGAACTGTTTGTAGCGTATACATCTCCTAACACTTCAGAGGAGGTCTAGGAGTCTGCACTACATGTGCTATAGTAATATATTGGAGGCTGGACCAAACATGCTGAATCAAATTAATCTGTTCCCTATGTGCCAGTAAAATGTGAATTTTCTAAAGTGATCAAATGTGCTAGCTATGCTCTTTGCAGAATGTGTACTTCATTCTTCTTTTCAGGAACATCAACGGCCCTTAGGATGTGTTATCGTGGTTATGGCTATCCCCTGATGCTGTTCTTGGAAGAAGGAGGAGTAGTGACAGTGTGCAAAATTAACACTCAAGAACCTGAGGAGTTGTTAGATTTTGATTTCTGCAGTACAAAGGTTGTTAATAAAATCATCCTGCAGTCGGAGGGCCTACGAGAAGCATTTGCTGAACTGGATATGACCAGTGAAGTTCTGCAGATTACCATGTCTCCAGATAAACCCTACTTCAGGTACTGGAAACTGTGCTTTCAACTCAAATGTGTGTGCTTGGCCTTCACTGGTGAGGACTGCAAGTTCTGAGAGTGGAAAGGAGGAAACTATTTTAGAATACTGCTTCATTTCAGGGAGAGTTGTAGTGAATATAGAAAATCACAGTATGTAATCTAATCCACATTAAACAATTGGCAACCTGGTAAATGTGACACTGGTGTGGACAGGTTAGCATTTTTATTTAGAACATTTTAATTAAAGTGAAGCAGCTATTGTGATGTACACAATGACTCATTCTGATGAGTTTTTAGAGAGCTGTGATCAGGTGTTTTGAGATGATGCTTTTTGTCTTCCAGGTTATCCACTTTTGGAAATGCTGGAAGCGCACATCTGGACTATCCTAGGGACTCTGATTTGATGGAAGCATTCCACTGTAACCAGACCCAGACAAACAGGTTAGGAAGTCTGTGATCAGTGCCTTCTGTGCCAGGTCATGCGCTCTTGATGGGAAGTTTGAAAACTGTTTTTGCATTACTATAGCATTCATTTCACTAGTATGGGTGGAGAAAATATTTCCAATCTGATGATAAAAGTCAGTGTCTGTAATCAAAAGCTAAGTGGTAACAATATCAGTCTGATGTTGTTACCAGGTAAAGACCAAGTAAGTTTGTTCCTAATTGGTCTTCTGTGGCTTTGTTTGGGAGTAAGGTTTCGGCTTCTCTTTGCACAATGTGTTTTTTTCAAATTACTTTTTTTTCCCTGTAGGTACAAGATTTCTTTGCTTAAACCATCTACAAAGGCACTGGCTTTGTCCTGTAAAGTGTCCATTCGAACAGATGCTCAAGGATTTCTTTCACTTCAGTATATGATTAGGAATGAAGATGGACAGATTTGTTTTGTGGAATACTATTGTTGCCCTGATGAGGATATTACTGAAGGAGAACTGTAGGTGTATGTGCTGGCATTTGTAATATATTTTTTGTTATATAAAATATTATATTTTTTTACAAACTAATGAAAGCTATAAAGATTGATAGACTCAATATTGTTTGGTTTTTTCTTAACTCTACAATAAGAAATCTGAAGACTTAAGTTTCTTCCCTTGCAAACATTTCTTAGCCTTGACTCAAAAAAACTGATGCTGAGAAAGCAAAAAGGAGAGTTGGTCTCCTGTAGGCAGTGATTGCAGCAGAGATGTTAAAGTAGTATTTGTGTAATACGTTGCTGCTTTTTACAATGTTTTCCAGGAAGCTGTGTTTTGTTTTTTGTCTTTGGCTTGTAGTAATCAATTACATAAGAGAAAATCTGAATACTAACTGTGTATTAGCCAGTTTCAGTGACTTAAAACTAAATTTGTCTTGAAAGAGGATAACATTTTCAAACTGATTTCTTAATTCTAGCAGGTAGTTTCTTTCTGGCAAATGCTGACATGTTTTGTCAGTGAAGCCTCTAGGCATTTTCTCATCTTGATTAATTCTTAATATGACTCAATTCCTTGGAATTTCGTCGGATGCCAATTTATCATTTTGTCTGCAGTACTGGTGTTGAATAGGCAAATTGATGCAGAAGCCAGGATATACTTACTCATTACTCACAACTGTTCTGGCAACATGATTGTATTGGATCAGTAATTTGTTACACATCTGCGAGAATGCTGCTGCTGAAATGTTTGTGTATGTACATGACCCTGTTCCTACTCTGCCACTCTCTACTGATGCTGTTAAAAACCACAAGAAGAGAAAAAAGTTTCATAGCCTTTTTCAGCAACAGGAGGCACTCTAAACTGGAGTAAAGGAGTGTCTGCCTGTGTCCCATGGAGGGGTGCATTCATGTCACTGCTAAAAATGGGGCTAACCTCATACTCACTGGAAAGGGAGTGCGGCTTCTGGACAGTTCTCTGCTTTGAAGAGAAGAAGGGTGGGTTGTGTTTAGGTCAAAGGTGGCAGTTGTCCTTTCAGACTTCTGCCTGGGAGTCAGTCTGCTCAGGACAGGAGGTCCCATGGACCAGCCAGGCATTGAATTGGATGCAGAGTCTTCAGATCACACTGCAGGGGACCTTCCTGACATAGGATGTGATCCAAGGCTCATCATCCTGCAGGTAGTTTCTACAGCCTTAGACTGTGGCCAGGTTTTATTCTCTGTCAGATGAGGTGCTGCTTTGCACCTCTGGAAAACAGTATGTTTGTATGTTACCAAGTGGATTGCTCCACAGTCCAACAGAATCTGACTCCTTGGGGATTATTTTAGGTTTAAAATACTTCTGTTGACCATTTTTCACATCTTCCTTGTGTCAGCAAGGATATACTTTCAGAGTGCAGTGTTAACAGTTCAATTTTGTTGTCTTCCATGCAAATAATCTATTTATTGCAATAAATTTTACATTTGAAAAACAATTATAAATTTTTGAACTATAGGGCTGATAAAGGTAACTAATAACAAGTTATTCTTATTTGTTTGGGTTTTTTTTTCAAACTAAAATATTTAACATAGGTGATCTTCCTTTTGGCTTACTGTTTCAATTTATTAAGTGAAAAAAAAAGTTACGGTCTCACTAGGAATTACTAATGTTATCCCCAACTATTGAGTGTGAAGAATGATTTACATAATATCTGGATGACAGGATAAAAATGAAGCAGAACATAGTGCTTTCGTATTGTGATTTATTTTAGAGTATTTATTTCAGAGTATTGTGTTCAAGGATGTTGCTGTGGCTTAACATTTGTATTTTTATATAATTGCCTACAGATGTACTGTGTTACTTCTTAAAATAGTACTTTTAATTTCTTATATAAGCTACCAGCAGTGATCATGCAAATAAAATCCTAGGAAGTTAGAGCACCACAGAATACCAGAAAGTAAATACTGCATTTCATAAATATTAGGTATTACAGACATGCGTGGGTTGTGCAGGACTTAATGTTTGTACCCTAAATGGGCTGAGTCCAGACCTAGACTCACATAGGTGGGGAGATGTTTGTGCACCTTTTGCTTTTATGGATATGGTTCTAGGGGAACAAAAACATGGGAAATCTGGGCTACAGCCTCAGCGCTGTATGACTAGTGGATTTAGGATCTATCTGTGATGGATTCTATCACATCTCTGCCTTCGAACACTCTAAAATAAAAAGGGTGAAGAGGAGAACGACTGGCAAGGCACTGTACCTTTTTGACTTTGTAAGTAAGTTACATTCTGCAGACCTCCACTGTTGGATTAGATTTAAGTTCCTGCCACACTCTGCATAAGATCATGAACCTGGGCTAGTTTAGTACCTTTTGTCTGTGCTATTTGACAAGTCTCTTCCCTTTGCAGACTGTGGGAAACCTGCAGAAGAAATGTTCACTCCCTGTTTTTTTTGTTCATAGTATCATGGAACAGACTTGTCGTAACTCAGATTTTGCCCACCTGCTCTTGTATAAAACTGTACATGTGAGTACTCAGAATTACTGGTGGTGTGAACCAAACCAGTTCCCAGGTGGGAACGCTAACCAGCATCTTCCACCCAGGTTCAATTTAGCTGTGGTAGGAGCTGCCTGGCAGCTCTGATGGGGCAGTACTGGGGGCTGTGGGCATCCCAGATCCAGAGGCCACAAAACTGGAAACTGATTTTCCCTCCAATCATTTTGCTATGTGCTTTTTAGAGGAATAACTGACCTCAAGTCTTCAATAAGGCACTTCTTTGATTATACCAGAAAAAGACTACCAACAGGCCTTAGGTCCCCACCTGTATGGAGAGATATTGGAAGTCAAAATAATGCCTTTGGTTCCTGGTCCTGACAATCTTCATGCAACAAAAAACCAAAAATGCTGGTGCTAATGTTATTACCTGCCTCCCAGCATGCTGAGTTCTTGTGTCTCCTTAGCTTTCTACAGCAATTTGGGTCTGTAAAGACTGTTGAAGACAAAATTCCCCAAAGGGGAATCAAGTTCTATACCTCTCTTTCAAAGTTAGTCATGGGAAAAAATGAGTTGTTTGATTATGCATGGATTTATAAGGAAATAATAGTCATATTCTTGACTAGACGGGTCCTTAGTCTGGTTAGTGGAGGAGCTGGGAAAGCTAAGTTAAACGACATGCTGTTTCCTGTAGGTGTCTGTTTTTAACTTCATTTTGTAGCAGCTTGTAAACCCCTAAGGATCCAGCAGGTGGGTCTTACCAAAATAAATATGTAGATATTGTGTAATTATAGTAGCACTGAACAGTGCTTTTGCTGTTAGAACACATTAAATTGAAAAAATACAGAGTGTTTTTAAAATGGAGCTGTTGCAGGATAGAAACTTGATGCCTTCCTGTTGAGAAAGAAACTCATTTTTATGTGAATCTGCCTTTGAGGGGGGCCAGGACTGCTTAGGTATAAACAGAAGCAACAACAGGTGTGTTCATCCTCTTTCTATCCTGCTTCTGTTAGCTGGGCTCTAACCAGGAACAGGGCAGTGCATTAGCATTGCTGTAGCTCATTAATTGTGAGGGCTCTTCAAGGGAGTGAGTGGTGGAGGGAAATGTAATCAGGTGCCCACACAACTCTGATCTGTTTGTGGAGTTAAAAGACTCTCATGGGAGTGAGAAGTGGGCTTCAAAATCCACCACGGCTGCGAATGTCAAGCTGTACAAGTACCCTGGAGAGATGCAGCCAAAGGAAGTCTAGAAAGAGCTGCACCACCCAGGTAAAGCTCCTCTTTTATTATACCATTTCAAATCCAGACAGACTGTGGGAATTTCACTCCCTTTCACTCCCACCACATCAGCATTTGAGGTGGTATAGTGGGTGGAGGTGTAGGGGTATGGGTGTACTAAAAATTTCCATGGGGAATTGAGCAGCCTCCTACCCTTCCAGCTTAGATGGGACTATGGGGTTGGCCAAAAAAGAGCAAGTGACCAGAAAGCTGCAGGCCTTAGATAACAGACCCACCGATACATTTGTGTGGCTTTTCCCCCGTAAATGCCAGTGGGCTGCAGCAATGCATTTGCAGTACTAAGGACGGGCATGAAGCTGCTCCACCCAGTCAGGCAGCAACTGCAGGGGCTTTGCAGTGACACCAAGATGCTGTGCCTCTCTCTGCTTGAAAACCAGACAGCTGTCCAAGGAGACAGACTCCTCTCAAGACTCATACACAGCTCAGTGCAGTCCAGAAGTCAGAGCAGCAAGGACTGAGGTGCTCCCCTGAACCCCAGCAGTGCAGGCTGAGTGCCCTGGCTCCCAGGCTACACCTGCCCAAACAGATGCTGCATGAGATGCCCTTGGGCATGGGGGAAGGGGAGGTTGGGGTGATGCACAGCTGGGGTTTGCTCTCCGAAATCCTCACCCTGCAAGGTACAGAGCCACCTGTGAACAGGAACAGGCTGATTCAGAGTCTTGCCAGGCAGTTATTTGCAAAAACTTCTAGTTGGCCTGGACCAACACACAGCAGGGCTGATCCCAAGCAGTGTTAGTGACAGAGGTGGTCTTTTTCAAGTGTCTCAGAATATTCCCAGCCACTTTTGCAGGCATAGTCTGTGGAATCACAAAAAACATGTTGCCTCTTCACACAGTTTTGCAATAAGTTGTTTACCTTGACCCGGAGTGCTCTGTCTTTCTTAAGTGCTGCCATCAGCTTGTTGCAAAATGTGGAATATCATCAAAATTTCCTTAAGTTGGGATGTTTTTTGATATTGATCTTTGTATACTTCCAAGCCTAATCAACAGGAAAGGAGATTTAATCTCTGAAACATATTAAACAAGCTGTAAGTGATGTCCAGCAGAAGAACTGAAAGAATCATTATCCAACAGAAGATAGAATAGTAATTAGTAGCAGAACTATGTGACTTGTAGTCAATGAACATTAATGCCCATGTTTGCTAAATGTTTAGGAATACATCTGGTGTAGGTAGCTTGCTTTGCAAGCTGCAGTTCAAGATACAAACTGAGCTCTGGGTGGGAGCCCAAGAGGAGGCTGTGAACTGCCAACCCTTTGGTTAACAAAGGGCACCACAAAGGTGGATGGACACTGGGAGACACAGCAGGAGCCAAGAATTGCCAATCTTTTGAATAACAAAGGAGATGAATGAAGCCAGCCAGGTGGATGAACACAGAGTGGGGCAGGAGCCGACTCAGGAGGAACAGCCAGACTTGCACACGGCTTAGACTGTGAGGGTATAAAACCCCACAGGTCCTTTATTCGGTGATGCCTCCTTGTGGCCAGCGGCTCAGGCTATTTCTGTGCTACTGCACTGTGATTAAATTGCTTTATGGAACGAGACACCTGACACTCTGCTGTGGGAAACTTGAAGTCAAACTGGTAAGGAAACCTCGTCTGACTGTGTGAGTGGGGTGTGCAGGAAGCGAAGCAGGAACCTCTCAGGTCACTGGAGCTGCCCGTGGTGAGGGGCCTTCAGTCCCAGCAGTGAAAGTCTCTGGTGCTGGGAGTGTGACTGCCAGAGAACTGTGAATGGTCAGACTGGGAAGTTTTCTTAACACTAGAATGAAAAAGTATTAAAATGTTTTGCTAGTCACGCTTGATCTGTGGAATACCACTGAGCACCCAGGCTTGTACAACTGGAATAAATAATCAATGTCTCTCTTCAGTGTGTAATCATTGACTTGTTGCACACTGGGTGACAAATCCCATTTTTCTGGACAACAAGCTGGTTGAAGATGTTCACTCTCCTAATAAACTAAATAATGGCATGAAAGAAGTTCCAGAGGAGCTGGGGGATACCCAAGCTGCTACTTGCTCGCAGCACTGGGGAGGGTGTCCTTTGAGAGCTGTCACTCTCCAAAGCTAACCACAGCTCTCAGAAAGGCTCTCAGAGAGGCAGGGGCTGCACAGAGCTGGCAGCCGGTGTAGCTGCACACCCTCCTTCATGCTGCAACTCAGACCAGGCAATCCCATATGACTTTAATTATGCAGATACTTGTAAGGGAACATAGAGCCAGAGGCTCTAATGATGCAGATACTTTCAAGGGAACATACTGCCAGAGACCCATCAGCCAAACCATCTGCAGAGGAAACTGCCAGCCTGCCCCACGCAATTTCTTCATGTGGCAGCAAGGGCAGGAATTCTAGAAACACTGGGTACTACGCAGCCATCCTCAGGCAGTGCAGGGCTTCGGGCCAGCCTCACTCCCACCACCCAATCCCAAACCCTCTACACGCATGGTGCGGGGCACGAGCAAGGAGGAACACGCTGCCCTCCTCACTGTGACCTTCCAGCAGTCACCAAGCTCTGAAACACCTCCACAGGCATGTCTGCACCTGGCTCTGCAACATCTGCCCAGCTGTGCTGACACCCAGATGTGGCCCCATGAACTGCTGAATGCTGTGGTGCTCTTTTTAGAGCTGCACTTTGAATAGAAGAATCTAGAGCAGCTGTTTCTAGGAATGGGGCACCAAAGACCTCTGTGGTTTGAGTTGTCACTCCCTACAGTTTTCCATCTGTGAGGGAAGCTTGAGGGGAAGGAATGCCAGGTTTATCTCTCAGGAATGTTCTGGGGTTCTTTTGTGTCTGGGAAATGCAGCCTAATCTGGCTTCCCCCTTGCTCCCCAGACTCTTCTTTGGGGGATGCCTCCTGGTGGGCAGCGAGGTGTTTACAGAGAAGCAAATGCATCCAAACATTTTTGGGCACAGCTTCTGAATGTGCAGTGGGGGCAGGACTGTTCTGCTTTACGACAGGGAATGAAAGAAGAGTCTTGTGGGCCCAAGCCCAGCCATCACTAGGGGAGCATTTTGGCTAAGCCCAAGAGGAACAGTGACCACAGTGGAGCAACAGCTTCTTGGACAGGCACTTTGGTGTTTTGATGCCTGTCCCCTGAGGGTCACTGAGTGCAGCATACCACCTGCAGCATCCCCCTGGACAGGGTTAACACCAGCATATGTCATCCAGCAGGGCCCAGCCTGGCAGGCAGGGGCAGACAGCCACCCACTGGGACGTGGGGAGCTGGGGAGACATGCTCCAGCCCTGAGCTCCCTGCAGGAGATGATGTCAGTGAGATGTGCCTGTTTCCAATCCCCAGCTGCTGGTAGGAGGCCCCATTACCAACTGTCTGAGCATTTCAGGCTGTTGGAAAATGTACAAGGAGGGCCAACGCTGTGAATCTGGACAGATCAGCAAGAAACCAGACTTTTTTTTAGAGTGAAAACCAGTGATTGTATAAATACCTGTGTTAAACTCATCAATGAGTCAACCAGGGCAGCCAAAGGTGTGTAAACAGCCACAAACACGTTCATATTCACAGAATTAAAGAATATTTTGTATTTTGAACTGGAAGGGACCCACAAAGATCTTCAAGTCCAACTCACCAGTGAATGGTCTGTCCATAACCATGGCATCATTAACACCGAGAGAATCTCAGGGTTGCCATAAAATGCCACAGGAACTACATGTTGTACCACACTGCAGACTATCCTAAAGGCACCAGTGAGCCCGGGAACTGGTATATGCAAGGCTGAAAGAACAAACCTTTGCTGCTTGTGCAAAGGCAAAACCCATCCATATGTTAGTGACACACCATGCAGGATCCAACCCACCGGGTCCAACACAACAGAGGCCATCATTTCTCATTAAAAGATTTTCTGTCACTCACTATTATAGCCAGGGTAACCTGACGTTTGTAAGTGTTGAGCAAAGCACACAGCTTTTTTGCCAGCAACAGGTTCACCTCATAGGTCTATTATATACCTACAAAATTATAAATCAGTCTTCCTCAAATTAGGAAAAACTTACTTAATCACAGATTTTAATTTGGTTCAGGTGCAATTCAACCACTGTAATTCTAAGACAGAGGGTTTGGGGAAATGACTGTTGAGGAGAATTCATTTGTTACTGGCCTGAGAAGAACAAGGGGCATAAAACCAAAATAAAGTATGATTCTAGTCTGTACTTAGTATCTCCATTACTTATGTTCAAAAGGATCATGGAGGATCCAAACAGAGCAAGAGGAGGCAGGGATGAAGAAAAGCCTTTGAAACTTCACTTCTGTGAAACTCTTTGCTGAGAACTGGTGAGTACTTGGGAGCACCCCCAGTGCCCCATGTTTGCAGAACCAGACAGCAATGCTACAGATGAAGGTTTCCAGGTACCTCTTGAACTGTGGCTTGACATTAAACCCAGAACACTTTTTGTGATCCCTGTGGATTTAAGTCACTGGACTGTCCTGAAAGTCCTGCACCCATTCCTGTTTGTTTGAAAAAATTTGCTGTTGCCCTTGTGCCTGCAGAACATGTTCTGGGGTACATCACATCCGATGATGCTACTCTGGAACCTCCACACCACACTTCTCCAGGGCTTTTCCATGCATTTATTCAGCATACAGAGCTGCTCTGTGGCCTGGATCCCAAGAAGTCCCACAGCAGCAGGCTCAGGCCCTGATCTCACACAGCCAAAGCCATGGGAAGCTGCCTCTGCTCCAGGACTTGCCCTGCACTGAGAAGACTGACCACACTGCTTGGGCCAGTGATTCTTCCCTGTAGCACAGGGGTCTCTGCCATGCTTAAGGGCACATGTCTCTCAGACTTTAGTGCCTGCCTTTTGCTCAGATGAAGACTGGCATCCATGTGAAGAAAGCCACAAGATACTTTGGTAGGGCTGACCCAAGCAAGAGCGTCTCTGGGGAGAGGTCAGACAAATGGAACATGAACACTCCTGTTCCAGCACCTTGAACCAGCTTTCCTCCCATGTCCCACTCTAGCCTTTTTGGTGGCTCTCCTCCCTCCTGCATGCTCTAGGCTGGTACCCTGCACTGCCAAAGCCCCTGAGAGAGCATATTTATGGTCTAAACACAACATCTGTGCAGCAGCAGTAATTTATGTAGCCCTGAAACACTCAGCAGTGAAACCACACACCACCTACCTCCTTCTCCCAGCCAGACACTCTCAGGAAAACCCACGAAACATAAAGTGGGCTCCACATGGTAATGTGTCATCTGCCAAGGGATTTCTTGCAAGCTTCTCCACCAGCTCTTTCGTGGCTGCTTCTCTTGGGGCATGGTGTGTGGTCTGCTGCAGCACACAGCAGCATGGTCTTTGGCTTCTGCTGTCTTGTGCTGACAACATAGCACATCAGCGTTTAATTGATAGGAGAAATGGAAAGGAAACCAGCAGGCCTTTCCATTCTGCCATCACTGATCCCCCTGCTCAGACAGCACAGGGTAATACTACCTGTGCCTCTATCCATGAGGCCCCAGCAGGGCGTCTGGTGTGCAGAATGCCCAGGAAGCCACTCATCCAAGAGGATCAACCACCCTTGTGCTCAGGTGTTCACTGTGTGCCACTATGTGCTGCTGAAGCCCAAAGGTCTGTCCATCAAGGAGACATGGCACGCTGCAAAAAGTTCTTGCCCGATTGCTGCTGAAATCTCCTGAATCACCACTCTCCATCATCTTCTCGTGTCAGTCTGGGTTGGCAAAAGAAGGGCGCCTTGGATAGTCAGATGCCAAATAACTATGGCAACACCAATTTACAGGACCTTGCTCTTAGTTTATCCAGCAAGAGAGGGGGAAAGAGAAAGAAAAAAAAATAGAGGTGCTCTTAATGCAGATCTAAAGTTGCTGTTTCCTCCCAATTTTCATCTGAAGTCTGCTACCATCATTTGTCACTATGCTCTACTGCAACAGGGCATAGAATGGGTGAGAAGAGACAGTATGCTCAAGTTGTCTGACCAAATTCTCACTGTTCTGTGCAAACTGTAGTGTGTGTTTGACAAGTGCAGTGTTCAAGCTCAGTCCCCACATGTTTAGTGGGGAGGGAGGCAGGAATTGGCTATAAAAGTGCTGCCCAAGAGAAGACCCATGCTGTCATGACTGACCATGCAGGAGGCCAGAAGTAATGCAGGTTTGAGTAGCAGCACAGGTAGACATGATGTATCCCACCAGCCCAGACTCTGCATGCCAGTTTGTCCTTCTTCAAAGGCAACCCCGTGCTGAAGAGCTTAGAGAAATTTGCTACAAAAGGCTAGAATGCTACTTGAGCCCCCGGATGTAAAGATAAGAGGTGCAAATCCTGCCATTTGTGTGTTTCATCCTCAGACTGGAAGATACTATTAGCAAATAAGTGACTGAAAAACCAGTTTCTCAAATAAAACTGTGGAGAGATGATAAAAGGCAATGGGGCTGTGTAACAAAGTTTAAAAAGTATAAATATCCATATATCCATATACACGTATATATACTTTCACTGTCATTCTCTGTGTGGAGTGCTAAGGGATAGAGAACCACAGTTTTTCAAAACTGTGGGACATCACCGACCTGTGCTGCTGCTCTAAGGTAGTTTTAAACTTAACTGGAATGCACCCAGTGGCAAATGGAAAACCTGTATTACCTCTAATGGGATGTCCACATGAGAAATGGCTCATAACTTACCAAACACTTAAAAGGCATCATCTGCAAAACTGATCATGTGGAGTTTTAATTTTTCTACCTGATTGATCAAGGTAGTTAATAATGAAGTTGCAATTTCAGGGTGGAAAGCCCAGTTCATCTGACATCTATCTAGACATGAGATATAGACCACATTTGTACTCTATTAGAACAGATTTCCCTCAATACAAAAGGTAAATGAAGACACAAATGAAAAAAAAATTGGAAATAGTTTATTTGCTGCATAAGGAAATGTCTTGTAAATTACATATAAAGAAACTTGTTATGCTGTAGTATATAATTCCAATATTCCACAAAGATAATTGTAATAAATATACAAACCAAACCAAAGTAGAGGACTAAATCCATCAGGCAACCTACAAAATGGTTCATCAAGTTTTATACTTTCAGCATTAGCATGCTTAAAATCTTGTTCTTTTTGAAGTGATGCAGCATAATTCTATTCACATTTCTTTGGAGCATTTTCAAAGCTGTCTAACTATAAAATACTGTTCAAAATTAGCCAGCATTAGTTAAACCACTCAAGAAAAGTAACACCAAGGTCTAACTGGTGCAAGGTGTCATTTTTCTTTTTGCTTTTACAATCCATTTAGTTTTGCCAGAGTTAGGAATTATCTGATATAAGTGCACTATGCGTCCAGTCAGCCTGAGGCACTGCCGACTCCTGTCATATTATGACTCTATATAAACTTCATAGATTATATAGCTCTGAAAGGTTTCTCTATCAAGAGAGACATATCCCCATAGAATAAAAAAACAATACCATATTGAAGCTGCAAGCTAGTTAAAATGGTTGTACCCTCAAGTGCAGTGTGTGCTTAGAAACATTTTTCCATAGTTTCGTTCTATCCCACATCAGAAATTTTTATTTGACTTTAAATTTAGAAGTGCTAATAAAGGCTTTACTGATGTCCCTAGCCTCTAGAAACAGCATATAGGAATTTCTGACACCTGCTGCTATTCTCTACCTATCATTTCTAAATTTTTTTGAAACAGCAAGCTGAATTGCATTTTAGACTTCATTGCTCTGGACCACACTGACAGACAGGTCTATTATTCCGTACAAATCTCTTACAAACTGAAAACACTTCACTATGCTTCACTATTACTGAATACTTGGGGGTATAAAAAGAAACTTTCTAAAACACAATTACCTAAAAATATTTGTTAATAAGCTTAATGCAAATATTATGTAGTAAAAATGGTTTAGTTACAAAAAAATTCATTAGAGGGCCAATAAAAATATACTGAAGAGAAGATCTTTACAAAAGTGAGGTTAGGAAGTATGAGGCATTGACATTCACTGTAAACATCCTGTGTTAACTATAATCCCTTGTCTAAAGTACATGTTCTGGTTTTGTTCCTGAGCTTCATGGCCAACACTTGCATAGACAGCTAAACCTATCATAAAGGGTTGTTTATACAGACAGTTCTGCTTGTACAGAACTTCAATAAACTAATGCTTTTACCTTTTGAAATAGTTCCATTCCACTACCAGGTAGTTAAGGAAACTATGAAGTATGGTATGATTTCTGTGTACTCAGTGCATTGGGTGGACTGGGACAGCTACCTTAGAGTGTGTTAATCTTAAATAATATTACACTAAAAAAATGTAGCTGCTTGACGTTCTGGCTTAGCATAAATATCTATTCCTCCTCACTGCTGCAAGGCTCACTTCTGCTCTGCCAAAGACTGCATATGGCAAAATGTCAGGATTCTGAGTGCTACAGCATCAAACATCCCCAGTAACAAGATGCAGCTTATACTCAGTACAGAAGACCTCACAGAGGATTTCACCTTTACCCAGGCAACAGAAGTGCTTTCCTCCAGGTTAACCTGCTTCTGTTGGAGGAAGCTGGAAAGTACTTACAGGGTAAACACAATATGGAGTGGCCTAAGTAAAAAGTCTGAAGAACATACTTGCATTTTGGATATGAAAAGCAGGCATGTGTGTAGTTACTGCACGGGGAAATGCACATGGAAGTGATACAGACGGACAATTATATCCCCCTCACAAACAGCACAATAACACAAAAGCAGCGAATTGCCAATTTTAAATCTTATCTTAAGGCAAATCTAGATAAACAACCATAACAGGATTAATAAAAATAGGGAGTTTTCGTTGGCTTTTTTTTTGTTTGTTTGTTTTACTTTTTCTGTGATTGGCTCTTACACATTGATAAAATTTGCTTAAGCACTTTCTGGACATCTTCATCCATTTGACCCTAGACAAGAGGAGAAAGAAGAAAAGATGATTGAATTCATGCAGCTTTCTACTCTTTAAGAATACTGACAAATTATTTTTGGGGTATAGTAACTACATCAATTACCCAAATGGAAGAACTGTTAAATTTACGCTTGATCTGTTACACCTTTTGGCAGGGATGTCTTACATCAAACATGCCAAGTTCTTACTAGGTCTGCAGAAGAAACACCTTTAATTAAAATAGCAACACTGTGTGACTGACAACATCCATACCTGCACAGCATAGAGAAGATGCATCCTGTAAACTGAGACAATTTCCTGATGTTGTTTTTTCGTTTCCTAGAAAACAGTTAAGCAGAAAGGCACAGAGTATTCAGAACTATTGAATTCAGAAGTCCTCAGCTAGGTTTACACAGGGGAAATTACAAACCAGTAGTATGCAATACATTGAAAACCAGCTCAGGCAGTGCTGTGCCACTAAGCACTCTAAATTTGCTCAGAAGCATGTCCAGGAAAATGCTGTACTTCTACCCATCCAAGTAAAAAAGCTGGGAGATAACATCAGTTGTAAGAAGTGCTGAGCTGCAAAAGTATGCAATGAGTACACACTCTATTTCCAAGCTTATCAGCAACAAGAATTGAGGCAAGGCAACAATATTCTGAAAAATCAATTCTGAACTGCAACTAAGCTCTTCCCTGAAGACAGTGACCCATCTGTCAGCTAATGCTTTCACTGGGAAGAAGAGGTGCTTACAAAGGTCTTAACCCACAAACCCCTCAGTTAATGAAGGCCAGCCACCTTTTTAATGACCACAGACTGCCACAACCCAGAAGCCATCCTTCCAAATAAATGTGAAGCTGCTGGGAAAGCTAACCTACCAGAAGGAACGAGCACTTCCGTCCTGTTTTAAATCCTACCCACTTTCCTAATGTGCTGCACACCTTTGCACCTTACACTACTTTTCTGGTCCTTAAGCAGTGGGAGATGAAGGGTCCTTTCAGACATGAAAGACTGGAATAAGAAGCATTCTGAGCCTTGACATTGGCAAGATGCAGTCTGTAATTGTCTGCCCACTACTTCTCCTTGCTGCAAGGGAATTTTTCTGGCCTGTGAGCATATTGACTCTTCTTTCTTTCCGCTGGGGAAGGTAGGAAGGAGACACCAGTTCAACCATTTAGCATGTCAGACTGGGAATTCTCCTTTCAGAGTCACTCCACAGCTCTTAACAGAGGCCTCTGATGGGCTGTACTTTCTTTTCATCCTCAGCAGTAAATTAAAAACTGCTCCTTTGGGCAGGCAGGCTCTTGGAAATATCAATTATGACTCAACCCAGCTTAGAAGATTGGACCTTTCATGCACAAAAATAATTTAAAAAAAAACACCTCTGTAAGTAGTTCAGAACTTCAGAAAATAAACTCTGCTTCCCATAAACAGATGGATTTGCTTGATTTGAAACCTCACGCTTTCAATGAGTGTGTCTTCCAGAAAGCTTAATAAAACAAAACTACTTCAGCTGATGAATGTTCTTGAAAAAATGCACAAATCCCCTGCACACTAGTCTAACTTTTCCACAAAACAGGGTCTCAGTTGCAGGTTTGGTCACTACATTCAATTACAAGAATTTTGTTTCTCTATTGGCCTGAGAAAAATACATGAGAAAACAGCTTTCTTTAGTTAGGCTTTATCTGAAGAGCAATCTATGACTTGCAGATTCCTAGTTGTTTCAGAGAAACAGGGAAATTACAGAATTTCTGGATGAAGATTCCTTCCCATGTACTCATTGACCGTATGCCACTTTCAACAGGCCAGGGCAAAGAACAGCACCCACATCTTGAGAGAACTGGGACTAATGTTAGGTTTACAAATTATCACACTTACAGTCAGTTGGTTTTGCAATTGCTTCACTTGTTGTTGTAACACCTCCAGCTGCTGGCTTTGTCTTTTGGGGGCACTGCTAGAGTAGGAAAGCTGAGAAAGGCTGTTCAATGCTTCTTTTAATTTGCTAATTTCCTTGGACATTTCATTGATCTAAGGAGACAAAACCAGATTTTCATTAAAAGATGCAAGGCATACTGTATTCCTGTGGGTCTCATCTTTGAGTTATTTGTGACTTAAATGTAAGTGTGGAAAAACAAACCATAAACACTGCAGTGGACAAATACAGACATCATGTAAGCAAAGGGCTACAATACTTTTCAATTCCTCATCCTAGTCCAGTCTATTCAAAATGCACTCCTCATTCAGCAGTATTTACAAAGAAGGACTGCATTTACCACCTTTACAAATTCTGCTGCTGAACATAAGGCATAAACCTACCAAACATAGGCCAGCTATTCACAGCTTGCAAAAGGCATAGCTTTTTATGAAGAAACTTGAAGTGATAGATATGGCTGCTGCAGAGGAAAATTAGTCAAATCATGCTATGTTTGATATAGTAATATCACAATAGTGAATTTTTGCTCCTCCCTGGTATTTTGTTTTCTTGTGTCCTCTGGAATCTGTTCCTGCTCTAAATCCCACTTTTTTGACTTCAGTTGCCTGAATAGTGTGAACCCAACCTAAGCAGAACTTGACAGAGGTAAATTGAAAGATCACATCTATCTCCATGGGAGAGGGAAACAAAATGCAAAGTTAAACCTACTGAAAACTGCTTTAAAACCTGAATTTTGAGATCGGCAAATGCACTCAGAAGTTACTCAACTCACTGACACTTCAACTATTAACCAATGTCATCTATTAGATCACTTGTGCACCATCCAACATGCTCTACAGTATGAACTCCTACTACCCCTCCACTGTAGTGAGTCACTGACCTTTTTATCTTTATCTTCTTCTAGTTTTGATGAGCTTTTAAATTCAAGAAGAGTTTCTTGAACTTGATGGTACTTTTGCTGAAGATCAGTCACCTCCCGTTCCTTTGCTTCAAGCAGAGTATGCATTCCTTCTTTTGCTTCTTTCAAGTGCAAAATTTCATTTCTCAGTTTCACAGTATCTAAGGACAGGTTTTCCTTCTCTCGGATTACATCCTTCAGTTTGGATGACAAAACACTAACTTCACCCTCTAGTGATGACTGGAGCTTTTCATATGTAGCCTTGGGTACCATAGCTTCATTAATTGCTGCTTTTTCTTCCAGTAACTCCTTCTCCAAGTTTCTTAATTCACCTTCTTTGTTGGTAAGCAGTCGTTTGAGCTCATTTATTTCTTCCTCCATTTCCTTTATAGTATTTCTGAGTGCATTAATCACTTGATGGTGTTCAGTAATTGGCAAAGAGTTTTGTTTCTGAGTGTCTAACAGTTGCTTTAGCTCTTCTGCTTCATCTAATACTTTTGTGTACTGGGATTTCATTTCTGATAACTCATTTTCTGCTTTGTATTTCAAAGAATTTGTTACCTCCATCAGTTTCTCATGTTCTTCTCTAGGAATGTAGTCTAAAGCTATATCATCCAGAGTTTTTTTCTTCCTATAGTCTTCAAGCTCCGCTTGTGCTTCTTTGTACAACTGAGACAATTCACTAAGCTGTCTGTTGAGCTCATCTACCATTCTGTCCCTCACATCTTTCATTTCTCCAGCTTCAGCACTAGATTCCAACTGTGTCTGATTTGTCAGCTTGTCTTGTAGCCTTTTAATTTCTTCTTGCCCTTCTTTGTACCTCTCAATCAGCAATGCTTTCTCTTGATTAATGTTATCAATAACTGAACAATATGAATTCTTCATTTCCTCACACTCCTCCACAGACAGTTTGCTTGCCACATTCTGCTCTCTGTCTTCAAACTTTTTCTGTAGCTCTCTCACTTTTTCTTTTTGTCTTTCACTTTCTTCCAATGCTTTCTTCAATTCTCGCTTAAGTGTTTCAACTTCTGCATACGTAACTTTCAACATACTCAGATCAGAACTGGTTTCGTCACTTTCAGAGGAAACAAGACCCAGCTTCTTTTGCCTTTGTGTGTTCAAGGCCTCTTTCACAGCTTCCTCATACCTGTTCTGAGTTTCTTGGAACTTCAGGTTAAGATCAGAACCATTTTCTGAAATGTCTGGGCTATTTAAATGATCTGTTTCTGGAACTCTAGACTGGACCTGAGCTTCCATGTGCCTTTTTTTGGCTTCAGAATTCTCTAATTTCCTCTGCACATCCTTTAGGTCTTCCTGGAGGTACTGCGTTTTTACTTCTCTGGGGCTTGTCAACTTTTCTTGTATTTGAGTGGCATTTAATGTAGGCTTCAGCTCCTGAGTTGAAAACTCATTTTGTCTCTCTGTTGTTTTTTCAAACTCTGTTTGGGTTGAATAAGATTCTACAGTTGAATCCCCTTCTTTAGGTGTTCTTTCCTGTCCAGACAGAAACACGAACAATTGCACAATAAATACATTATTATATTTTTTTTAGAATACAGTAAGCAAGGAAATACTTCCTCTCTATACAGAGAAAGATGATTAAAGAACCATGGAAGAAAGTTTTAGAAAAATTCAAAACCCAGCTGCTTCCATTTAGTCATCTACAGTGCTATAAGTGCCAAGATCCTCTGAAAGTCTGGGCTGATCTTCATAAGCTAATAATCAAAGCTATGCAAATTAAAATTCTGCTAACACAACTGTTAACAACATTTTTTAGAATGTGCTTATCATAATAAACAAAGTTTCTCAGTAATTTATGGGAAAAGTAAGAAGATCAAAACACTGATTTAATCCTTTGGGGCAGAGTGTTTCCAAGATCTTACCAACAAGCTCATGAAATTATCTTCCGAGTACATCTCTTTAAAACAGTGAGAAGCTATCTGTTCTGCTAGCAGATTAAGAAAACACCAAAACAGCACAAAAATAAGCCACCTGTAATTTGTCCTGCAGCTCCTTATTGTGCAGTGTCAGAGAAGCAATTTTTGCTTGCATCAAGAGTAGTAGATCTTGTTGGTCAGCCTCAGAACTCACATCCAATAAGCTATCAGCACCTTTGGAGGAAAAAAAAAAGACTCAAAAGCTTTCAAAAAGCTGAAATTCTAGCTAGTTAGTCATTCTAACATTTCAAATTAAACAGTTTGCTCCCATGACCACTAAATGCAGTGAGCAAGCAAACTGTTCCTATAAACTCCCCAAAAAAGTGTTAAGTTCACTCAAGAGAAGTGGGAGGTTCTGGTGGGAAGCTCCTAGTGGAATTACAACACATTACTCTCAATACTTAATGTGTCTCATGTTCTAAACAGAAAGGCACAGAGGATTTCTGACTGGATTTCAACATTTCACACCACCTAAAACACCTAACCAAAGATGAAAGTAAGTATTAATTGTATACCTGTGGTGCTGTCACTCAGTCTGTCTTTATTATCTCTATGCAAGGAGCTGAATTCTTCCTGCTAAGACATCAAAAGAAAGTATTTTCACAGAAAGCAGATGTAAGGTTGGACAGCTCACCAAAATGAACTATAGACAGTATAGATTCTGCTGGATAAAACCTGTCAAAGTGGATTTCTTTTATTTTTGAGGTCTCATTTAATTGTAGCATGAGTCCAGTATTTCAAAGTCCGTTAAAGCCATTTAAGTCCCATTGCCCAATTCCCATTAAATGCTAATGAAATATGGGCAACCATCTTGTAGATAGCTTGGAAGACTGCAGCAATAAATTGGCATGTATTTAAAAAAAAAACTCTTCAGTGCCAGATCAGATAGAACATAGTCATTTTCCTGACAGCTTTTGGTAAAAGGTTCTCTTTTTGCACTGCCCAATCCCATGGCCTTTGCTGGTATTAGAAAATGAAGTCTTGTAGGATTAATACTTTCATAACCACATTCCTAAACACTAACTAGTCTATGACTATTTCTATATACATACCTGTTAAATTTTAATCTACAATAGTTTTATAAATTACATTGAAGTAGATTGTATTCCATTTCGTTCCTAAAGTCAGCTAATTAAGTCATAGAAGACTCTGCAGTCAGCAATACAGAATATTAAGCAAAACAGACAGTATACTTTCCTTCCCTAAGCTCATAAGAACAGAACACTGATACCTTGCATACTTGATCAGCAAAGAAAGCCTGCCCTTTTCCAGTCATGGGAGTTGAAGTTGATGAGTGTGGAGAGGACAAATCATTAAGCTGTAAAAGATTTTCATATAAATGGGTTTGTATAAATACATGCACACATAACTACCTCGCTACTATGTGCCCATACACACACACACACACACACACACACATTAAAGAGTACTTTTCTCTGCACTAACATAAGTCACAGCTCTAGACTATTTTCTAAGAGCAGACCTAATTATTTAGTGCTCTTCTGAGTCAGTATAACATAAGTACTGTAGCTATCACAAAGGTAACATTCCAATTTAAGATTAAACCCAACTGTTCAATAGATTTATATAGCATCAAAATGCAGGTTTTTGCTTCCATATGCTTCTATGCATATAATAATGTGTACACACACACACACACACATATATATATGTATAATCAAAATATGCAGAAATATTTACTTATTGAAATCAGCAAAACCAGGACCACTTCAACTTGAGCTGGAAAAAGCAATTGTACCCTAACATTTGTACAGTCATATCTTAGACCATGCTGTATTTCAAGCAATTTTGCTTAGTTAACCTAACCAACATGTGCTTTATGGTGTCATCCTAATGTCAGGAAAAGCACTCATAGTAAGACAAGCATACAATATAACAGTGACAGAGCAAATCCAGCCCACATAATTCACATAATGTTCAAAATGCTTTACATCCCCTAAAAGCATCTCAAAATTGGTCTTTTCTTTACCTGAATAGGACTGATAGGAGGAGGTGGGGCTTTGCGTTTTTTTGGAGTTCCACTTCTTTCTGAACTTAATTTAGAGCCTTGATCATGCTGAAAGTTTCACCAGCCAGAAAAGGTAGGTTTGTTAGTTTGGTTAGTAAAGTCTGAGCAAGTTGTTTTACAAAAAAAGTAAAATCCCACATTAATATCAACTTTAGCAGCTCATGCAGTGCCTTTTATTCCTATGTAAAGACCACACCACTACTAACACAAAGATATTAAACATGCCTGACAATAAGAATATGCTCCCTTGTAATCCATGCTTCAGTGAAAACAAACAAGATTTAGTGAAAAAGCAGAAGCTGACAAGTTTAGCACCAGTGATCTTAAATACTTCCACTCACACATAGTCCAGTCATGCCCTTCTTCATGGCTACCACCTTTCCTCTCTACCAGCTTCTTCCTGAGCTCCCTGAAAAACCCACTTCCCCACTCAGAGAAAGAGTGAGTCAATGCACTACAACTTAATCTACTTTCCAGCAGGTCTACAAGGTTTACTTGCACTCCCAGACATAATACTAAATAAAAAATGTAAGAAACTAATGTAATCACCTAAATCTGTTGGGATTGTCAGAGGATGGAGTCGCCAGTAACCAGAGATAACATCCAATTACATGTTTTAGACATAGGGAATTTTTCTAGAGCATTTTCTCTACTATTTGAAGAGGTAGGGAGTACAAAAACCAAGCTCCTGCATTACACATGAGAAAAGCACATATGGACATACACACTCGCCCTCCCTTCCTTGTCTCACCAAGGGTGCTGGCTGCTGATATTCTGAGAAGCTAAGTCTAAAAGCAATGTTTCTGTAACACATTTCTTAACTAAGCAACAAAACCCTTTCACATTACATAGTAGTCATGGCAACGCATCTCACAGTGACATTTACTATTGCTTTCAATCCTATCAGTTACTTGTTCTTATGCCACAAATCTAGATAGTCTGAGCATTTTCAAAACCAAAAGGACAAATACCTGTTTCGCTTTTGTCGGAGACTTTGTATCTGTGAAGCAAAAAAGAGGTAGAATAAGGAACAGTTAATAAAGGAAAAGTTATTTGCCATTCTTAGCCCACTGCTCAGCTCTACTTTCTGTACTTTCTGATACAGTTTTTGAATTCATGTCTGAAACCTGAGAAATATAATTTCCATATTCCATTTGAATCACACCCTTTCTCTGCTGCTGTTGGGGTTTTCATACTGAGATAAAATCTGAAGAAACATAACAATTCTTATTCTATTATAGTCTTGCACCATTCTTTCACATTGAGCCTCCTACTTTAGAAATCCATCTTAGTTTGACCATAAAACCCTCTGTCTGCCTTGGTTCCTTCTCCAACCTCTCTACTGAGGGGTTATATATCCTACGGACTGTTTCACCTAATAAAAAGGAATCTATTCCAAACTGTATTCAAAACTTCATAATGCTGCTACAGCCACTTACCTTTTCTTTCTCTAAAACACCCTCTTTAGCTCTCAGAGCTTTATCCCTTGCTAAATATTACCATCTGTGGCAAAGAGCTTCTGGGAAATCTCAGCCACATGATCTTGAAAACGAGTTTTGCAACACTTCAGGCTACAGTTTGAAGTAAATTTGATCAGTGTTAAACATACACGGAGGCCATTCAAGAAGTGATCAACCTCTCTTACATACCCACATCCTGAGATAACTTTGATGACAGCAGATTCTGGATCCCCGTATTCTCTGAGAGCTTGGAGTAATGCAGGGCATTCTGTCCAAAGACATCCACTAAACTGACATCTGCACCTCTCCTAAGGAAAGCTTCCACCATGTTAAGGTTACCAGCTTCACAAGCCATCATCAAAGCAGTTCTGAACAAGAGAAAAAAAAGAAAACAAAACACAGAGCATCTCTTTAAGCAGTTAATTTTTTCAGGAAAAGAAAGTGTGACAGTTATTGTGCAATAAAGGCCCTCCTCCTCTTCTTCATACTCTCCATGTGCAAGGGCAGGTCATTTTTAAAACTGGCTTCTTTGAGGCCAGGAGGAGAGTCATAGATAGAAGTGGCTGCAGGATAAAGTCAGAGCAACAAGCCTCACTGCTACACTACAATTACAGAGGTGGCACAACATGAAAGCCTTTATTTCATTGCTGCTCTCCTTCACATATTGCTTTTGAAACAAAACAGACAAACAGATTTCAACCAAAAAGACAAACAAACCTCAAAGATCTTCAGTGAGCCCAAGAGACGGGTTTCACCCAAAACCCTGTACTACTGTCAGCTTAAAAAAACAGAAAAAGAAGTCCAAAAGAGCACAGACTATTCCCTTTCCAACATGGAGTAGCTACACAGTGCCAATTCCTAGAGTAAGGATAGCATGCAGAAGGAGTCTTTTCCTAACTGGCTGTATTTGCTTTTCTCAGTTACTTGCAGAGGTCATAAGAGATGTACAGAATAATTAAAAACACACAAAACCCCTCACTTTTCAATCATGTTCTAATACTGCCTTCCTGCTTGGGCATAATTCTCTCTCAGCATGAAAACATGCCTAATAGGTTGGCCAAGTCTACTGCCAAACGCATTCCTCAGTGCAGATTTGAAGTTGAAAAGTTACTAGAGTGGTAATATTTGCTAAATATTAAGACAAACATTTCCCTGATGAATTAAATATACTCCCTGTAATGGGTGAGCCCTGGAGAGTTGATGGCTGCTGCAGTGCTCTGTTAAAAACTAGTGCTGAGTGGCAACTTGGATAACACCTCCAGAGTCACAGGGAAGGTTTTAGATTACAAAACAATTCACTTAGCCTGGACAAGATAGGAACCTGGAGGTACCATTTTCAAAGGTTATCCCCTTCTTCTTCCAATAAGGCTTCTCCTGTTACAGTAAAATCTTAACCACTTCTGCGAACATGAGATGCAGAAGTAGTCACACCCCTTACCATGATCAAATCAAGAACTAAACGGGCATATTACATATTATATAATTTTCTTGCTTCTACACCAGTACTTTCTTAAAAAAGAAAACACAAAAATATGAGTCCTATCTATGTCAGAAACTTCTTCATCCAGAGAAGAAAGTCTTAACATTGTCTGTTCAGTAAGTAGTAAGAGAGCAAGGGGAAGGCAGAGGTCCCAGAGTTTGCAGCACCTCAGGTTCAAAGCATTGATGAGGCCATGCAAACTAACACAGACAAGAAACCAGCTTTCTTTAGAGAGCTGAAAAAAAGAGAGCACTAATGAACTTTGGACTGATAAAAAACAAGTTAGGGCCCAGTCTTATCCTCACAGGTGCTGCCAGAGAACAATATCAGCATTGTATCACATATAATAATCAACATTGCTATGAAGTTTAAGTGCCAAGTCTTCTCAGTATCCTACCTTACCTTCACAGTTTAACCAACTGTTTATAAAACAGTCCATAATTTTCAAAGACTCTTGATCTTTGTCAGTATCATTAAAGCAAGTGCATTTTTCACTACAAACGTTGCTTTTTAAGAACAGTTTTCTGATACATGCACTATCTATTAATGCAAAAAATCTCACTCTGGCACCTCCTAAAACAACAGCATCTCCACTATAAAGCTTTACTGTATTTTTCTCTTGCTGCTGGGGATGTATTATGGTAGAAAGAAGAACCCTCCAAGGATTTTTCTCCCAAGTAACAGTTACTAGATCATCCCAAGAAGAGAGCGGCACTTCAAACTGGGACACTTAAGAAGTGATGTACGGGTAAGTGCTATCAATCTGAATCGTGTAGGAATCACTTAAAAATGGGATGTGCTGCTCTGGTAGCCCAAGGGAATTCTTACAGACACAATAGCTTTAGAGTTGCATAATTTTTGTTCCATCTTTCCCTTTAGGAAGAATTTTGTAAGCCTTCTCAAGAATAAGGATGTCTAGTACAGAAAGCATTATTTCACTAAATATCAACTATTTGAGGAAGAATTTGAGGAGAAAAGTTTCATTTGACAGTCAGCCTCAGGCAATAATTAACATGTTAAACTGCTGTACCTTCCATTTTTGTCCCTGGTGTTGATGTCTGCTCCATGATCCAGAAGGTATTTGCAGACTTCTGTATGTCCATTTTGCACTGCAAGCAGCAGAGGTATGTTCCCATCCTAGAAATGCATTTAAAGAAACTATGAACAATACTCCATCCACTTACAGATAACACTCTGAGATTTAAACTCGGCTGTGAATTTTATCTTAGCGTAAATTAGGTGTTATCAATACCTTTTTCTTTTGTATCATAAATGCACCTGGGTTTACTTTAATTACTTCTTGACTACTGGGGATGATGCAGAGTAGGAATGTTTTTTGCTTTTGTACCCCCTTTGTTGTTTGCTTAATGCTAGAACACAATGATTTTGAAACTACCCCATCCATACCTTTCAGTAGCTCCACAACAAAAATGGTAATTTTACCTGAGTACAAGGCAAAAATAAAATGTTTCATAAAATCAAGTTGGAAGACACCTTTAGGCCTCATCTGGGGTTTCTTCCACTTTGTTCTCAATACAAAGCTAGACAAACTTCAAGTTACAGTACTTTGCTCAGAGACTTGTACAGTCAAGTTTTAAGCATCATCAAAGGTAGAGGCACCGTGACATCTCTGGATACCAGTTCAGTGTTTGATCACCTTCAAGGTGAGATTACTTTTTCCCAAGTACCTAACTGGAACTTCCCAGTTAGGTTCACTACACAAACTCTGACCATTGCTGATCATCAGTTTGTCCTGCACCTCTGAAGTTGGTCTGGCTCCCTCTTTCCTATGACCAACCATGATGTAGCCTAGGACAATTCTATGATACTCCTACAGCCTTCTCTTCTTAAGACTGAACAAGCCTTTCCTGACTTTAAAACACATTTGCTGAAATTTTAGGTCTGACATCTGTGACCTACTTGGTTTTGTTAGAAAGACCAAATAAAAGGGGATAGATCAAAGTCAAAAACTAATGAGTATTTTTATGCTTTCCCACATGGCCTGAACTTTACTTCTCTTAGGTCTCCTTGACTAGAGGGTTTTCTACAAAGCAACTGCATCACACCCAAAACCAGACCTGGTTGGTTGTAGACATTTCATAGTAGTGAATGTAGTATCCCTGAGCCTTTAGACTACATAAAATATAATTTTTCCCTTCATGCTTACCATACTCTGGTTGGGCTTTGTGAGAATTTTGTAGCACTTGCCCACATACTGAGCCTTTTTCTAAGCCAATTGGACTCAAGGGACAATACTTTTAATTGTATTTTGAACATATAAGAACTGTTTCTAGCTGCCTGCGCCAACGTCTCAATTTAATGACCAGCAAATCCTGCCACTACAGTATCAGACTGTGAAGTGCCTCCACACCTCCACTCCAGCAAGCTACAAAAGGAACTTCCTCCAGCAGAGAAATCCAGGAAATATAAGCACAGGATTGCTCTGAACTGCTGCACTGAGATGGAGGGTGGTAAGTGTGGCAAAAGCCACACTGAAGTGTCTGAAGTACACAACAGGAGAAGAGGTACGTACCAAATCTTTGACATTAATGGGACATTTGTGTTCACACAGAAGTTGAACAGCCTGAAGACATCCACATGAAGCTAAAAAAATCAAATAAAATAAAGTTTAAAAAAAAAAGACAAGCATGAAAGTCCACTAAACCCACCCCATTTTCAAAATCTGTGTTCTGTGCTTCCACTTGCAATATTGCAGCATTATAGTGGAGTATAAAACACAAATTCTAGGCTGAAGAGATAGGAATATCAAGCAGAGCAAAACAGACAGTGCAAGCTTTCATCAAAGAAGTTACCTGCATAGTGCAAAGCTGTTTTCCCAGAATTGTCAGTGCTGTCTGCTGGACATTTACTCTGCATGATTCAATAAAGAGAAGGAAAAAAAGCAATTAGAGAAATACAAAGAAAATAAAATGTGTGTTTGATGGTTACAGAGTGCTGAACAACTTTGAAAAAAGGTTTTTGTGCTGCTTCAGAAAGGAATACTGAAGGAAGGTACAGCTTCCCTCTCTACCAATCTGGTCTTTCCCTTCTTGGTACCAGTTTAAACTGAAGCCATAGGAAATCCTTAAGATCATAGAGCTATGCCTATATAAAGTTTCTGAATAATTCAAAACAGGAAATAAAAAAGGAAAGAAACTACTTTACCTGAGAAAATTTTTATTTTTTTTTAACATTAGAATAAGAGCTAAACCAGCCATTTCCTAAGGCAATTAGTCTGGCATTTTTTTTAATTTCTTTGAATCATAGGATGGTTTGGCTTGGAAGAGACCTTAAAGATCATCTAGCTTCAATCCCCTGCCCCAGATCAGGTTGCTCAGAGCCCCATCCAGCCTGGTCCTGAACACCTCTAGGGATGGGGATTCCACAATTTCTCCAGGCAACCAGTTCCAGTGCTTCACCACCCTCTGAGTAAAGAACTTCTTCCTAATATCCAATCTAAATCTGACATCTTTCAGTTTGAAACTGCTGCCACTTGTCCTGTCACTACACACCCATGTAAATGTCCCTCTCTGACTTCCTTGTGGGGCCTCTTTAAGTACTGGAAGGTGTTTAAGGTCTTCCCAGAGCCTTCTCTTCCCCAGGCTGTACAACCCAAACACTCTCAGCCTGTTCTGATAGGAGAGGCGCTCCATCCCTCTGAGCATCTTCGTGGCCTCCTCTGGATTCACTCCAGCACGTCAATGTCTTTCCTGTGCTGGGGACCCCAGAGCTGGATGCAGAGCTCCAGGTGGGGTCTCACCAGAGCAGAGCAGGGGGACAGAATCCCCTCCCTCCTCTGCTGCCCACCCTGCTCTGGATGCAGCCCAGGACACATTTGGTGTCTGGGCTGTGAGTGCACATGGCTGGGTCATGTCCAGCCTCTCACTCACCAGCACCCCCAAGTCCTTCTCAGCAGGGATGCTCTTGGTCTGTTCATCCCCAGCCTGTGCTGATACCAGGGTTGCCCTGCCCCAGGTGCAGCACCTTGCACTTGGTCTTGTTAAACCTCATGAGGTTCCCATGGGCCCCCCATGGTGTTCCCATTTCTGTTGAATGCATTAAGGCTTCATTTGCATTTCTAAAAACTAAAGTATCGACAAGCCAGTTACATTTTGTCATAAGATACTAACTACTATTAATCAACCTAGACTTCAAAGAAGTCAATAAGTATTTCCAAGCTTTGTCAAGACTTGTTTTGGTACAGAAGATTTTAGTTTTAGTTACAACAAAGTATTATAGAAGCATAAATTCATTTAGGTTGGAAATTATCTTCAAGGTCATCAAAACTAACTATTAAGCCAGCACTGCCAAGATCACCTCTAACACGTGCCTCACATCTATACATCACTTAAATCCCTCCAGGTGAGTCCATTACTTCCTTGGGCAGCCTCTTTAAATGCTTGACAACCCTTACAGTTGAGAAATTTTTCCTAATATCCAACCTAAACCTCCCTTGGTGCAACTTGAGGCCATTTCCTCCTGCCCTGTTGTGAAATGGTCACTCCTGAGCCTCCTTTTTTCCAGGCTAAACACCCACAGCTCCCTCAGCTGCTCTTCATTGGATTTTTTCTCCAAACCCTTCAACAGCTTGAATGCTTTTCTTTGGACAGGAGAAGATAGAGCCCTGAAATTACAGTTTTCTAAAAATCAAACATTACAGCTTTTCACTTTTAAATGTAGCACTGCCTCCAACATGACTATGATTTTCTAGGAAAACAGGATCACACAGATTGCCACATTCTGTAACGAAAGTGTCAAGATTCTCCCTGTGTAAAATAATTATTTAGCCTGTTTCAGTTCAACAACAGTCAGACATTCCTCCCACGCACACTTTGGTCTGCAGAAGTAAGGTGGCAATCCTAAGAGCATGAATTATTGTAGAACATTACCAATGGGGTTGCACTTCTGAATGTGTTTCCAAATACGCATATATTAACAAAACCAGAAAAATACCAACAAAAGCGCTCTGTGGTTGTAGGTGGTAAGTGAAAGGGCAGCACATGTGGTGTGAAACACACACACTCAGTGGCTGAGCTGCTGATGCTGCTGCCTGTGATGCCCCCACTGACGGCCTGAGGGTGCTGTTTATGCTGTAAAAGGGTTGGTGTCAGCAAGAGTAGAAACTGGCAATGAAATGAGCATCATGCCTAATGACAACCTCTCCCAGGTGGGAGGAGTAAAGGAAGTCAGTTTGCAAGGAATATTGAGGTGGGAATCAGTGAAACCGGACCCAGTGTTGTCAGAGACAGACAGAGTCCAGTCCCAGGACAGCTGGGGAGCCCTGAGGTAACCAGGCAAAAACAATTTAGAGGCTGCAACATAGGATCCATTCTCTTTCTGTATCATTGGGTTTGAGTGGGATTGTTATTCTTTATTTCATCTGTAGTCTCACTCTGCATTCATTATTTCATCTGAGATTGACAGATAACTCCAGACTTAGAAAAATCTATTTCATCCCTCTCTCTGATCACTGCCACGAAAACTTACCAGCATTCCTAAAATGGAGCTGGGGTGGACAATGTCTTTGCTTACTAACGCATATCTTCAGCTTCAACACTGTGAGAATCTTCTATTCATCTTCACTTTTGTTTTTCTTATTTTCTTTTTCCATTCTCTTAAATTCCTTTCTATTCCCCAACTGTACTTTACCTCATTTCATGGAGGATTTGGTTATTTCCATATTTTAATATCTAAACTACTTTGATTTCTTCTCTCATTGACTTTAAACTTGACAAACATTTCTATGGTGAACAGGCAGAAAGCAGCCTAGTGGAACAACATCAGAATCCCTCCAGAAGTGAAAAATCCTTTTCCCCTATAACTCTCCAATCAATTTCAAGTCATCCAACCACACAGACAAAATACAAAAAGTCAGAATGAAGCTGCAACCTGCTTGAAACCCACCCTAGCTATGTCAGATCAGCTGCACATGGAAAATTGTGTCAACAGACCACTCAGGGAAGATACTACTGTGTTTTATATCATACATTCACAGTGCCTGAGAAGTCTTAAACTCTTTATGTTTAAACTGTTGATGTGTCTCTCTTGATGTCAAGGAGATAGGACAACAGTGTAGCAGAGTGGTGCAGTTTATTAGCAGGAAAGGTGTCAGTGTCTAGTGGATCCAAATGAAACTTTAAAAAAATCAAAATTAATTTGATTTTTACTTTACCTGAAGTAATCTCTTAATGCAATCAGGGTGGCTGTTCTTTGCTGCAAGATGTAAAGCACTGTGCCCTAAATGAATAAAAGCAAATCAAATTAATTATTCAATCATGCCAAAGCATGGGAATAAACTCTTTCATGACAAAAGCAAGATCTTGAGTTATCCATCTCATTCCTATCTGTTCTATCATGACAAATAAAAAGTATGGGTAGAGAAAATAAAATAAAAACCTACGTCAGGCAGAATGTATTTACGACAGACCTTTCAGGCAGGTAACAGAGTAATTTTAATATCTTGCTTCATAAAAAGAAGTGACACAAACATTGTGTCAGGCTATACCTTGGTAGAAGGTCTAAGATTATTATGTTGTCTCTCTGAAAACAATTTTCCTATATTACTCACCCTCCCTGTATAAAGATGTCTGTCAGAGTCTTCATGATTTCTGCCATGTGGCAAGGAAAAATAACCCAGCACCAAGAGTAAAACATGCCAAATTCAGCAGCTACCACTGCAATAAATTTGTATAATCCATGAAGTGCATGTAGAAGAAGTCTCAAAAACAGGCCTACTTTAGTTTGCATCTCACAGGTTCCCTATTCAGTTATTTTATATTAGCAGCTGTGAGCACATATCAAACACAGGTCTACCTCAGTTTGCATTTCATTTATTTAGCACCCCTGAGCTTACTTTAGCTATGCAATACAGTGATCTACTGACTATGGATTTATGATGAAAGACTGCAGTCTCTCCTCCAGCTTCACCCTACAGGCTATCTGAAAAATTAAAGGGGCCAAGACAGCAAAAGAACAAATTATCCATGTAATGAAGAAAAGAAGGAGCTATGATTCAGTACTCAATAAAGACAAAGCCACTTGTGACAGTAAACTTTCATTGCTAAAAATGTGACTTTTACAGATGAGGATTTCTCTAATGAACACTGGGTTGATACTCTTGGGTGAAAGTAGGCAGGCAAGCTCTCACTATCTAAAGAGCTAATAAATTCTAAGGCAACATGAAGAATGAATTCTGAGTAATAGTCTGCATTAGGTACATATATTCTCTTATCCTTGTGTAAAATATTAATGCTTCTTTCAGGATCACAGATACTTCCTTATAGAGGCATGTATGGCAGAAATTCCCTCAGGCTGCAATCAGTGGCCAAAACAGAACCCATGAGCCCAGCATTTACAGATCATTACTGGAGAGACAGAATGCTGACAGCTCATCCAGGTGTTCAGTTAGCCAGAAAAAATGCTGGGCACAGATTCCACAGATGTGTCAACTGAAATCTATTAGTAAGAGCTTGCCCGTTTCAAATTCAGCTCCCATTATTCTCTTAGTGGGGTAGTAATTAAGACATAGGACTTTTTGAGCATACTTAATAGCTCTTAGCTCTGTTTTGGCTTGTAGCAGCTCTTTTCAGTATGTCATAATCCTGAGGAAATGTCTTACTGCAACTCCTGTAAAGTTAATAGGGTTAATAGCTTGGATAAACATGAAAGCAACACTGAAGATCTCAATGTAACCTATAATAATAAAGAGAGTTGGGGGAGGATGAATTTTTTTTGAAACTTCAAATACTGATTTTTTTTAAATTGGGCAATTATGTTACATCTGGAGTCCACAACAAATGATGAAATCTACTGTATTAAGACAAAAATTTTTAAGGACTTAGACATTTTAGGACTTTAGAATCTGAATCCTCTGTGCAGGAAAGCAAGTATGCCTAAACCTGCAAGTGTTACAACTGCTTTTCCTATACAGTGGGTGGGGAAAACCAATATTGTCAAATCTTTAATTTCACTCTGCACATCAAGAACTACATAAGAAAACTGAGTGTGTGATGCTACCTGTATAGGTTCAGAGAGGCATACCTGCACCATCCTGGGCTGTCACATCTGCACCATGTGTCACCATGATCCGGAGGCACTCTGCATGCCCTTTCGTGGCTGCCAGGTGAAAACTGCAAGAGAGCATTTATTTACATGTCACTTTTATTAAGATCCCCTTTCTCTTTCATTCACAAACCACTGGCAAGTTCTCCTCTCCTTGTCCTTAGATCTTTTGGCATCCCTCCACTGCCTCCCAAGAAGATAACAGCTTTGAAAGTGAGATGGCACAACAAAAGGATTTTGTAGTCCTACTTTCATACTGAACATCAAATAATGTGTTGCACCAGGCGACCCTCACTACAAGAATGATATTGATGTGCTGGAGCATGTCCAGAGTAGGACAATGAAGCCGGGTAGAGGTTTTAAAGAACAAGTCTTGAGAGGAGCAGCTGAGGGAGATGTGGGTGTTCACCCTGGAGAAAAGGTGGCTCGGGGTTGACATTATCACTCTCTACAACTCCCTTAAAGAAGAGTGTAGCCAGGTGGGGGTCGAGCTCTTCTCCCAGGGAACCAGTGACAGGACAAGCGGAAATGGCCTCAAGCTGTGCCAGAGGAGGTTTAATTGGAACAATAGGAAAAAATTCCAGACTGAAAGTATTGTCAAGCATCAAAGAGGCTGCCCAGGGAAGTGGCGGCATCACCATCTCTGGAAGACTCTGCGTGTATTTAGGAGATGTGACACTTGGGAGTGCACATGGTTTAGTGGTGGACTTGTGGTGCTGGGTTAATGGTTGGACTTGATGATCTTAGAATTCTTTTCCAACCTGAATGACTCAATGATTCCATGATTTTACACCGGCTGCTGCCCCATTAATCCATGCCATATACCTTATGTGCATCTAGTCCCATGCAATTTCTAAAATAACATCTGTAGTGATGTAATATATCCCCAAAGAATGTCTGGGCTTGGGGAATTAATACAGAAAACATTCACAGTAACTATCTAGTCACAGTAGACCTAGTCATTTTAGTCAACCCTGATTTTCCCCTTTCAGTGGACAAAATTCAGTTCCTCTAAAAGGTGACTCTACAATTAATTAAACTAAATCAAGTTGTAATCCTGCACTGCCCTTTACAGAGCTCATCTTTCCTTAGTGAACAGGGAGGTGTGCTGGGTGTGTGTGTGTGCAGGAAACACCTTAATGTATCACCTGGAGAAATCAAAGTTACTGGATATTTGTGAGACTGTGCCAGAGATGTACTTTTTCCACTTTTGGTTTTTCTGTTCACCTCAAGCACCTGCTTGTTCAAACAGTGGGAAGCTGCCTCTACCAACCACACCACAGCAAGGTGCACTCTACAGCATCAATTACCTGAGCCACAATTGCAGAACAAATCAAAGAAGTTATACTAAATTCAAGCCTTTTTTCAACTGAAGGTCCATGTTTGACATCCTCATGTTAGGCACCTCAAGATTCACAGTAAAATGTCTATAGAGATGCTGCTAACTTCATTTTGCTCTGAAGCAAATATGGAGGAAAAGCTTTGTAAAACAGAGTTGTTTATATCCTTTTGAGGTATAACATGCCAATATTGTCAAGTCATAAGATAGGGGCACAGTAGCAGCAGACATACAGCTACCACAGGGGGTCTTACCAGTGTCAGCCCAATACACACAGTTTTTCAGTGGGAGTAACACAAAAACAAACCCAAGACAGAACACTTCCAACTGCTACGACATTGCATGCGAAAACTTAGGATTTAACTTCATCAACATGCCCCAAACTGAAAGAGCCAGTATTCCTGGGACAGCTTCTAATATCTTTTAAAAGAAACATCAGATTTGTAGCATCACCCCCCTGGAATCTAGAGGGAACATCATAAATCATGGAGCCACACCAACCACTGTATTCAAGAGTTTACATTTTGAACACCTGCTTCCTTTAAGTGTTAAAACTAACACTGAAAGTTCAGCCTGCTAACCAGGGAAAGGTGGAATAACAGGCAGGAATGAAAGGGATCTTTTCAGGCATGTAGTATGTGAACTGCAACACTGCTTCTCTAAGCCATAGAGTTCTTTGCAGCCTTCTTGAAAACTCAGCAGAAAAAAAGACCCGCAGACAAGGGCTGGCAAAGAGTGGACAATTAGTGAAAACAGGAGAGTTCCTGGAAGAGAGTCCTCCGTCAAGGACAACAACCATGTCACTTCCTCCAAGGAATCCTTCCACACTGGCTGCTGCTGATTGCAAATGGCAGACAGGCAGTCCTTAAGCTCTGAAACATTCCCTGCAAAGTGAAAAATATTCTGTGTTCTCTTCTCATGCCATAAACAAACTGAAGAGTTAACACTTCCAAGAGTGCAAGAAGCACTGCTGCTGTCTGTTCTCTGGTCATTCAAAATCTAAACTTCATGTACTCAGTGACCAAGGCAAAATTGTATAAACATTCTTCTTTAGAAGAAGTGGTTTCTCAGGCTCTGGGAAAATTGCTGGGAGAGGGACACAGGAGGAGCCTGACAAATTCCAACACCTCTAATTTAGCCAGCACAACATACCAGCAAATACCAAACAGATACATTTGTACAGACACAAAATACAATCAAATTCACTTATATATTAGGAAGGCTGTGAAGTACACACTTGGCTAACTTACACTTGACAATATTCACAGCAATAATAAATACCTGAATAATAATAACTTGGCTAAATCCGGGGCACTGAGTTTTTATGGACAGGCTGCGTAGGATGGTGCCAAATGCAACATGAACACACAAGTGCTAAAGAAGTTTTATTTAGGTAAAATCAAAATGTATCAGAGACAAGAAAAATTAACTCTTTTCAGGTTATGCTCCTATGAACTTATCAGGCTGACCAATAAAAACAATTCCCATGGCAATTCTCAAAAAGTCATCGTACATACGGATGTTTTGTTTCACATGGTCAAAAATATTTTAGATTAAGAAAGACCTGGTTAAAAATATTGCTTCTTCCAAATTGATGGTATGGAAGAAATGTCATCTCTAAGCAGAGCAGGTGGTATTGGAAGATGACAACACATATGATGGTAAAGACCTAAGGAAAGCAAAAATTCAGCAGCTATGTGGAAAGTCCCATGAAAAGTGAGAGTTATAAGGTTTAATTCTCAATCATCTATACATTGGCCAAAGCCAAAGAGCATTGGGCTGCTGCAGCTCTTGCACAATTGCTTGCTGTGTGTCTCCTCCCTGCAGCCTGCTACTGCTACTCTCTCTCACCTGTAGTGAAATAATTTTTCTTAATAGTCTAAAAGCAATTGGGAGAGGAATAGGGAATATGGTTACTTAGCTGCTGGTTTGGTAAATGGATCTGGTTTATCAGGGAGTCAGCCCTGCTCAAGAGAGAGAGAGAATGACTCCAGACTAGGATGAACCTATTACAAGGTTCAGACTATTTGAGTATTTAGAGTGTTGGGCCAAAACTTCTCCTTTAGGAGTAATTCTTAATTTTAAAGTTAATAGCTTCTGCTTTTTTCTTTTTGACTTAAAAAAGGCAAACAAAACCCAAACACCCCACCCAGAACAAAACAAACAAAAACCATGAGCAGTAGGTACTGAGGAGTCCTGTGTACCAAGGGAGGCTCTAGGAACAAAGAAGCCTGTAGACGTTCATTTCAGTACAGTGCAATTCTTTACAAGCTACATAATTTCCTAAAATATTTGAGGCAAAAGCTGCAGGTTTCCAAACACTGGAGTTCTCACCATCTGGACGCCTTAAGCAGTGGTCCATTTTACTTGCATCTTCCACGAATAAACTTCCCTTGATATGAAAGCAAACAACTTTTCCTCCCATTTCCTGGTTGTGCAATGACTTAGGCAAACAAAAACAAACATGTAAGGCTTGATTTGGACCAAGTGCCACACTGAGGGTTCGATTCTCATTCAGCTTAAAACCCCATTACAACATAGTTCATTTTCCCTTCACAATACATAAGCCTATTATTACCACTTAGAGCCACATCTTGATACCCCAGCCTGAACTGATTTGAGGTAGATTTCTTTTATTGCTGTAAAACATTTCTGTTCTTCCTGAGGGGTGGGATGATGTTTTATGACTGCATCCAGACCTTTCAGCATAGCAGAGGAGTGGCCACCCTTCCCAGTGGTTTTCTCACTGGATCTAGAAATTAAACAACTCAGCATTCAAGACCCACCTCTGCAGCAGATGATAAAGATCAGTTGGTTGACACTGATTTTTCCTTCTGGGAACACACAGGTCTCATAATTACTCAGTCCGTAACAAGACAAAGTAGAAAATTATGCTTGTTGGGAAGAATGCAAAGCCCAGCTGGAATAAACAGGCCTTGAGAGCAAGACCAAACTCACAGCAAAATTTCATCAAGTTCAAGGTCAATGGAGAATAGCTACAGCACCATCACCTCCAAGTCTTGTCAGGCTCTCAAATTCCTTGACCTGAAATGTTACTCAAATAAAAAACTCACACTGATAGATGCTTTTTATGACCAAACAGAGAGGACAGCTGTGTATGAGAACCCTGAATTAAACAGCATATTTTTTACATATTTTTAGCTGGTGAAGCACTTACAACTGTTCTAAAATAACCCATCCCTTCTTCAGGGCAAAGGATCTTTTCCACATTTTGGCTACAAAGACAAGCTAGCAAGGGAATGAAGATTTCTTTAACCAGCATCTGACAGACAAAGCATAATAGTTCAGGTAAAGCCTGTTAAAAGACTGAGATTGAGTGTTTCCAGCAATTATTTAAATGTCAGTCTAACTCAGAAAACTACTGCAATTTTTACTACTTAGCTCACATAAAACATTTCTTTACAAATTGTTACACCACAGGTAGAACAGAAACAGTCCACATTTAGGGGTTAGACTTGTAAAACTGAAACTGACTGCACTTGCTAAGATGGTGTTAGCAATAAGACATAGGTCTGCTATATCCAGGTTCTCTGCTTAACCATTTGCACAGTGTCTTCCTGCAAAACTGAGCACAATCCTCTTCCTGACTATTATTTTGACAGCTGGCTTAAAACAACTGGGTGGTCCATATATCTAGGGAAAGTGCCACAAAAGTAGAGTGGAACATAATAAGAAAAAATAAATATCAAGTCTCCATTTAAGACAGTAACCTTCTAACAGGGAAATTTTCATCTGTGAAAAGAAAAAGAGGGGCAGGGGGAAAAGCAGAAAAATTACACCCAATCAGAGGGCTCAAGCTCTGTTTGGCAAGGTCACACTCCAGAGTTTTTTTCTGGGCAGAATTAGCATTCTCTGTAACACAGATTTTCTCCAGGGCCTGAAAGTAGTCTGACACATTACTTACCAAAATCCAAAGCAAATAAAGAACACGGCTGAATTATGGATGCTAAGTGAATATTGTATTTGCTATTTCCTATTATGACAAACATGGAACACAGTCAAACTTCTATGCAAGCATATAATACTATTGTTCTCTGTCATTTTAATCTGAGTGCTCTGAAAATATTTTAAGTGCAAGAATGTTTGAAATACACCATGAACTCACATACACTCATTGTCAAGGTTTATTTTGAGTAAAAACATCCCTCCTCAAGACAGATCATTCTTCTTCATTTTCTAATGGATGTCAACCCTTTGTTGACTTTTTAAAAACCTAACTTGCCTGCCAACAGTTTGATGATTTATAGGTTCCCAACCGACCAATACCTTCACACAAACAAACAAGACTTATAAAGACACAGAGAGTCGTTGTAATGCTAATTAAAAAACTCATACAGAAATGGAAGATATTCAAGCTTCACTGCTACCAGATCAGACAGGCAAGCAATTCACCAGCTAAGTCAGAAGGAGACTTAGAAATAACTCGGCTTTCTGTACTGAATTGAGCTTTTACACATTCTAGAAGCAGCACCTAGCTTACAGTGTATATTATCCCCCCACAGCCTAAATTCCCACATCTATAACAACAGCAAAAACAAATACAGTAGATGACACCTGGCTTTTGATTGCTTTCCACCACAGGCTGAGTGGCAAAGATGCTAAAATCTCCAAGACCTGACCTGGAGCCATGAGTTGCCAACAGAGGAGCACATTCTGCCCAGGAAGAAATGCTGTCACACAGGAGGAAGTCCAGTGGTGTCTCCTCTCACATGGCCAGTCACAGTTTACTTGCCCGCGAAGGGCCTGAGACTTTATCAGCATAAAAACAATTTTGAAAGTAAGCCCTTTTTGACACATCCTGAATGTAATTAATAGAAAAATTACCACCTTCAGATTAAAACACTGGAAAAGTCCCAGCGTGGTCCTGAAACTGGAGGTGTTTTCTGCCTCTCTCTGCCAGCCCAGGGAGGGCTCCCAGCAGATCAGCAACTTGCTGTTTTCCAGCTAGGACTATGCTTTTATGAGCAGCACATGCCTGGTTCTGCTTCTTCTTTGCACCAGCACATGTAAGTAGGTAACTCTGCAGCTGGTGAGCTGATACAGGGAACAAATCCAGCTGAAAACCAAAGCTTGCCTTTACTGTTCCATCACACAGCACAGCTGCATGCATCCTGTCAGTGAAAAGGAAGGAACAGCACACAGAATTTCACCTTAAACCTAAAGATTAGACCATGAATGTTCCACTATGAAAGTAAAAGAATCTTTATCTTTTCCTGACTGCATTATCAAAATACAGTCACTCCTTTGAAACAATGTATGTCTTAAGAACAGACAGTCACTTAATTATACAGGTGTTTGACAGATCAGACTGCCTTAAAGGAAAACTGGACATCTGCAGGTAATAACTATCAATACTTACTAGTTCTTTAATTTTTTATTATTTTTTTAAACAAAAATTATAGCTTCACACTGCACCCATTTCATCTCCTCCTCAGAGTAAATGTCACAAGTGTGGCTTTTCAATAATGCTGGCAGTCCAGCTCATTATCCTGGAGCCAGAGGAGTGGAAAAATCAGCTCAGGAAAAACAGTTACAGGAAATACATTTTGTTTAAAAGCCAGATCTGGTACCAGTACGAACTGAGAAAATTATGTATTCAGAGTGCTAAGATGTTCAATCAGTGAGTTGCTACAAACAACTTCCAGAGTACAGGCAGATTAATTTTAAGAAGTTCACACTGGCAGGTATGGATTTACTTGGAGCTGTGAGAGATTTTTCTTTTTCCCCTCTCTCTCCTTTAGCACCAGTCACTGCCAAGTGAAGTGCTGGACACAGACTGTGTCCTTCCATTTTAACATGAGATGGCATCTGCCCTCCCCCAGTACACACAGAACCCTCTGGTAAAAACTCTGCATGACACTTCTGTGTTAGCATGTATTCTAGAACAGCTTTTTTTTTTAAAAAAAAAAACAACAAACCAAAACCAAACCAAATCAAAAAACCCCAACAAACCAAACAAAAAAATGCAAACAAAAAGCCCACCACCAAAACGAAAAAACAAATGCAGTTTTCTTATAAAGTTTCCAGCTTTTCGTCATTGTATGAAAGGTCTTGTTTCAATCACACACACCTCGAGGTACAGGACATTAATAAAAGGCAAGCCTGTTTAATGGCTGTTTTCTTATTAGAAAAGAAGCCATTGCATCATGAAACACAGGAGCTGGCAAGCTGACTCCTGATTTTAGCCTGCAAACTCAGCAAAAATATCCAACCAGCTGCTCTTCAGAGAGATTTCTGGGATCCCCAGCAGCTTTATATTTTTCATTCTCAGGTTGTGCTCCAGCAGTTCCATTTTCATATACAGTTTTCTTTGGCAAACTCTATTACTACATTGACACAAACTCCCACTTCAAGTCTGAAATGTACAGACCTTTCTTCCACCTACCACTAATTGTAAAAATAAGTGCTCACAATTTAGATATATCATATGAAGGTTCTTACACTGTCCATTTTTAAAGTCCCCCAACAACTAATGTCAGCAAATTGCAGCAGAGATCCTGCAATGTCAAGCTCCAGGGCACTCTTAGGTGTTGACAGGAAGTCTGCAGTTTTGCCATACTTCTTTATTTTTGGAGTTGCAGGGTAGAAAAATTTAAAAAATACAACAAACAGTGAAGTCTCAAAAGCTTAAGGAGCCTAGAAATCTGTGCAGCGTGGCCCGAGTCTCCAAAGCCAGGTACAGAGGGATGAGGAAGGCAGGGCAGAGAAGATTTCTGCTGATAGTTTCATTAAGACCACATCCCACAGGTAAAGTCCAAATGGGTGCACAGTTACCATCTCAATATATATATATACGCCTTCTGGCACAATATGTTTTCAGCCCCAGACCAACCTAATTTCCTTCCTGAGTTAGGCAAAACCAGCTAGCCATCTGCTGTGCTGTCTTGCAAGGCCAGATAAGTTAAAATTAATCCCAATAATGAGAGCAATGACTAGTGTCTCTCCTGACCTTCATCCTCCAACACAACTCACTTGGTATTGCTGCCTATGGGCCAGCAAATGCTAATAATCACCTTAGTACATGAAAAGTCATGAATATTAGAGCAAGGAAATCCCAAACCATGTTGGCATAACAAGAGGCCAGGAAACTGCTGGAAAGCGTGAGAGCAACTGAGTAAAAGTTAATCTAAAAAAATATTTTTGTTGCATGAAAATCCAGCAAGGCTTAAGAACTGCATGTCATGCTCCAAGAACAAAAGAGCACGGATATCCTTAGGGAACAGGGGGGATGCTGACAAAGGATAGCTCAGTTATGTGTTGTACTTAATGTTTTTGTGCCTTTTACACTTACAATACTTCCCATCTCTTCAGATTTGAAGCAACAGAACTGTTCAGATGTGGTTTTATTTTTATTAAACTATACAGAGTGAACTTCTCTTCATACAAGAATTGCAAAGCAAGTGCAATAATATGTACTTATAGTAATTAATTTACTCTCAATATATTCTTCTGAGACCACTGGTTAATATGACCTCTTAATATTTGTTTTCATAAACTTTTTGAATTATTATGGCAATATATTTTTGTTTTGTATTTCAGAATAACTCTACTACTAAAGCTTTTAAGATTTCACATTTCTGAAGAGGTGTAGGGACTGGAACACAGGTGTGTGCAGAGAAAGGCAACTTCAGAGCTTTCCTGCATTTTCCAGTTAGTACTTTCCTAACACTGAATGCACCTGTAAAGCAGGTAGCAGAATACACCAAGTGACACATAGGGCCAATAATTAAGCAGCCAAGAGCACAGTCTATTGCCTGAGACCTCAGTTTGACGTTAAAAAAAATGAAATAAATTCAGCATTTGCACATTGCTCTGTTATGGCTGCCTGTTCACTTTCCCTTCCCAGATTAGAGGACATTTTTAAGCCAGTAGCAGCCAGTGGGTATAATCAAAATTTACACATACAGCTCACCTGGTTGCACAAGTCTTTGAAAAACACGTAAGACAACTGCAGCCCATTATGAAGATATAAATCTGAAAAACAACTGCAGCTTTAACCCTGCCCCCTCCAGCCCTAAGGACCCTGACTGTGTCCCGACTCAAGAGAGGCATGTTTCCCTCGTGGGTTCCCTGCCAGCTCCGACAGGACGAGGGCAAGGTGAGGTGAGGAGCTGCATTCTGCCCCCACATCAGCCAAACTGCAGCTCTTTTGACCCTTTGTATGACTCTTTTGCCTTTGTATGACTCTTTTGAGGCATACAAAAACTTCCAGCTATCCAGGCTGTGCTCTGCTCCAAGCAACAGACAAAGTTGCTGAAAACTGGCCAGGTCTGGTAAAATCTGGGTATTTGGCAACCCTGCAAATGGGGCTGCTTTACAGGGAATTCCAGTGGCAGCCTGATGCTGCACTACAGGTTTGGCTCATCCAGCCTGGCCAGGAGGCTCACAGGCTATCCAAACCTGTGTACAAAGGCCCTTCAGAAGAGGAAATCCAGCTAAAGACCATTAATTCCCTTCCCTTCAGAAGATAGCCTCTTCTATTTTCCTTTTTTAGTAACATGAAGGTATAAAACTGCTAAAATATCTTAAAGAAGTTGCTTCAAAAATGTGTATTATAGAACGTGAATGATGTTGATTTCAAGCCCTATCAAAAGTGTAGGTAAGAACTAAAAACTAGATCATGAAGTCTCCAAGTCTAAGTGAGGGGTCATGTGCTCAAAACCATCAGAAATGGCCTACAGACTCTCAGTCAAGGGGCAGGAGCAAGCCACTATCATGAATTCCATTCTATAGATCTCATTTTTATTAAAAGCCTACAGGACTGTCAATACAGTCCTGCTTGTATGCAATGTAGATTTTTTCATGTATTTTCAAATCACAATATCAAAGTTAAGTATTGCTTCACTGCTTTGGAGGTAAGACCACTTCCTCTCATACATTAACAATTAGCTCATACTGAATGTAATAAAAAGTTAATTAGCCCAATTTAATATCCAGGCAGCAGACAGCTTTGTCCAGCCATGGCCTAAGGGGCCATTAGAATTTCTATGTGTTTGTCTAAAGTGGAAAGCAATTTTTCAGGAAACTTAACATCAACATCTTAAATTATATTCATAACAATGCTGCAGGGCATGGGGGAACCAAAAAGAACAATTGTGATTTGAACCTGACAAGAACTTCAGGAAAGATTTGGAGAGACAATCCTTTTACACACAGATCCCCCCCAAAAATAAACTTTACAAGAAATTCTGGAATAAGAACCAGATTTCAGCCATCTGTTGGCTAGAGATAAAACACAGGTTGAGATATCTCTGGTCTTCCTTACTTTGTCCACGTTCTGAAACCCAGACATTAATGTGACTATCTTGACCATCATAAACTAAACACTGTGATAAAAGTATATTAAAAAAATATTTTTTCCCAGAGATAAACTGGAACACCAATGAACTTAATCCCTGGAGAGGTGACAATACTCAGGCAATACTCAGGCAACAGACCTTTCTTGCAGCTTCTATCCTGGCAAAATTTTCAAAGGACAGTATGCAAACATCCTTTCCTATTTAAGTCTTTAAACACTTTAAGGGGTGACACAGAGTTTGTGCAAAAAAAAAATCTTTTTAAGCATGGTGTTAGACAGAGGACCCCCAACTGGATGCCCCTCCATGTGAAAGCAAACTCTTACCTGCACTCAGGTGGTAAAGGAGCAGAGAAAAACACATTGCAACGCTGATGGTGGCACCCTGGACTCCAGTCCATATGGAAGTTCCAGAATGTCCAGCACAGCAGCACTCAGTGGTCATGCTGTGACTTCAATTAGGTCACCACAGTCTACTGTCAGTCTCCACTCTCCATTGGACTTACTAGCCATATAGGACTATTAAAGGGTGATTTGTTACTCATTAACAGAGAGCATCTCCTAAGTTAAGGGGTAATTGGTGGCCAGCAACCACGAGGCAACTGAGTTTAAAGTCTCTATTGTCAAGAGGAAAAGTGCAAGCAAAACTTCAACCCTGGACATGAGAAGACTTCAGGCTGCTCAGGGAACTAGTGAATAAAGTCCCCTAGGGAAATGCTTTTGAAAGTGCTGCGTTTCAACAGTGCAGGTCACTTTTTAAGCACCACTTCCTAAGGAGAAGGAAAAGGCAATTCCAAAATGTTGGAAGTCAAGCAAAGAAGGCCAGCTTGACTGAGCAGGGATTTTCTTCTGGAGCTAAGGCAAGAAAGGAAGTAAGGTCAGGTGGCATGGGAGCAATACAGAGATGCTGCTCACCACTACAGGGAGAAAATTCATGTGACAAAGCTCAGTAGGAGTTGAAACTGCTCAGAAGTGGGGGTGACAATAGAAAGAGTTATTTTAAACACATTTATGGTAAAAGTCAGTGCAGAAATAAAATCAGTTCATTACAGGATGAGGATCATCATCTCACAAACAGGGATGTGGACAAGGCAGAGATGTTCAATGCTTTCTCTGCCTGCCTTCAACATTGACAACAGGCTAAGGGGGTCACAGTGGCCTGAGTTGGCGGACTGCAGCTGTGAGAATGATAAACTCTCAGTTGACCCTGAACTTGTGTGGGATCTGCTACTCCAGCTGGATTCCTGTAAGTTTATGGTGCCTGATGGGATTCATATGAGAATCCTCAAAGAGCTGCTGATGTCATCACAAAACCTCTCTCAATGATTTTTGAATGGTCATGACAATTTGGACAGGTCCCAGTTGACTGGAAGCTGGCTAACACTGCCCCAGTTTTCAAGAAGGACAAGAAGGATGACCCCGAAACTACAGGCTCCTCAGNTCTCTCTCTCTCTCTCTCTCTCTCTCTCTCTCTCTGGTCCTGCTGATGTATGAAAGCAAAGCACTGACTCTAATTGTGCAATTATAAAACGGAAATGATGCAGGTTTGGTAACACAGAGAAAGAAGGCAGCTCAATAACATTGTTTAATAACAAGCAAATAAAGCTCAAAGGGGGAAGAGGTGACTATTTCTGCTTTAGACTCATTAAGGAACCTGAAACATATTGTAAAAGAGTGATATTTAATTATGGGCTGGACTGATAACATGGAGCAGGGCCTCACTGGGAGAAAGAGACCCTGTGCTCCTAGGAGTGAGCAGCTCCAAACATCAATTACTGTGATTATCTACCCAGTGCTTAGAAAATGCACCCGTCTCCATGTTTCGGCAGCGACCCGTAAACAGGCATTGCATAGGCAAATTTATGGGCACAGTCAGCTGGGGCCAGGTGGGAAAGCGAGCTTTTCATTGGAGACTTCTGTGCAAAAGGAGGAAAGGAGCAAAAGAAAGAAAAATCTGTCTTCTGCACTACTGAAAGAGCAATTTATTACAGAGCATTTGCAGGAGACAGCATTTGTTGCCCTGCTGCCTTTTTTGCCTCTGTTGCCTGTCTGAATGAGAAATGGGAGTATATTAACCAACTCATGGGTTACAGAAGACGGCTTGGCATGGGCCCATCAAACTTCGCCATGCTAAGGCGAGTCAAAGGTCAAGAGAGTTTTAGCAGCTGAGATTTAGAACCGAGTGCATCTCTTTAACCTTAACTGCTGGGAATGGATGGAGTCACTTTATTTCTTTAGTCAGAAACTTGGTTGCAGTGAAAGATGTCATGAGGAGGAGGGTACCATCCAGCCTGGAGCAGATGGGAAACTATATGTTGTAGTGAGATATCATATTCTTTAGGGGTCACATAGATAAATTTAAGGATTCTGCACCCGGGATGGGGCAACATGGAAGGTATGTGCAGACTGGGGAATGAGGTGCTGGAAATCAGTGCCATGGAAAGGGACCTGGGGGTCCTGGTCGATGGCAAGTTGGACATGAGTCAGCAGTGCCCTGGCAGCCAGAAGGGCCAGCCCTGTCCTGGGGGGCATCAGGCAAAGCATCACCAGCCGGGCCAGGGAGGGGATTGTCCTGCTCTGCTCTGCACTGGGGCGGCCTCACCTCGAGTCTTGAGTGCAGTTTGGGGCTCCACAATATAAAAAATACATTAAGCCATTAGAGAACATCCAAAGAAGTGCAACGAGGATGGTGAAGGGCCTTGAGGGAAACCTGTGTGAGGAGAGGCTGGGGACACCTGGTGTGCTCAGTCTGGAGAGACTGAGGGGAGAGTTCACTGCAGTTACAATTCCCTTATGAGGAGGAGGGGCAGGCACTGATCTCTGCTCTGAGGTGACCAGGGACAGGACACAAGGGAATGGCCTGAAGTTGTGTCAGGGAAGGTTTAGGTTGGATATTAGAAAAAGGTTCTTCACCCACAGGGTGGTTGGGCACTGAACAGGCTCCCAAGGGAAGTGGTGACAGCACCGAGCCTGACAGAGTTCGAGAAGTGTTTGGACAATGCTCTCAGGCACATGAGATGACTTTTGGGGTTGTCCTGTGCAGGGCCAGGAGCTGGACTGTGACGATCTTTGTGGGTCTCTTCCAACTAAGATTATCCTATGATAATATGTAATCTTCCAATAGCTTCTTTTAAGATAAACATTATTACATACACAGAAACACTCTCAGAGGTAATTAAAACCTGATTTACTTTTTGAAGCGTGACGTTCTACATGCCATTTGTCTCACCTCCTTATACAGTAAGATCCGAAAGGAAGAAAACAAAAATGAATACTATGTACATAACAAATATAACGTATTTGCAGTTGGAACATGATCCAAAATTTATTTTTAGTTCAGCCTCCAAGGCATGAACATTCTCTTTCAAATGAAAATATATCATTTCTAGTAACTGCTATTGGCAATAGTTTCATGAAAGAGTCCTTAAAGAGCAAATCTGTGGAGGTTTCTAAAGCTTTTTTGTGCTATTGTCAGATTCACTTTTTTAAACAACAGCTGATTCAATTGCAGTTCAAAAAAATGTACAGAGATCTATTGTTTCACTTAATAGCCAAAAGCATTTACTTCTAGTTCAGTACCTTGCAGAAACATGCAAACATGGCAGTGATGGACTGGCACACTGACAAAATAACTTTAGGACAAGAAGTGCTACCACTGTAAATCCTTTCCAAAATCATTCCTCCACCCTCACGCTCCCACCCCACCTCAATAATGGCAGTAGCTTCTTAAAGTAACAGCCCATTTGAACACTTGATCTTGTGGAAAGTGCAGCACATGAATGAATCCTATCTGCTCCTGAAAGGGATCTACTTGAAAACCCCTTTTTGTTAGTTTTGAGTGGGATTTAAATGATCAAATTCCAAACTGGAAAGCCCTGTTTTGTTGTTTAAGGAAGCTGGACGAAAAAAAAGCCAAAACACCTATCTGGCAAAATAAGACTACAATGACAGAGTCAGATTTTCAGATAGGTTCTATTACAATTGTGCTTGGCAATAGTCTATGCTATGTACGTGGGAGCAACAATGGGACTGTGTCAACTTATGCCAAAGGTGGATTTGCTCCATGGCCTTAAAACTGATTTATTGTTTATAGAAAGGACTGAGTCAGCGGCAGGGTAGAGGTGTGGAAAGTCAAGTGAGACTTAGAAGCCCTCACTTCATTACTCTGACTATGTTTTTTAATACCTTTTTTTTTTTTAAGAGATACTGCTGAGGAGTTAAACATCCTAATGAAAATTCGTAAATATTGCCTCTATGAAATTCACTGGTACCTAGACCTCATTAATCTAAGCATCTCCATTCTACTGCATGTGGATAAGTCACGAAGTAAAGGTCCTAAAGGATACAGGTGAAATTTAGTCGGTAATGTCAAAAACTGAGCCAGAGCTCATTGTAGCAGGTCTTGGTGGGATGATACAGTACTCAACAAGACAAATAGAGAAAATCTGGGGTTTTGGTGTCTGTTCCTCTCAGTTCAAGCATTTTATAACAAGAAGCCTTTTTATTATAAACCAAAAATTTAGAGATAAGCCTTTAAGCATGAAAAACTATCCTCTCCACCATCTGTTCAAAACAATGTACTATTTTACTATATCTCAAATAAAAATCTGGGCAGTAGTGAAAATTTTGTTAGGGATATTAACAAAAAGACTGAAAAAGAAAAGATTGTAAAACAAACATGTCACACTTTAAGGGGACAGACAATGATGGAGGTAGCAAACCTGTATGGGAATGTGTAATTGTTTCTCCTTTTTACTTTCAAGCTCATTCCAAAGTCTTTAACCACATTATGCACAGTTATATAATTGAATCCATCACATTCTCCTGGTTAGTCAGCTTCATCCTAATTATGTAAACAAATGCATCAACACATACTCACACTGATCAATAGATCTCTCATCCAAAGAGTTCCCTTCCCACATGGCACTGCCATATGAACCTCACGAGGTTCAACAAGGCCAAGAGACTGTCCTGCACTTGGGTCAGGGTAAACCCAAGCACAAACCCTCTTCTGTGAGGGTGGTGAGGCACTGAAACAGGTTGCCCAGAGAGGTCCTGAAGTGTTCAAGGCCAGGTTGGACGGGGCTTTGAGCAACGCAGTCTCATGGAAGGTGTTCCTACCCATGGCAGTGGATCTTTAATCTCCCTTCCAGTTGACACCATCCTATGATTCTATAAATTCTGAACACAATTCTGGCCAGCTCTCCCAAAAAAAGCCTCTTCAGATTGCAATTTCCCAGCAGAAGAGTTGCTGATGTTACAGATGATGCTGCTAACAGATGAGCACCAGGACACCCACAGAACTCAGTGCTGTGCAGAAGACTCTGTGCCTCTCACCAGGGCTTCCAAGAGCAGACAAAACTGCACTGTTAGGCACCACAAACACTGCAGGGAAGAAGCCCTGGCATCACTCTGCAAATACAAGGGAAACGGATCTATATATAAATGATGACTTTACTTTTTTTGTACATACTAGAAAGACTCTGGAGTGGTCAAAACACAAACAAGACACGGTGCATCATTAACAAGCCATACTAGAGAACATTTCTGGGTCATCTTTGGTAGCTGTGTCTCTTCAGATCAGCGTCACTGTTGCTACACCGGTCAGTCTCTATCTTTCACAACTGAGACAGAAATAACCTGAGCAGGTCTGCTAAATTTCCCAAAGCATTGGAAACATGATGAGAGTTGGCATGTTGTATTTCCGTACCATAACAATGCAATTTTTCTTTGTTCTCTCTCAAGCCGTCTTTTAAAGTACCACACAGATATAATTTAAAAAGTAAATTACCATTCAATGAACATTCCTAACAAGCAGAAGCAGAGATCTTTATATCACTTACTCACATTTATTTCAAACAATAAGTGCTTGCAACTGCATTATTAGTAACAGCATCATTAATATAGTATTTGCTTACTGACTTCTTAGTAGTTACAAATAAAGAGTAAAAAATGGGAATTTTGAGTCTATCAATATAAAGCTGAAAATCATTGCACCAGATGCCTAGCTACAACAATTCTATTTCTTAGAATTGAGATACTGATGAATTCAGTCTTGGGTGGTCCCCTAGAAGAATTCATAGTATCAAATTATAAATTAAATTTGCCAACTAGGTGTTACAGTGGATACACTGGATATAGTGCAGCTTAAGAGTCTAGCTCTGAAATAACATTGACTGTAAAAACATGAAATGCTAAATATATCTGGAATTCAGAAGATTCAGTGGTCAAAAGAAAAACATTTGTATGTAACTTTTAAAGCTTAAAAAACTATTAAAGTATGGAGGAGACAGCCCACTTGACGTAAATGAGAACTTGGACTTCTGCAGTAAAAAGTTGTAGCTCATTATGAGTCACTCCATCATTCAGTTTCCTCAGATGCAGAGCAGAAATAGAGCAGATGCAGGAAATTGAAACAGACTAAGACAGAAGCAGAATATGACTCAATAAATACAACACAGAGGTAACTCATTAGAACTTATTATTTGGTATAAACTGCCTTGTGCTCCCCTTCCCAAGATTGGAAACTGTTTTCCTTTGTCCACATCTATCTGGAATTTTATGAGGGCTTTGGTTTTGTCATGGGATGCTTAATTTTCTCATTTATCCATTTATTCATCTTTCTATGCCATAAGGAAGAGAGTTTAAGGATAGCATTCTCGTAGCTGTAATTTTCTGAGTGGAATCTTTTACCTTCCACAACTCAGAATGTTCACAGGAGAACAAGAAGAAGAACAGAAGACAAAAAATGCTACATATGAAGTACACTGAGAGTGCAAAAGGAATCTTGTTTACACAAAACTTTCATTACCACACTTCAATCAAAACAAGGAACAGTTACAGAATCATTAGCATCTGCAGGATTTTTAAACTCTGTCACCAAAGCTTCAGTTCAAACTAACCCATTAAAATAAAAATTTATCTTAATTTCTGTCTCATTATGTCTATAGGAAAAAAGAGCCTCAAAGACAAATACCTTTTGGAGTGTGCAATTTGTAGTGTGCCATGGAATTCCAAAACCCCCTGTCTGAAGATGGTCCCAGTTTACCCAGTAGGTTGTTAACCTTCAGGCTACTTCAATGAGTTTGTGATTTTGAAATGGCATTTTAAATGTAGAATTACACATAAAGAAAGGAGCTTTCCAGAATGTTCTGTGCTTCAGAAGAATAAGAAACCATTTTCAGGATAGTACCCGGTTCTCAATCCACGGCGTTGGCACACACATCTAGGGCTGGTTCTTCCCCTCCCTTGAGCTTAAATCACAAGTTTAAGTTGGACTTACGCAGTTTTGCCCTCGCTGTCTTGTTTGGTGGCGCTGGTTCCCTTTTTACCCAGCAATGAAGCCACTTTCTCAGGATCACCATTCTCCACTGCCTGCAGCAGCCGATCATCGTTCTTATTCCACTCGTTGGTCTGGAGTGAGAGGAATAGAAGGGAGAAATATTATCAGTACCAGCACTGTGTGTACATGATCTCCTGAATGAACTTGCACACACTTATCACCATTGAAAGCTTAAACAAAAGCCCAACCCGAAGACATGGCACAAAGAAAGCTGCATAAAAGCAACCTGCAAACTGTGCAGCACAGGTTCCTGGGGACTAAAGGGCTTAAACCAGGCCCTGAGCAGTGACTGAAGGTGAACTCTGACTTGGAAACTCTGTAGATGAGTAATGCAGGGAAAAAACAATTGCATTTTAAAAAGTTCTTCATTTTTTCTGGTCCTGGTTTCTATTTCAGAGCTGTACTGGCCCCACTGGACCTTCATGACATGCATCATGCGGACAAGGAATGAGGTGCCTCATCTTACCCAGACCCCACCCTTTCCAGCCAAAATTTTCCACATTTAAGGCATTTCCCAGCTAAGAGACTGCTCTTTGCAGACTGTAACTGGCTTTACTGAGCTTTTATCCCCTACTTTTTTTTATAAACAAACAAATGAACCACTCAGATAGATGGCACATCCCTAATGCTGCTGAAAGAAAAGTCAACCATCCTACTCTGAGATCTTTCCAAACTTAATCTTCTACGTCTTTTTGATCCTACTCAGCATCTGAATCAGGCATAAGACACTACTTCTTAACATTCTGAACCCCCCAGATGTGGCTTATTTCCTCAACCACACGTTCAAGTTGAATCTTGAAAGATGCTAAGAAAACAGAGGACATTTAACCTCCTGTATTCCATGTGATCATACCAAAACAAGCTCTGGAAAAGGAGATGCAAGTTGCATTCATGCCTTTTAGTCTGAAAACTAGAAGACAACAACGTTCAGCCATCAGGAAGCAATCTGGTGCAGTCAAAAGCTGCATTTGGATTAGTGTTAGCACCCTCCTGTACTCAGGAGAGTTGTCTTCAACAGACTATGGCTTTGTCTTTGACATCAGTCAGCTCATCTCCAGCACGACTGCATGTTCATGAGAAGTTGATTTCTACACAGCTTTTGGAATTACTAACATTTTAGTACACATCTTGAGAAATAATTAAAAACCAAAACAAAATAAAACAATCAAACCAACAAAAAAACCCCACCACAATACATTGTCCTGATGCTCTACACTTTTTTTATTCCAGCTACATAAAAAATTTGATGTTCCTCTGTCTTAGCCTGGGAGGAAAAGTGTATGACGTGCACACTGATAGGAGCTAACTCCACAGGCTGTGCATACCCTGAAAAACCAGACCGGGGGAAAGTGTTCCAGGTAACAATTTATTTAAAAAACAAATTAAAGAAAAACCCAAACAAACAACACTGGGGAGAGAGCAGACTGATGAGGTGAGCAGACAGGAGTTGAAAGACCACCACCTGGAACCAGGAGAATGAATGGCAGCTATGTCAAAGAAGTGGCGTGCACACAGAGCAATTCCAGTCTGTTACAGCAGTGGTACAACTGGTGGGTAAATGCACATCGAGCAGGTTTATTCTCTATTCTCACAGCACTGCAATAAACTTCTGCAGACTCTAGAGCACTAATTGAATCTGCAAAAAACAGAATTGTTTCCCCAAGCAATATTTAGACTCCATGACAGAGAATGGCCAGCATAGCAGCAGGCTCCACCTAAAATGAAACTCATGTGTATTCTGTATTTGGGGAATTTCATGCTTTAAAGGGAGACAATTATTAAAACCAGATGTTTAAAAAAAATGTAGCTTAATTGTAAATAAAATCCTTTAAAGTCAACACTGTTTATTTGACAGCATGTTATGCCTTTTGCTTTGGAGTTTGTCCTGTTTCTGGGCTTTATTATTCAGTCATATAAGACATTTAAGTACAGGCTATTTGATGAATCACGCATACCCACAAATCACCAAGATGACTGCAAAGCATTGGTAGCACCTAACTCCCACTTTTTTTTTCTTTTCTCTTTTTACTTTTTGTGTGCATATTTTTTGTATCTTGGAAAAGACAGATGGAGATGGCAAGTAGCATGATAATCTACACACACACCATACACTCGTAATCCAATACTAACCCATACTTTTAAGAAGCAACACAACACCTAATTTAAGATTTTTATTTTCCTGACCTGAAATAACCAGTTTACTTCTGAAACATGAATCCAAATAAACTACAGCAAAATGTTCAGATCAAGGCCTGCTGAAAAGCTTTGGCAGAACAGCTTTCAGAAGAGCATTGAGCTTTTTAGTACAAAAATGGCCACGTCTTCAGGAAGCAGTTTCAAGAATATTCCTCCAATACTCAGGTATTAAACTGAAACACTATTGACATATAATCCAATATCCAGTATTCTGGTATAAGCAAGTAAGCACACTAATACCGACTCCCAAATTTGAGAAATATCTGAGATAAGTGTCAATTTCCCCTTTGAGAAGCTGCTATGGTAACTATACCTACCTATAATTACTTTACCATTAACATCCCAGATCCAAGAGAAACTAACAGCAGAGTCCCAAACTACCCCTCACTAGTATGAAAGCTGCACCTAGGAGAGACACCGACATGGAATGGAGAAGCCTGTAGTATTCTGAAAGAGACTCTGATGTTGCAGAATGATACCATGTTCATGCTAACACTGAGACATTTTATGACATATGGAACCACTCTCTTTAAAGTACATAGGCTCTAATTAATCTTTACTGTAGTTTTCAACCATATTCCTTTTTGGTAACCAAAAATAACAACTAACACACACACAAAAGCAATTAAACAGAGATTTAATGATGCCTCGTTTAAAAAAACTGCTGGGTACTTATCTGTACAGCTAAAAAGATTCCTTCATACTTCAGAATTAAAATAGGTCTGTACTTGGATAAGCCCTTAAGAAATGCAGTCTCTCACAGGGACCCTGAAAACACTCTGCACTATTAAATCCATCTCAGTGCCAAGGGAAGCCTATCAGTGTACATTATTTTTCACACAAAACTGGACAATTAATTCTTTTTCCTGCTTAGAGGGAAGTGGTAGACACTGATGGTCAGGATAAAAGATCTGTATTTGGCAGTCATTTTAGATCCCTGTTTTCAGTTCTACATCTAATTAGTGTCTCTTCTTCTAAGCACTGTGACTTAGAGTTGTTAAAGGAATGAATAATTCTTGAGACTGTCACATACCTAAATCCGCTTCCAGTAGTTCTTGCAATTGCATGTTTAACATCTTTAATACTACCGTACCTGCAATTTTGTTTGGCTCCAGGAAAACAAAAAGATACACGCTGTTTCTCTTCATCGCAAGCACAATTATGCTTATTTATAGACTAAAATAGCTGTGTTCTACATAAGATGCTTAAAAGCCATCATGCTCTACTGCTCACATAAAGTTATGCATCTTTTCATTAAAGCAATAAAGATTCCATTTTAGGGCATCAATAATTGTTATTATTGTAGATAAAATGTCAATTTTATACAAGTTACATCAATCAATTTACAGACTCCGTTTTATTTTCAAAATGAAATTTAATAAATCTGTCCACATAGCAGAAACAAGTATGCAGGCCATGACTGTTGTCCAAGCACTCCTCTGATAGGATCAAACTGTTTTTTAATTTCCCACAGTGCTCAAAAGACCAGCATTGTACAATGCATTCCAAAAGTTAAAGGTACAGCTAATAAAATAAATAGCATGTAAAAGACTCTCAAAAGCCCCCATTTCAAAAGGGAATTGTAGCCCTACTGTTTATGTTCTCCGGGAGAAAAAAGTCTAGAAGGAAAAAGAATAAATATGATACCAGGAAAGGCACTGTACCCCAGAGCCGGCAAGAAAGTAGGAGGCATTTAAGTCAGTAGGGCTCTTACAGAGCCTCATGCAACCAAAAATTGCACAGGCACTGCTGCCCAGAGCACATCAGAAAACAGATTTCCGAACAGAGGCAGTCACTGTTGCATTATATACACTTTCTGGATCTCTTGTAGTATTAGCCTGGTCTTGTCCCCACAAGCCACACATCATCAAATCTACACCAAAGACTTGGGAGGCAACTTCTGGAATGAGGCAAAACATGGGTACTCCACTTTATTGTTCAGCGTAAAAGCCATCTTGAACAGACATCTATCATGCAAGCACCAGCATTTGTTTCTCCTGGAAAACATGCAGAGGGAGCTGCTCTCCTCTGCCAAGAGTACAGGGTGGCCAGTTAAGGTGGAGACCTTAACTTCAAAAAACCTACTGCATCAAGTTTCTTCCACTGCAGCCCCACAAACCATCCCATTCCACTCTTCCAAGCTGCCCAAATATTTCTGTAATGCCCCTTCTTGAGCTGTGTGCCACATGCTGCCCCCTCTATCACACTCCCTTTGCTCTCAGATCTCACCAAAGCAGCATGGCACCATCCACCAAACAGCCCTTGGGAAGTTTCGGTCCTGTTACTACCACTCTTTCAGGTAATAAAAGGTAGAGTGTTTTCTTTTATGTCAGAGATGCCTACACATGTAACCTTCTGAGCAAACCCACACAGAGCACTTCAAAATGAAGATTAACAGAGAGTAGCAGGATGGTCTCCAGGAAAATGTTTAGCATAGCACAAGAGCAACAAAGCCATCAGGCTTGAGCAGCCAAGCAGGTACTTTTCATCAGCAATAAAGCTGGGGGTTCTTTGGTTTTGGTTTGTTTTCTGCTTGTTTTTTTCTTGTTTTGTTTAGAAATGCTGAAAATATGCAAATTAGTCAACTGACTATTCAGCATGACACGTAGTGCTGTACATGCAGCATGCAAGTAAAAAAAGAAAAACACCTGAGCATCTCAGTGTAAAGATACACATACACGTGTAAATAAATTTGGAAGAATCTGATCTAAAAAAGGACGCTGAGTTTTCCTTGCCTCCACCCCCACACACACCCCTGCTTCTGTAGGCCACATGCCAAAGTTATCAACAGCCCTCCTTCAAACAATTAACATTTTTCAATAACAATGGCTTGTGAACACATGCAGAACTCAACTGATGAAACGCATAATTCAGCTTCACAGACCAGAACCGTGCTCCACTCAGTACTTCTTCAGGTTTGGGGGAGGGGGAAGGGTTAATTTGTTGTTTGGGTTTTTTAAAACAGGTATATTGCTCAGTACAGGTAGCAATAATGTACATTACATATGCAGAGAAAACGTAAAATTGATCAAAGATCAAGAAGTGCAAGTTTTTTGATAAAACAGGCATTTCTCAGTCATGCATAAGAATATTCAGTTTTCTAATTAATGTGGAGGGGATCAGATAATCTGTCACCCCTAACAAATCCTAACACCCAACACAAGTGACAGCTGAAACATTGGTGTGCTCAAATCCAAACATCAGGTGGCATTTAACATCCTTCTCAAGCATGTCTTTTACTCTTGATTTTCACTTTTCAGATGGAAAATTGTGCTGTATGGCCTCACTCAGAAGCCTCTCTCGTAACAGTTCAGTGTTTTCAATATTTAAACATTTAGGAATGCAAGAGAGAAGCTGGCCAGGAAGAGCTAGCCATGTTTAGGATGGAAACCCACTCCCACAGTGCCTCCTCAAAGCTTCCTCTATGCACAATGTACTTCCTTTGCAAACCTAGAGATAATTCTAGGATTGCAAGATCCTAATAGTCATCTTGGGATTGAAAGCATTCAGTAAAAATCCATCATCTGGATCACACATAGTACATTGACAGAGTTTTTTGAGTCCCAAGAGAAACCTTCAGATTTTCTTACATAATCAAAGCTTGCACTACCTATTTTACACATAATTTTCTCTATCAAGAAGTGAGCATTTTTCTTTTCAAAAGAGAAGCTCAGGAATTAAAAATATCTTTAAAATGGTACCCATTCCTTTTTCATCACCACCACATCAGGATATTAAGCCCCAGTTTCCTGAGATTACCAGCACATGCCTTGCAAACAATAGCATATAAAAAGAGGTGGTAGTTCTATTTAGTGTTTTCCATGAGCAAATACCTGAGCAAACATTAACAACTGGCAACAACTTTGTTTCTTTATCTTTGGCATGCAGCCTACAGGAGATGATTTAAATGACCTTGTATTGTTGCAAACCTACTGGAGACAGAGTTATTTTATCTACACTGAAATCAGAACTGCAGGGAAGCTGAGTAGCAAATTGAAATTCCTGATAATTTCAAACTCAGCAACTCACTGTCTGAAAAGGAAAGGAATACTTAAAGACTGGCGTCACAAACAATTGCATGGCAAAGATACTGAACACCACTGCACCACAAGGTCACCCACAAAAGTCCACATGTGCTGGACTTCCCAAGAGAGCCTTAAAAACAAGAATAATCCTATTATACTGAGTGCATTCAAAAAATGCATCAAAACAAAACATCCCTCGAAGTTAAAACAACACATGATGGTTTTTCTCAAAAGAATGGCTAATCTGCAAACAGTATAATCGAGGAGTCAGTGGTACTTAGGTAAGTAGCCTACAGCTTTCCTGGCCCCCTCATCTTCAATTTGTAGGTTGTATTTGCCAGTAGCAAACTTCTGTGGTGGGTTTGGAAATCTCCTTTGAATAAGGAGCAGGATGTTGTTGACCTTGTCAGCAACAGCTTATTCCAGTCTGTAGCAGCATCTCCCAGAGCATTCAGGGCTTAGCAGATGCCAAAATCTGCTGCCTCCCAGGCTGCTTTCCATGGCTGTGGCTCCAGCTCCTTGCTGTAACTTTCAAAGTATGAAATATGTGCATATATAGCACATATAGCACAGTGGCATTGCCACCTCACCTCCCCTGCACCACACTCAACTGAGGCAGCACCCTGAAGGCCATGCCAAAAGATGCCATGTTCATTAACTTCACCACAACTAAGGTCTTGACCTCTAATTACGTTGTCAAAAAACCAAAGCGTGACAATAGCTTTGAAAGTAATTCAAAGTGATATTATCTAAATGTCACTAATTGCTACAACAGAAACAGTCTTTTCCAGCTTCACTTAGCCATCCACTTTCCCTGTCTTAGGTGACTGACAGCTAATAATATTAATTAGGTTCACACAAGAAGATGAAACATTCGTGTCTCACCAGATTACACATGGAACTCTTTAAAGGCGGAAACAGCAGCAGCAATGCCAGGAACCTGCACACACTTTACAAGCAGAAGTTTGTAAATCCACCGCCCTCCTCTTTCCTCTTGAGCTACAGTGCTAGTTGGGGTGACTGGCCATGCAGAGTGCATGAGGTGTGTTTGACGCTGAAGACTGTGTTTGTGTCAGACCATAAATTCCATCTGAATCACAGATAAAAAGCACGACGGGGAAGGCAGGAAGCAGTTGGACTGAATGAACAAGGAAGGGCAACAAAAGACTAACGGCAGATTGTCAGCAAACCTGGATAATTACCCATTCACTGGGCAGCTTCTATAGATAAAGAAGTGATTATTATCCGAGCAAACCATTTTTTCATGCTGAACCCCGGAATAATGCCACCGAACAGCAAGTCACTCAGCAGGGCACTTCTATCAGCCAGTGAGGCTGCCCGGAAACTTTCCTGGCAGAAGGGGACCACAAGCTGGGAAATGAAAGGGTCTTTCACCAAGAGAGAAGGGGAAAGATGACCGGACTAAAGTGGTCATCTGAGACTGGAAGTCTGGAGAGTGGGGGGAATGAGGGGGAGGGCAGTCATGGAGAAAAGTTAGTGTGGATCTTGCTTAAATGATAACTGGAATTTGCAGCAGTTCATGAGCTGTGCTCCAAGAACACTCCAGAAGGAAATGAAAATGGAAAGAAATGCATTTAAGAGTTTGCTGTTTTGCTGGGATATTTGTGTTTATTTTAAGTTTCTTGGGAGTTTTGTCTGTTCCAGATGGGTTTTCTTGTTTGCTTTTTGTTTGCTTTGTTGGGGATTTTTAAAAAAAAAAAAAACTGTGTTTGGTTTCACAGTTTCAGTCAGGCTTTGAACAAAGAGGAGCCATAAGGTCAGCACAGGGCATATGCACAGTTAAAGCAAAGATAAGCAGCTTCTTCATAACTCAGCTGTAAGACTTAAATTTCTGTAAGAGTGGGAAAGTGAAGAGCCTGAGACAAACAATCAGCAAGGGAGACCAAGAGAGTGTGACATGGTCCACCCAGACCAAGGAATACAGTCAGCCCACATCTAGTGTGTTTAGAGGCATATGGTGCAGCTTTGTGTGGGTTGGGAGGCACACAGCTCTCACATGCTCATTTTATTTCACAGTAAAAGTCACAATGGGCTTTTTTCTCTTTTTTAACTACTTTTAAGTAGTAAAATACTACTTTTAACCCTTTTAATAAGATAAATCAATCTCTGCATTTAAAGAACAGTGGCATTTCCCGCTAACATTACATCCAGGTACAAAAATAAGAAAATTACAAAGTAATTTCTTTTAAGCCATTACTGATATTTCCATGTAGCCAACTTCAGTCCAGTGGTTATAAAGGAAAAGTGATAAGCAGAAAAGCTCACAACATGTAAGGCATTAGAACAAAATAAGAAAAAGTACATCTAAACCATTAGTAACATACTGCCAGAGCACTGGCAATAAGTCTAGCTACTGTCCATTGTTTATAATCTCACACATCAGCAATACAGCAACTGGAGATTTATCTTTATTTTCAGATAGCAAAGGATGTAGCAGTCACCACACCACATGCAACCGATCACTTTCAGTAAGACAGAACAAAGTAAAGCCAAGAACTAATTGTGTATATTTGTATAAATGAAACATTGTTTATCTTAACACAGGAAAAAACACAAGGGACTTTTTAAAAATAAAAGACTTATATCAACCCTGTTTCAAGTGACCATCTCCCATTGTTCTGCCTTTTCTCAAAGTTCTAAATATTTGAGCTACAGTGAACTCAGATGATTGTTCTCACCTTGAAGTTACTAAATTGTTACAAAAACTAAAATATATCTTATAAATTACTATTTACTGCTGGACACTCTTCCCTTCAAAAAAATCAGCAGGGTGTCAAAACACAGATTTAACACCCCCCCCACTTCTCAAATGGTTATCCAAGTACCACCGAGGCTCCTTAGGTTTTCCTTACACTTAAAAATATATATAAACAAGCAACTGATCATCAGCAGGAGACACATGGAAAAGACTGCTTCTAATAAAGTTTCAAGACTGAAGAACTACTTAATCAACAGATTTTAGTTACTTATCAAACAGCAATTCATACAAAGCCTTTCAAGTCTTTGGTGCTTCTGCTGCACAACTGCCTCACAGTTGGGGAAAAGGGAAATCATGAGCTTTAAAGTGAAATTGGCTGGATCATCTAACATGACCTTTTAACTGCTAAGTATGTAAGTGGTAAGCAGGCTGTAAGACACAGAGACAATGACAACTATGCAAGCAAAGTTTGTTTATTCAGCTATGCTGATGACTATCTTGTATTCCTCAATACTGTGATAGACACAACTGGTCTGTGCTTAACAACTGAAGAATACATCTGAACTCTGGCTCCAGATAGCGACTAGAACAGCCTTTTAGCTTCCACTATCCAATGCCACAAACACATCAGCTCCTCAGTGGGTTTGTAAATTCAGCAGCACATTAACTGGAGGGCCTCCAAAGGAAGGGCACCAGGATGGTGGAGGGTCTGAAGGGGAAGCTGTGTGAGCAGCAGCTGAGGGCACTAGGTCTGTTCACCCTGGAAAAGTGGAGACTGAGGGGAGACCTCACTGTGGGCTCCAGCAGTCTCAGGAGGGGAAGCAGAGGGGCAGGTACAGAACTCTTCACTCATGACCAGAGGACTCAAGGAAATGGCCTGAAGCTGAGTCAGGGGAGGTTTAGGTTGGGTACCAGGAAAAGGTCTTTCACCCAAAGGGTAGTTGGGCACTGGAACAGGCTCCCCAGGGAAGTGGTCACAGCAGCAAGTGGGTCTGAGGTCAAGAAGCACATGGACAACACTTTCTGCCACATGATTTGATTGTTGCGGTGTCCTGTGCAGGGCCAGGAGTTGGACTCAATGATCCTGAGAGGTCCCTTCCAACTCAGCAGATTCCGTGACTTGGTATGAGTTTCTGAGCTGACTACATCTATCTAGATTTTTAGTAGCACCTTCCAGTTTCTTTATGCTAGTAAATGTAGTGAGGGAATACAGGTACTCAAACCTTCTTCACTCCAGAAGGCCAGGTGGACATCCATTGTGCTGGAACCCACTCAACTGCAATGTTACCTCTCTTACTAGTACTGGTAGGTTAAAGCCATGGCTCCATCCTTCCTCCTCCCTATTGCTAATCCTGTCAAACCGTGGCTTATCTTGCTGCTTCTGCACAGTAAGCTGGTTTCCATCAAGTTTAGAGCTGCTGTCCATTTTACCTCCCCATCATTCTGCAAAGGGGAATACACACACAAGGGCTGCAGACAAGAAAACAAATAATCCAAAACCAAGCAGAATTGCACACAGTCCAGAATTACATCAATTGATCAGTATTACTACTGCTGTCAGATGTATTCGTAAGGTACAAACCACCATGGCACCTTATTTTTGTATTATGAATGCCTACATGATATTTTAGCTCATGATAAAAGCTGTTTCCTCTTTTTTTCCTCTACTAGCAAGACTAACTAGATTCCTTGACTGAATTCCACCATCTTAATATACTCCACAAGTGCCAGAAAAGATCTGGGTTGTTCTTAAAAACACTTCACAATATTTTTATACCTATTAAAATACCATTGTAGGAAGCAATACAATCTCCAAATTCATAACAAAATATGTATTAACATCTCAAAACTATTCAGAATAGAAAAACAGTCTATTTATAGTAAATTTGTCATTCTTGTAAAGGACTTAACCACTGTTAAAGGATTATAGCCTTCTATTCTGAAACCCATGACAAAGCCAAACAAAACACAGTGCATACACAGAGACAAATCTCTATTCCAAGAAATTATTTTCTTTGGAGTCTTCAAGGACTCAACTCAGTCTCCAGGAGTACTTCATGACTACAAAAGAAGGCAGAAAAGTTTCACTATCTTGTCTGATTTTTGTGAGGCCACTGACAGAAGTTTGTGCTGTGGCTTGACCTCTAGATCTAATATTTGTCCATCCCCAAAATCAAATATTAAAGCAGTAAGTTAAGCTTAGCTGCTTTTACTTCCATAACTGCAATGAAGGATAAATTCAAGAGTCATAGGGAAAAGCAAGCCATTGTTTTGCATGAAAATAAAATCCATTTCAGCTGCCAGCGAAGAGCATGTGAGATTTCACACCACCACATCTTCCCACGTTGTTTATCCTCCACATCACATGCACCAGGAATCAGACAAGTTCTTTTATGCGTCAGACTCTCTGTATGCAGAACATCAGCTGCCCACACATGGCAGGCCTTAAGCAGGAGAGAAAGAGCAAGCAGGCACTCATCCTGGTTCCTTCCCTTAGGCCTCATCTGAAGGAGGAGTTCCACTTCTCTAAGGAGCAAACCTTCTCGTTCTCATCTGAATATTCTCATCAATACTGTGTGATTTACTAGAGCGCTCAGTCCTACAGTGCTTCTGCTAATTTGGATACCCTGCACCTCACCAGATGTGCTAGGATAATTCACAGTAGGTGATAAGAGGCACAAAACACACACCTGCTCTTTTGTTTTACTTAGATTCACTTGGTTCCCGTTAATTAGTTCTAGGCTGGACTATATTTGCAGGTCACAATCACCAAGTTCCTCTCCTATTATCAAGACAAGAACGGATGGTGGTTTGTCTGTTGTAGTCTTGATCCCCCCTGTAAGGAACACTCTTTCTGCTACATCAAGAACACCTACTTCTGGTTGCCCAGCTTGTATTTTGACTTCTTCACAAGATCCACATCCATTTCTATATTAATAGAGCTCAGCAGCTCAACAACCTAGAGATCTTCACCTTCCCAGTACAAAGCCACTGCAAACTAAAAATCGATAACGAAAAGATGCACCAAACATAAAATCCTGAAGGGCAGCATGGTGCACAGAGTCTCTTTGGAGACAGGGTACACAATCCCAGGAAAAGTAAGTGGCCTGTATGTGCTATCGGCCCCTTTCCCATCATCAAAAACATCCCTGTTACAGCCATAGCCTCTTCGTCACAGGTCGTGGAAGGGCTGACATGAGAGAGAAATGTCCAGCAGTAATATACATCTTAGAAGAAGTTTTCCCCTGGATGCTTACAAATAAGAATGATCTGATCAATATCCCTAGTCATGCTCCCCCATCACAATCAGTTTACTCTACATTTCAAAGATTGAGACTGCAGATCAAGGCTATGTTGGATTCTGTGGAGTGCATTTAACGCGTCAGCTCTGAATGAGTAACTGCTGAATTCAGTCTTGTTCCCAGAAGCAAATGGCCAGTCAGTGGCGAGGTAATTCTCATCTTTTACGATAATTCATGTGAAAGGGTGGAGTAGCAGAGGGAGAGCAAGGACTTGTAACAGATTTTAAGTCTTCAAGGGAGAAGAGATAATGCCTAAGAACTTCATGAGTCATGACAAAAATGCAAAGAGTGTGTATTTGTTGGGGTTTTTTTGTTTCTTTTAGGAATCGATGTCACACAACTTAGGGGTTGCCTTCCACCTCATGAGATGGGAAACCCAGAATAACATATAAGCATCTTTTTCTTTGCATCCTGTAACAGCATCTTTAACAGATTCAGCTAATAACTGCAAAGGATAATATAAATAATAAGCTAAAATGGGATAGTTTTCACTGCCAGAGATAGCAGAAGGTTTCCAAATTTTATGGGTTAAAAAAGCCAATAAATTCAACAGTCTTTTGAAGATGCTAGTATAATCCTTCCAAAACTGAAGAGAACAGATGACTCAACCATATGGCCAAGTTCCACCAAAATTCTGTCCTGTAATCATAAAATATGATGTAATTTAGTTTGGTCCCAGGAGAAGGAAAGGCGTTAGACATATGTGACATGCACAAGCATTCCCTGGATCCATCTGGCTAGCTGTTTTAAAAAGGTATTACACAAATAAGCAGGGTTTTCTAGGAGACTCCAAGATAAATATTCTTAAGCCTTCTCTTGGAAAAGAAACTGGTCTTGCTCTTAAAATCTGCATTAATGCATCAACCATTATTATTACAAACACTGCTCAGCTAAACAGGTATAATGAACAAGTTACTACACCTTTCTGAAGCAATGCAGCTTTAAAGAAGTTTGCCTTTACAAATTCTGAAAGCAGCCTGTGGTTTATTACTACTTCACACTTATTAACCAGAAACTTCTCAAAAAAAAAAAAGGCAAAGAATGTAATTTTCTGCATTATGTAAAGGTTGAATGAAAAAAACTGCTGAGAAGGAAACTGGAGTCACCAACTGTAACAGATAAAGTACTCTTCAATTCATTAATTACCCAAATATGTGCAACAGAAGCCATAAATGCTTCAGTTATTCAATTATTTCACATAATCTCTTGGAATTAATTCCACACATTGTTATCACTCTTCTCCTCATTATATTCAGGGCACCATTTAAGAAGGTAGACACAGATGCCTTAATTAAGCACGTAATGTCTAAGTTCTTTAAAAACCTCCACTTTTTATTGTAGGTGGTTTTAAACCCCAAATTGTTACCACTCATCTCTGCTTCACCTCATCAAAAAGCACAGTCCTAAGAAAGGATCCCCTGTGCTCAAGCAACCCGTACACTACAGGTCCAAACAGATCTCTCCACTGTTTCTCAAGTATCCAAAGACAACTAAGAAAAGCAAGGCAGTAATCTTGAATTCAACAGGTCAGCTCTGCATCACCAGGCCAAGAGTTTTCAGATGATGGCAGAACAAAGATGGTTTAAAGCCACAAGACTTGGCTACACTGACTAAACCACTCAGGCAGAAACCTGGAATACTTTCAATTGTATGGTCTCCTCATGCCCCAGCCACCAATTTCTATAACCTTCTGGCAAGGGCTTTTAATGGTAACTTGAGTCAAGGGATGAAGTCTAAACCGCGGACGGGCTACAGCCACACTTTAATTTAGGGTTGGAATAAAAACCTAAGGATGGATATAACAGTCATTCTGACAGAGGCTGAGGACACATCTTTACTATAAAAGGATGCAACTTCAGTGGACTATCATCTCTTACATTAAGTGTATTTTATGCCATGCACATCCCACTGTAGAAATATTGAACTGTTTGTTGAACCAGCCACTTTGAAAGCTAAATATCTTGTTTATGTACCTAAATATGGATTTGAAAAGGAAGCTTTCGAGAACTTGGCCCTCATGCTAGTAAAAGAATATTTTTTAAAACTGCTGAATTATCAACTACCACATTTCAGTTTTGTTTTATCCTTCTAAAAATCTTCACTGATTCAAGGGAAAAAAAGAAAATTAAGGACTACTATTTGGAAAGCTCTACACAGCATTTCGCAACAGCCCTACAGTTACTTCTGAGAAATCAAATTTTAAAGATTTTGGCCTGGTATGTTGTTTGAATGGGAAGAGACTGACTAAGACAGTAAAATCAACCTCATGTTACTTTTCCAGAAAACATTACAGTGAAGATACTGCTACTAGCAAAATCTGTGAGCAATACTACTGCAGCGGCTACGGAAATTACAGCGAAGCGTGAACAGACAATTCCTCCATAATCTCACCATAGAACATTGCTATCTGCCTGAGAAAAAAAGCTCAAGATGCTCTTCAGCATCTCTAAAGAACTCTACAAGGCTGAACGATTATGCACTGGAAAGTGTTTCCTTAGGAATGAGGAAAGTTTTGGCACTGCGCTCTGCAACGTCACTATAAATTAAACCTCTGTGCTGCAGCTGTCCAAGGCTTTGTACTCAGCCCCTGACACAACACGTTGCCTCAGGCTGCTTGCTGAATGCCTGCCCAGCCACTGAACTGGTTTTATTAGGCTATCCCTTGTGAAACTGGGCTGTTATGCTCACTACAGGCTGGCCATCTGCAATGCCACTTCTCTTGATTGCATGAGACATCAAACCCTGGGCCAAGGCATCAAGGTTGCTGGAAGGTTACCTGAAGTCTCCATTGCATATTACAAAGAGCTTTTATGCACTAGCTTTTGAGACTGGGAATTAAAAGAAATAATCAACATCAGGTATAAATGAGAGAAAGGAGAACTCCACCGTTTCAATTCAGATTGGTTTGGGGATTTTGTTTTAGTTTGGTGGGGATTTTTTGGGTTATTCTGGCTATCTTGTTGTTGTTGCTGTTGTTTTGCTCAGGTTTTTTTAACGAAGGCAGTGATCAAACATTTTGGTAAGTGAGAAACATTTTGAAACTATTACATTATTTGGAAATAAATTACAAGTTTTAGATTAATATTGAGCTTCATGGGTAGCTAGCCACTTCCTTAGCTTTGTTTTATTTTAGCATGCGTCATTCTATTATTTCTATGCCTATGCAAAAAGTTTTCCAAACATTTAACGTCAAACAGGAAAACTGAAGTGGAAAGTGGATGACAGCCAGTCTAACTGAGCTTTATCAACGCACTCCATACATCCTGACACACTATACATGCTCTGAGTTACCGCAAGCACTATAGCCACTCATGCCACTGCTATTTTAAGAGACGTCACTTTTTGCAAATAGAAACGATAGAATTTCAATGTAAGGTCCAGAATAACATACCAGGTTGTTTATGAGCCATATGCTGTTTGCGTGAGACTGGAATACACAATAATAAGGCAATAAAAATAATCCTTGCATGTCAGTAGAAGTAAAAGAATTAGGTGCTGTAGTGCAACACTTTTATTACTTTTAAACCACCAAAAATGATTATATTTAAGAAGTCTATATTTAGCCTGTAAAACTTCAGGCTTCATTACATATTCCACTGTCTGCATAGCCACCTCATACCAAATTCCGTACTGTTTTTTAGTCAGCTGAAAAGCAATCACTGGGGATACGAGCACAGAATAGATCTATTCTCAACACAAGAAGTTTACCATGTTTGAACACATGGTCTCTCCTGACCTTGGAAGTTTGGGACTGAACTTCAGGTCCTTTCAGAGACATGGCAGAGCCCATCTCACATGGATGATCTCTACAAGAAACACTGGACTGTAAACAGAGAGCTAATTACTTGTGCCCATTGAAACATGATGTTTCTTGCTACTGCAGCAAGGCAGTCACTACCAGCACTTATTTTAGATAGAGCTATTGAGTCATGTCAGGAAAAGTCTGGTTACCTTGGAGACCACTCCTAGACAGCCCTCACAAGAACTCGCAAGATGTATTTTACCAAATTTTTCTCTCTCTTGCATATAGCCAATTTCTGTGGGCTTGAGCAGAACACAAGGACACAAAAGAAAAGAACTACCAGTTTAGATAATACTTAGACTATTCTCCCAGCATAGCTAGAACTTCAACATAAAGAAGATAAGTGTGTCCTGATCTTGCTGTATATGTGGGTATAACAACACAGTGTGATAGAAGGCTTCTGTACACATAAGTTTTTTTCCATTTATTTGCTTATGTTACAGATTGCACAGATAATAAGCCATACCAAAACATGGAACATAACATATCATATCAGCATTATTCACCTAAGTAGACTTTCTCCCCACCAAACATAGAAGATACACCAATTATTTAATTAGTTTAATACAATCTGTAGGATAGAGAGTTGGTATTCAGGGACACATGCTGGAACAAATATTCATGTTTACTTTTAAAATAACAGAACAGCAGATTCATCTTGAAACTGCCCCTTCTAAACTGAGCCTAAAATCATTTGTATCTGGGAAATAAACTGTGGAGCCCTGCAACAAACAGTCATATGAGAACTGGAAAGAGCTATGAAAACTGAGTTCAACACATCTATGATGATGCATGGTATTCAAGAATACTTTTGTTCTGTTTCTGAAGACAACACAAAAGGGCATTTCTTGCACCAACAGCTGAAAAAAGAGGGCAAAGAATCCATTCAAATAGTACAATTGTATCTGATTTGCATGGTTAAGCGTTCCAGTTTCCTTAACTGTTTAGGTGGGAAGACGAAGCATGTTATCACCGTGAACTTTTCCACAGTGAGCTAGACCTAGCTGTATGTTCTGTATTTACCTGTTTTCCACACAGCTAGGTCACCTACGGGCATTCATCAGAAGGCAAAAAGATTAACTCTTTGCAAAGCATTCACTTCACAGTCACTCTGTGAACATAGCTAGGAGAACACATTTCCACATAGGTACTTTGAAACAGCCACAGGGAGACTGAACACAAATGTCACCCATTATTAAGGCACATGGATCTGTGTACATCTCAGGCATAATCAATAAGCCAGAGAAACCTGGTCAACAAAAGCTACACGCTGGCTAGGACAAGGAAAACATCATTTGTTTACAATTCATTGCATTGATTCTACAATTTCCTCCTATTTCAGCATTTCTTCTGAACAGACAATCTACATTTAAGTTTCTGCCCTTAGTTACTGCATCTGTGTAGCTCACCTATTCACAAAAACACATGCAGCACTTGCACTTTTTTTTGAAGTAAAGGAATGTTTATCACTATACTGTCAGAAGTCAGTCCTTGCATAAATCAGGCTCTAGGAAAACAGGTGGTTCCACTGCTTCAGTTTAATTCTGTACACCGTGTTGTCAAGCAGGACTTCTAGATCCTTTCAACAGAGATGTGTTCTCCATTATGTTAGCACATGTAACACCCTCCTGCTTCATAAGACTGCCTAAGGATGTACAAGTGATATGTGACATCTCTACTGCTCTAAAGGCACACAGCATTTTTCCAGTAATATGTATGTCAAGGTGGATATGCTTTTGCAAAAAACTGACTTGATATTCCTCTTCTGTGTGGAAGTCAAGCAGACCTTCCCAGCACTCTGTAGCAGCCAATCTACCACCACAATTTAAGCCCTTTAGATACTTGCACCCAACTTTCCTCTGAGACTCTCCACCCTTACGTTTTATCAGAAGTACAGCAAAATTCACACCTTTATTTCCACTGCAGCTACCTCCTATGCTGCTCATTCCCTGAGCTACAGAAAGCTGTGACTGCACTGTAACAGAGAGAACTTCATCTCCCATTAGGCAAACAGCTCATTGCTCTTGGGATGCAGCCAGGGGAGTAGTGAGCAACAGATACATCAGGAGCCAAAATTAAACAGCTCAACAACATGCACACAAGTTGCAGACAACATGCTCTACAAGGCGTGAAGAATTTCAGTGTTTTCAACGGAAAACACTGGTTGCAGAAGGCTCCCCTTCCTCTAGGCCATAATGCCACAGCTAAGCAAGACAGTCAGTTACCTTTGCATATTATACATAATTACAGATCTATTTTTAGACATCAAAGGTGTGTTTTCCCCCCCACCATCTAAATACTGTGAAGTTGTACACAAACATAAGACGGCTTTTTATTCAGAACTTACATTCCAAAACCTCAAACAGGCATCAAGTTCTTCTCAAGATAAAAATCGTTTTAAAATTCTTTCTGGTTTTAATTTCTTTTAGAGAGAATGCTCTAAAGAACAGAGGGCTGGGAATGGAAAATATTTCTGTTCATATTTTCTGAGTTAGCCTTCCCCCCTCACCCCGAACTTTCACCCCCTTGCAGACATTCATGCCTGTTGAAAATTAAAATGTCTGCATTGCAGGATGGGCCATTATAATTCAACACATGCTGTTTTGAAGGAGAAAAAGCATGTTTTTGAAATAGCTCTGTTACAGGTCAGGAATGTAAAGCAGAGTTCATATTTCAGATGAAAATGGGAACCAGAGCTTTTTCTTGCAAACCCAACTCAGCCTGCAAGTAATGAAGGAAAAAGAAGTCTGTGCAGTAAGGTCTTTGTAGTGTCAGGCATTTAAGTATACTAATGAAGAGGCCACTGACTGCTTGTGTTTTACAAAGGGCAGCATTGCAAAGTCCTGTTTTTACCACTGAATGCAAGTTTTTAGGATTTGCTTTTACAACATATTTTCCTACTGCAGTCTTCGCTCTGCCACAGATGACTCAATGGGCAATCACTTGGTCTGTATCATTCCAGAGAGCATCCCAGGCTCACAAAACAACTGCACTATTGAAACACCACAAGCAGAAACAGAAGAGCTCAAATGAGATGGTATCACAACAATGTATTATACTCCTCAAAGCTATGCAGACTGTGGTTTGATGCATTTTGCTACAAGTCCCAACACCTCCCCACAGAAGAGGGCAAAATCTCTTTGTCTCAAAACCCTAATCCCACAACTGTTTTGGTTCATCTACTCTAAACAATCCCTTTTTTTTGCACTCAGATTCATGTATGTGCTTAGGAGAAAAATATTATGGAAGTCACCACATCTGTACAATATCAATGTCAATATCCTATAGTGGAGCATCTTTCTTGCTGGTTTTCCCAGAAGACAGATGGGAAGCCAAGGGACAGCAATCAAGACCATGAAGAGTTCATTCTCACGGAAAGAGCATCCCCCAACCTATTCCACAGAATCTGTGTTGCAGAACTTGTCCATCCCTGACTTGTATTTGTCTGAGATACAAGAATCTGTCAGATAGATTTGCTATTAGACTAATACATCTTGATTTTTATTAGATTGCAGCACCCTGTCCAGGTGACAGGCTCATAAGAAAGGCTCCTGAGAAAGTCAGTAAGAATGTTATACCTATCTTCCATACAAAGGATACATATTTTGCATGTAAACTACCTAATCACTGCTACTTTTTAGGGAAAGTCTCCTGAGACAAGGCATCTCAATACCCTTCTCCCATAAAACCTCTGCTGCCTGGACAGGCTGGAGGACACAGCAACCTGGACAGAGTAGGCACCAGGCAGACAACATTCCTGCATGTGTGTCTTCAGATGTGTACGTGTCAATAATTTCCATCTCTGAAGGGTGAAGCTGGAAAATTTACACCATGCAACAAAGCATGATTATGATAATGACAAAATATCCTATTCTCTTGCATTTCTTCCCTGCATCCACAGTGTAAAAGTAGCAAGAAATAGGATGCAAATTGTACCACTAAAGTTCTCAAACACTGACAGTGACAGAATATGACTATTCTTTGACCAGAGGTTATGCCTATCAACATAACATTCAGGACACCAGGTAGAAAAAAAAATTTCAATATAGCAAAAGGTTGAGATCTACTTATTTCCTTAGAAACAGTGCAGGCAGATGTGTGTCAGAGTTCAATTTACCCTAACACTTCAGTCATAGTTGAAAGTGCTGTTGCACAAACCACTGGAGGGAAAAAAAAAAAAATCTACCATTGATTATTCTCATATTGCAAGTGTAGCCAGATGCTTGCCGAAACAAAGACAGACTCCAGAACAGCCATGTTAAGTAGCTTTATTAAACAAGTTCAATGTGACACTACTTTTATAATTCCATCTATTTTACAGAGTGGAATCGGATCTCCTAACAAGTTTATTTAGCATCGGCAGAAACCACATCCCTATTCCTGAGTATAAATTGTTGGCTTTAAAAACTGGTCCCAGCTGGTAGCTTTCTGCTAGCACTACTTTGAGACCAAGAGAAACCTTCAGCCCTCGATAAGGGCAGCTTTAGCAAACTCAGCAATACAAGTTAGAGGATCCTGTTCCTGTTCTAGAATTATTTCTTTAGAAATAAAATTTAATTTGGTGTCAGTCCCTTCTCCCCTGTGAGCCCCCCAGGAGGTTTATGCAATCATTCTATACCAGTACACCTACTCCAAGATTACCAAAAGCTAGGAAGCTAAGATAAATAAGCTCATGCAAGTTTCATGAAAACCTATGATTATGCTGACAATAATACAGTGCTTCCACCAAAGACTGCAGCATGAGCTTTAGCTGCTTTGTTTGATCTCACAAATGCCAAACAGCTACCTCCACTACCTGCTTTGGCAATTTGGAACAGCCCCAGCAGACACTGCCTGGTGCCTGGCAAGCACATGGGGAGAGTGTTATAGCAGAGAATTGCCTCTACACACATTCCAGAGAAAGAGCAGAAAGGGCAGACATGGAAGGCCAAACTGGGAAAACAACACATACTGTGATGAAGTGGAGGAATCCTAAATAACCACATAGGGAGGCCAGGCTTTGCCAGTTCTGCCTCTCACAAAGGACCTTGCAAAACCTAAGAAATCTAAGGCTGATTCTGCCCAGTCTCAAAAAAGATTGCAAACACTCTTATGATGTTTTCTAAAAGGGTCACTTTACTTACAACTTACACAGTGTATATAGTCATGACATAAACCAGGTAAGTCTCTTTTGCTAGGAAAGAGGCTTAAATTAGGGGGTTAAGAAAGAAGGTAAGGAAGATAAATAGAATGTCTTTGGTATTTTTAACACTAACCACTGCAACTCTGCCCTATTACCTTGCATGCAAATAAAAAAAAATAATAAAAAGTTTAGTTAACTCCCTTAAAAACACTGTTGATCCACTGAGGAAGGAGAGCCACGTGAACACTGCACTGCTTTCCACTACTGGAGAGAAGAGCCTCTCCCTGCCATTCTCCTCATCAGAAATTCTGTTCTCCCCAGACATGGCAATGCATGGCAGGACTGGCAGGCTCACACGCTAAAAGACTGAGACAGTTCAACATTAAGTAAGAGAACACAAATTAATGTCAACTGCTGATTTTCCCCACCACTTTGCTTTCTTGACTACGAACGTTGTAATTAACTTTGCTCATGCAATGCTATGTTCAAAAGTTGGGACTAATTAGATGCAATATAATTCTTGCCAGAAACAGATAATGTGTGTCTTTCATCAGCTTGGGTGATTGGAATTTATTCATGTTCAGCAAGTCTGCATAGCACAAATTATGTCACCCACTGCTCCACAAACAAGCACAGTGTCTCTTTTAGGTAAGATCATCTGCATTTTGTGCTTTATGGGAGAGAAATGTGGCATTCGTTTTAGAAAGAAACTTTAAGAGAACCCCTCAAGCTGCAAGGGCAAGAAGAGGAGATAAAAATAACAGCCCTATGCATAGCAAGGTCCTGGCCCAGCACAAGCTGTCTGTGGTACAGACAGACACACAATAAGCTTGCAGGGAACAGCAAAGGGATTCGGAAAGGGGGAAGAAGACACGGCTTAGCAGTGATGCTTTTCATTATAGCAGTAACAACTAAGATCTAATGGTAAGCACAATGCCTCAAGGGCAGCATGAAAAAGCCACATGCCAAAAAGATCCTCAAAGCCACAGTAGGACAATAGAGGCCCTGGCCAATGGTAACTCACTCCCAAATTAGTGTCTTCTGAAGTTAGTTTAGCTTGAAACACTTTTGAACTCCACCCACTATCAGCTGAAGAGAAAACAAGGAACAGAACATAGATGATGATGATTCATGTCAGTGCAAGCTCCTATTTTTCTGTTTCAAATAAAACTCAGACTTGATGTCAGTAGACACATTTTTTTTCCTTCAGTTTTTTTATTTGTTTTGCTTCCAACCAAGAACTTTCCTCCAGGCTCAGAAGTGGTAGGCAATCTCCAATGTCCCAACCCTTTTCCCACAGAGGGAGGCTGAAGGGACCTCCCCACTGCTGCACAAGGCAGGCAATGTGGAACATCCAGAAAGGGTCTCAGGCTGACTTTGACAGAGCAGTCCTGAAGGAGAACACAGAGTGGTTGGCTGCCTTCTCTGTTAATGTCTTCTCCTACCAAAACAGCCCAGGAACAAACAGAAAACTGACCAGAAATGCCGGGGGATGGAGGGAGGGAGGATGTAACACCAGCTCTATAGTTTTGAGTCTCTCCTTACAACCCAAAGCTGCAACAAATCACACATTTGATAAGGATTAATTGCATAGAAAACCAATTAAGTCTAGAATTACGAGTCAGAAAGACTGCACAAGACCTTCTAATATCATTATAAGGTCCTACCCCCAAGTCTAATGAGTTACAGTATTCAACAACCAAGGTTTTTATGTCATTTAGCAGGCACTCAGTCCTAATTGTAGATTCTTGGCATATACTACATGCCTTCTACACAACCATTCAGTGTTAATTATTGTTATAGGTGATGGATTTCATAACCAGAGCTCCTAGCCCTCTTTAATAATTACTGTTGTGCAAATACTTCTGACTTCTGTAAACACTGTTACAAGAGATCGCCTAAGCTAGATGCTCAGCAAAGCTGCTGAGCTCTGGAAAACCAAATCACCATGTTCAGAAGCTACAGAAGAAGTTAAAACTGCATCTTCTGAGAAAGACAGGAGCTGGACATTAGTAAGTTTAAACACCTGAATGTGTACTGACATTACTGGTCAGCTGATCTAGTTTTGTCATACTTTAGACATCTTGGGTTGATATCCAAGTTTGAAACAGCACAGGATAATGTCTAGCGTGACTATTTAAGGGTATTTTAAGATAAGCAGTAGGTTACTTTTAGAACTTACACTTTTGTGTATGTGTTTGAAATGACTCACGAAGAGACAAGACTATAAAAAACTCTTGTCACACACACTTTAAAGGAATTTAGTACATTTCTGGTTTAGCCTTGCATGTTCAGCATGGCAGCACTCTGCCAAACATTGCAAATATTTGCAAGATTTGCCCTCCTAACCAGCCAGTGGGTGCAACCACCAAACACAACACAGAATCAGCCAGATCAGGTATGAAGATTTATGAGCTTTTACACTAGAAGTTAGGTGTTAAGAGAGGGTTCATTACATCTGCTTGAAGTCTCAGAAAGAAGTGACTTACTCTAGCAAGTAACGTTCCTCACAGAGGAAGGGATTTGCCTCACCTAAGAATAGCAGGAAGCCCAAGATTACGCTGTGTACAGATCACTGCATCTTCAGAAAACAAGCTATTTCCCCTGCAGCTCTTTGAAACCTCTACTTCCAAATTTTCTTTTCTACAAGATATTCCTTTGTGTTACTTAACTGGATATTCTAGGTGACAAGCAAAACCACCAAAGAGATACAAACAGTCTTAAACATTTCAGGGTGTGTATGGTACAGCAAGACTTAAATCTGAATTTGAGGGGTTTTTTTTTGGTTTTTTTCTTTGATTACTTGCCTTTGATAGTTTGTAAGAGCACAGATTTGGCAACATTTAAGTTTTTATCAGTTTTCTAGATTTAGACTTGAAGAAAAAAAAAGGTTGCATTGCAGAAAACCCAAAAACCTATCTAGAAACACATTAATTAGAATTCATGAAATAAAGACAATACATGGGGATGGTACTGCATAAATTCAAATGCAAACCCCTGAAAAACAGTGGTAATGATTGAAAATTGTGATTAATGTTCTTCTCACATTAAACTACCATCATTTCTAGTGTTAATAAGGTAGCACACCTAACACTCCTAACGGATGAGAAAAGCATATAGCACGATCTGTTTCACCACAATTGGTCTGTATATAGTTGTATTTAAAATCCAGACAGTTTTCTTCTTTAAATTGCAGGCAAAGGAACTTGGATGATGTAACTTAAGAACACACTGAAACCTTCTCCTGTTCTCAACCCAGAAATGCTTACAGCAGCTGAAGCATGCAATGTGAAATAAAGCTGGTTAAAAGAAGACAAGGGAATTGGTCAGGGAATAGGGGCTTCTTGGCATTCCTTTAAACCATTTCCTGTTCACCCTTGTGGGGTGTAATATAACCCTAAGAAAAATATATCTGACCTCACTCTTTTCAGCTGCATTAAAAAGGTTTTAAAAGCAATTTAAATATCAGATTGCACATGCATAAACAACAGGGGAAAAAAAAGAAGTTGTGCATATTATTGCCTTTGTCTTTCACTAATACAAGCTGGGGGCTTTTTTGTTGTTCCTTCTTAATTTAATGAGAACTTTGATTTTCCCTGGGAGACGAGGTCAACAGACTAGGGCACTTCCTGTCTGCAGCAATGTCGTGTGCTTATGCAGACATGAGTCTTCTGACAAACAACTGATTTATTTCAAAGAAGGGGTCATTACAATCATGGCATATAGCAAGATCACATTCTTTCCTACTTGTTTTGCTTAATCACTATGGATTATTCAAACACACTTGAAAAGAAGATGTATTTCAGCTGTGTGTGAAAACTCACAATTCATCCAAAATCCACTCCATTCTGCAAATGGGAGGAGGAGACATGTTCTAGGTCAGAGCAGGATCATGCATTGACAAAAACTGGGAGTAATCCTCCAACTGAACTATTAAAATGTAAAAGATGTGGTCCTACAAAGTTCTGAGCCTGTTGTCACCACAAACATGTCTCAACTTTTCAGAGAAGATCATTAAAGGAGACTATTATCAGAGCCATTATGAAACAGCGGCACCTCCACAGACTACCCACCAATTTCAAACAGGGGGAAACTCAAGAGACAGAAGTTTACAAAAACAGCCAGCAGCCACACCAAGGTCAGAACAGTCTGAGGAGTCTCAACTTATGTAGAGCTCAGAAAGAAGTTAATCTGGGCTGCTTGTCTCTCCTTAAGAGAATGTAGAGAATCCTCCTATTTCAACAGTATTTGAGCAATGTGGAATTACTTTTCTATCCATATTTTTACACATCTTACTCTTATTTTTAAGGTATGAAAGTGGGATAACAAGCTCCTGCACAAGGCTGCATAAAACTGCCTTGAAAGATGAAGGACTGAGCCCTTCTTGAATTTTTTTAAGCTTTCCTTCCTTTACTGCATTACAGTGGCAGTTCTCATGCTGTTCAACTAGGAGATTAAGTCAATTCCAATGGCAAGATTTATGGTATCTGTTCCCCTCCCTCTAAGTTGTACTAAGTTTATTTGCAGCCAGCTTCAGTGCATGTACCATGTACCAGCTACTTGAAAACGCTTAATTTGTTTTTCTGGTGTCAAAGAACGTAATTTTCTAATTGTGTTTGCTGTGTGTACAGAGCCAAAACAATCTTGCATGCATAAAACTGAAGATACTAAGCACTACAGATGTAATTTACAGACCAGTGAGGGAGTGGGGGACAGAGGACTCAGACAACAGAGAAACTCTTAGTGTTAAAAACAGAAACATAAACTTGAGAAAATTAAAGTTCTGCCCCAACCACAGTTATTAAACCTATGGGAGTTATCCGGGAGACAGGAGAGAATGAGTGAAAGAACTGCTGCTGCCAAAGAGCAGGAAGAAATCTGTCATTAAGTAATATTTATGTATAATGTCTAGATAGCAGACTTTTTTCTTGTCAGCTTATAGACAGACACAACCAGAGCCACCATTGCAGCAAAGAGGCAACTTGGCATTTCAAGAATAAATTATAAAGTGACTTGACCTTCATCTAAAAGTACCATGATATATTGGGGCTGGGAGGGAGGGGAAACAGATTATAAATCTAAATTCCAGGCATGGAAACTCGCTTGTATGGATTGGGAAAAATACACCATGGCATAACAATTACATTCTTATGCTGTCAGAAGAAAAACACTAAAAAATGCCAAGCACATTTCAGCTACAAGTTAATTTACTAAACTCACCTTCCTGGTCTCTAAAGAACACTCACTTAATGTTTCTTCCAGTTTGCATCATAAATTCTCATACTGGAGCTGGTACCCTTCCCTTCATCACCACACAGCTAAATTAAGGAGATACTATGTATTTTACAAGGTGAAACAGCAGCCATAGTTGCTCATTTGCCCAAAACTACGCAAAGATAGAGTGAATGAGAAAAGTGTGGACAAAAGCTTCTATGGCCAGAGGAGAGTCCCATGTTTCTTCAGGTAGACTAAATTAAAAGAAGAAAATAATAACAAAACTTTGGTGGTTACCAAAGTTACTGAGCAAGAACTCACATTTAAAAATGAGAAAAAACATATCATACATTATTCCAAAATCCTAGGCAATATAACAGAAACCAATGGCCACCCTTCAGCAGAGGAAACTTACCTGTAGCCATTTTCCCCACACACTGCTCATGTTCGTCCCATCCCATTCACTATATCAGCTTAGCAAGCAATATAAATTAATAAATCACTTTTTCTCTCAAATGGCCCTCCAAGGAAAGCACAATTACTCACAAACATAAAACCCCAGCAGCCTACATCTGACCTCATGCATCTTACCATCATCTGAGTAAACGGAGACCGCCACAGTGCATCGCCACAGGAAATTTTCAAGAAATTTTTTGCTGTGACATTAATCTGAGCTAATGTTCCTCACAAACACATGGATAACACAGCCTTCCTCTTGAGAGCACAACATGCTAAATAACCAGCACAGCAATCCAGCTGAAGCGAGACCTGGCTTGCACACAAGGAACCTACACTACGAACAACAAAACCAAAACACACTGAGCAACTCCAAGTTTACAAGCAAACAACATCTGCATTAAGAAGTGGTATTCACTGCTGGATGAAAAAAAAATTGCTGCCCAACACGAAGCCTAGGGCAGCTTCTTGCTGTACTATTGCTCCCCACAGGCACAGCCATCTTTGCAACACCTATTCCAAGAGAGCTGCAGGGACACACACCTGCTGCCTGTTGTACTTACACTCTAACACATGACAGGAGACAGCTGTGAGACAAATCCTGCAGAATTAGACGGCAACAGGCTGTTTGTACCAAGTGGGACAGAAACACAACTGCATGACCAAAAAGAAATCCACAAAAATCCCACCCAGTCATATATTCCAAGACAGTTTGAACTTGTAGTCCTTCTCAATGGACATTGTTCAGCATAAGCATATGACATCCTGTTCAGGTTCCCTTAGCCACAGCTAAAGGAATTAAAGTGTCTTGCTTCTTACGCTGATAAGCATGTAGAAAAAATGTGGTCAACACATGGTTTCCCTCAACATCCTTCTCTCTATACTGGAGACATGGATTTGACAGACTGGTGGACAAGGAATTGGCTGGATGGCTGCATCCAGAAGGTAGCTGTCAACAGCTCAATGTCCAGATGGAGATCAGTGATGAGGTGTTCCTCAGGGGTCCATGCTGGGACCAGCACTGCTTAATGTCTGCATCTGTGACACAGACAGTGGGAGCAAGTGCAGCCTCATCTAGTTTGCAGGTGACACCAAGCTGGTGCTGCTTTTGACACACCTGAGGGATGCGATGCCACCCACAGGGACCTGGACAAGCTCAAGGAGTGGGCACAAGGGAACCTCATGAGGTCCAACAAGACCAAGTGCAAGGTGCTACACATGGGCCAGGGCAGCCCCTGGTATCAGTATGGGCTGGGGGATGAGGGGGGTTGAGAGCAGGGGTGTGGAGAAGGATTTGGGAGTATCAGTGGATGGAAGGTTGGACATGAGCCAACGCTGTGTGACTGAGGCCCAGAAAGCCAATTAATCATGTCCTGGGCTGCATCCAAAGCAGGGTGGGCAGCAGGTCAAGGGAGAGGATCCTGCCCATCTGCTCTGCTCTGGTGACATCTCACCTGGAGCTCTGTATCCAGCTCTGGGGTCCTCAGCACAGGAAAGACATGGACCCACCGGAGATCAAAGGGCTGAAACACTTCTCTGAGAAAGGCTGAGAGAGTTGGGGTTGCTCAGCCTGAAGTAGAGAAGACTTCAGGAGACCTTATTGTGGCCTTTTGATACTTAGAGAAGGCTTGTAAAGAAAGATAGAGAGGGACTTTTTAGCAGCACCTGTTGCAATAGGACAACAGGTTTCTATGGTTTGAAACTAAAAGATGGGAGATTGAGACAAGATGTAAAGGAAGAAATGTTTTACAGTAAGAGTGATAAAACACTGGAGAAGATTGCCCAGAGAGGATGTAGATTGCCTCAGCTTTGGAAACATCCAAGATCAGGTTGGACCAGGCTTGGAGCTATCTGATCTAATTGAAGATGTCCCTAATTATTGCAGGGGGTTGGACTAGAAGACCTTTAAAAGTGCTTCCCAACCCAAACCATCTACAATTCTGACCCAAGGCTTTTTAAGAATCAATCTCCAAGGCAAGTACACATTTACAGATAAAACAGCTTCTACACCTGTATTCAAAAATCACTGCCTCATACACCATTAAAAGGGTCGTACACAGATGAATAGTTTCAAATCTGATTTCATTACTACATAATGTTTTTACCCATTTTGTTCTTGTTGACAAGAAGCAACAAACTGACGACACGAATCTGACAGTGCACTATACCTTTTCTTAATGATCAATAAAGTGCTTGTGCATGATGCAGATCCCACTGCTTTCAAAATGCAGCAATCTGTCTGTAGTTGGGGTGTGCAGCAAAACTGCTCAAAAATATATCAATTAACACTCTGTACCCTCATGCTGTTGGGATCTTCTAGGAAGTGAGCAGAGTTCATCTACATCTTAAGAAGTCCCTTTGACTTAAACTTCCTATACACCTATAGATTGTACATCTGAAATACAGATCAGAACGGCAACATCACTGGGGGGTTGCCATCCATCCTACTGCACAGAATCATGTCATATCACAATCAATGACCCACCAAACAAAAAAGAAAGCAGAGGAGAATACAACAAAAATTCAGCCTACTCTAGACTCTGAAAAGAAGCCACTGTTGGATAAGCCACCAACATAAGCATCCTCAATAGCCATATGTATTTCTATGCTAGAACCAGGGGAAATCCATGCCTCGCTGGAACTGGGCCATATGCTTTCATGGAGCCAGAATTTTGGGTTTCATCCTTGAGTCAATGCTCTGCCAAGCAGACTAAACTCTTTCAACTGACTTCAAAGGGTCAGGATAGGCTCTGGATAGGCAGACAGGTTTCCCAAGTTTACAAGACTCCTAAGAAGTTTCCACCACACACAGAGCAAAGAAACAAAGATGAAAGAAAAGAGGTATGCACCCATGAACCGAGCCACACAGATATGTCAGACACATACATATGCATCAGTAACCACATTATTTGCAAAGTTATTAAAACACCTTTGCCTCTATCATCATAATCAAGTCGATGCAAGTGTTGTGGACAGCTAACTGTGTATTTCATCTGAGATATACACATGCAGCATAGCTGGGGAATGAGACTCCTCAGACAGCTGCAGAAGTGTAAATTTAGCTTGAGTTTCAGATTATGCTTTGCTAGTCACCTCTCAAAATCCAAACAGTATAAAGTAGCACTGGTGTCAGGTGAAACAAGAACACCACTTAAAAAGTTTTCTACCTCAGAGGACTTCAAGTATAAAGTCCACATCACAACCTAAATACAGGAGGAGATAGTATCTGTGGTACCACTAAATGTGGATACAAGTTGTGTGTCTGAGAAATTAAGATATCTTGAAGCTGTAGTTAAAAGGCATTCAACCATGATGGTTTTTGCCAGCACAGTGTTAGCAGTATTTTTAAAAGCTTAATGCTGCAGTTTCGTCTAGATCATTTAGGTCTAGAAGTAGAAATACAGTTCATTAAATAGCTTTCCACACATCAGAGTAACTAAACAAGAACACACTTCCCATTTCCTGGGAAAAACAGCCACTGACACTCTGATTCTCCTCTACGCTTCACAGACATTCAGAAAATGCATGAGACATATTTAGAACACCTCAATGAGATGCATGTGTGACAATGTGCAAGGAAGCAGAAAAAGGACTTGACATGTCCCTAATGCTGGGCATTTGCCTGGACTGCACACAATCAGAACAGTTTCTTGAAGAATAGGACTACAAAACATTGCTGAAATAAGACAAATAATACATCTCTTTCAGCCTGATTAATTCCTTGGCTTTTGTTGTCTGCTTATATCATTCATAGGCTCTCAAAATATAAGAACAGAATGAAAAGGCTCAAATCTCCACTGAAATAAAATGTATGGGTATTAAATTCCTTAGATCATATTAAAGCAGATATTCATAGCAAATTGTCTTTACTAACAACAAAAAACAAGACAACAACCTTCAAACAAAAAGACTGGACCATTCCTTAACTCTTCTCCTCTACATGAGTTTTAACTGGAAACTTTGACAGCTGGACAGATCAGATTAGGCATGAGTAGAGCCAAAAAGGAAGAGAGGATATAGTGTACCACAGTAAGAACACACAGACTGCTCATTTATAATTTTAAAATTTATTTTACATTTAAATCTTACTGAAGATAAACAAATAAATGACAAAATTACAATTGCTTTTTTCCAGCTCTTCCAAACTCAGGCCTTTGAACTTTTGTGCTCTGTTTAAAGGGACACAAAAGAAATATCTCTACACAACAAAGATTCCTTTCTTGTTACCAATATATTTAAAAATACTAGTTTTTTCCAGTTTGTATATGCCAGTTTGCCATTCTTCTTCCTACTCCCTCTCATTTTACAATCCTGTTTAAGGAAATAACTATGTGTTTATTCAAAGTAAGCTAACTCCAGCCCAGGTTTGCCGACTGTAATTCCAAACAGCACAGCACAGTTCTTATTTAACCAATTCCTTTTCTCTTCTGTTTCAACCATTTGGAGATGCTGCAGGTTGCTTATAAAAATATCTGCCTCAAATATTAGCTTTAGTCTTCGTACTTTCCCATTGAGAGATGATCAGCAGGCAACCCACAAGAGCTTCTTCTCACAGAACAGTTACCAAAATAGTAACTCTGACCCTGCAGCTTCAACTGTCCCTCCTTTCAGACCTTTTTGTTTCCCTTCTCTTTTCCCATACCCTTAGCTGTCAGTCTTTGCTTGCCTCCTTCATTACATTTTCTTTCCACCATTAAAAGAGATGCTACATAACTTACGGGCAGACAGGGCTCAAGCACACCAGAATTACAGCACACCTGAACAAAGTAATTTTAGAAGTACTCTGGGGACATTCCTATCGTCAGTAATAAAGAAAATATGTTACATGAGGGCAAGAGGTTCACACTGGATGACTGGAACAGGCAGCAGGTCTTATTCTAAGCTACTCAGAACACTTTTAATTTCTTTCCTGTATGAAGCATTTAAGCTTTGGCTGGGAGAGCAAGCTGACTAGAGCAGAGCCTTATGCGGTCCAGAACTGGAGGCATGAAGCCAGATGGCTCTGGAGCAGAAAATGGGGTGGAAGGCAGAACCCTTGACTCCGGACACAGAGAAGGAGAATCAGGAGCCACAGCACTTGTTTCAAGAGGGCAAGAAGGCAAATTTTTCATTCCTAAGAAGAGGTGGTTGAAGACAAACTATATACTCCAGAGATCAAGACTTCCCCTACACACTGAATAGTGGAATCAAAGATCACTAGTGAACACAGCAAACTGAGAGGAAGATACAGTCACAATGATGTGTTTCAGGCTGATTTAATACAACACCCAACAAGAGCAGGCCACTGAAATAAAAGCAAGTTTCAGCCGTTCATTTTCTACATAATTGTGTACAGTGGTCATACAATACTGCCATTTCACTTTTTTTGCCAGAGTGAACTTTGTGAGCTTTTGGTCAAAATTACCCTGAAAGAAAGTAGTATATGAACACAGAGTGGATACGCCAGTTTCCAATCCCATGCTCCTTTTTAGGTCAATTGTAGCTTTCAGTGGATAAAAGAATTCAAGGACTGTTTAAAGGAGATCCTGCTTCATTACTTTTCAAGTTGCCCCACCCAAGTTTTGTTGTCCCACACATTCAGTCCAGAGAACATGAGATTTCAATACAATCCCAGCAATCTTTCCATTCCAGACCCCCGAGTAGGCTTTTTATACTTTAAACACTGTTAAATGGAAGCCAACTACTTATAACATTTGGCATTAAAAAGAGATGCCAAGCCTTAATTAGCACGGTGTCTAGATTAAAACTGAGATTTTACACTACAACATACCTAACTGCCTCATTATTTTGAGATTTATGGAACGATGACTACACCAAAGGCCAAAAAGCAGAGATTTTCATTAGAACTGCAAATTTCTCAACCCCAACATGACAGTACAACGAATAGGCATTTCCAGAAATACCAGAAGTTAGAGCTGGCAATTAGCATTGGGAAATCCCTGCCTGTCTTGGCTCTGCTTCTGACAACTGCTACCTTTACTGCTGAACTGCACAGTCAACTTTCAGTTTTAAGAGACCCTCCACTATTTTAGTTATTCAGCATTGAAGATTTTTTGAAACAAATCCCAATTCTAAGCTTCTTCTTGTCCAGTCAACAGGCTAGCAATTAGAAGAGAACTGGCCTGCTGACAATTTGCAATATTGTGTTTTTCAGATGATCTTCAGTGCTTATAGAAAATAGTCCTAAAACTTTTCAGTTTTCCTCTATAGATTTAAAAGAGTGAAAACAATCCAAACCATCATTAGCCTTCACACAATATGACTGTTCCAGGGAAATCAAGAACACAGTTAAAATCCAATGTACCTAAACAGATCACTTACATTCCTACATCATCTTAGTATCAAAGAGCTTGATATTTAAATGTGTGTAGGTGCCTAAAAATCTTGACTAGCGTCTTGTCATATTTAAGAAGGCAAAACATGTTTAGGCAAGCTTAATCTTTGCACATTTGAAAATCCACTTTGCCATCATCTGCCTGTTAAGATTTTAGATGCTTTTGAAAGCAGGCCACAAACTGACTAGTTACTGCAGAAAATACTCCCATCTCAAGTATTAATAAAAGGCCTAATAAGGTACCAGTAGCTGTGTACTTTGCTGTCATTGAATTATTTCAAAATCTGCTTTTCCAAGTAGAAACAGTGAAGAACCTATGTCTTACTGGGTACAGACATTCATTCTCCATTGTGTGAATAAACAGTCCATAAACAATTCCAGCTCTGAAGTGAAAGTTCCTGGTATTACTATACCAACTTTTTCAAGTGCTATATGTAAAAATATCTTGTAACAATTAAAGCGGTCATCCTTTAATGCGGTCAGCTTTCCTGGGTTTAATATGCAGTAGGTTTTGAGTTTGATAATGAAAAATAAGAGAGGAGGAGAGTGGAGGAAATACAGCTTGTCAGGCAGAAGAGACCTGTTGCTTTGTGAAGACACAAGTCCAGTTTCTGTTGTCTACACATTTTTCAAGTCTGCAAATCCCCTGCTTAGCTTCCAGTCCACTGCTTTGCTTCCACCTAGGCATCCTGTTCACAGATTCCTAGTCTACAAGCATCCTCCTGTGACTACACATCACTTTGACAATAGTCATTTGTGACAGAGCGATAAATCTCATTCCTTCTCTCCAAATACACATGTTCACATGGCAACAGTCACCCCCAGGAAAGATTTCACAGCCATTAAGTGTGTCAAGGACAAAAGATTCTCCAGTTAATGGAGCTGGCTTCACACACAGTAGTAAATCAGTTAAGATACAGGGATAGAGCAAAAGCATGAAGTGAGGAATCACTCTTCCATTTAAGAGTGATACTCTCATCTCCCAGCTGTGGACTATATAAATTTTGCTAAATATCTGAATTAGAGGTCTTATTTACTTGCGTATTCCTGCAACTACTTTGCTGGCATGCCCACCATTATGCCTTTCAAGCCCATAATCTCAGAGTCTGATTTGACAATGCAGCTAAGCCAAGCAACAGCTGCAGAAGAGGATGCTGTTCTTTCTACTTTCACCATTCCTCTCAGGGTTGGCCCTGCAGTAAGACAGTGCAGAGTTATCCAGCTGATACTCACTCCACAAAGTAATTTTCCATCACTTTTTGTCCTTGAACTGGCTCACTGCAGGGTGAGATACCCTCAAAATGAGATAAGATATGAAAAAAAGAGGGAGCAGGGAAGTCTTTTTCACAAGCTGCAAGACTGGTACCCCTACAGCAGCAAAGCAATGCCTTGACATCAAGACACATGCTTGAATATCAGAAGTTATGCACACCTTGAATTCAGACAGTCCAGAAAAGGCTACAGAGCTTTAATACATCAGTGAAGTTTCCTTTGTGGTCTTCATTCAGCCTTACTGCTGGAAAAGTGTTTGTGTAATTTCAGTTTCTCACACACACCTTGAAGACTTATTTCCTACTCCTCCCACTCTTTATTTTTTTATGCTAACAATGAGCTTACAGAGAAGGGTATTGTTCCTTACCCCAAGACACCTTCAGTTCTAAAAAATTATACATTAAAGATTTCTTCTAGAAAGGAATGAGAAAAATAGTTCAGCCATCCCTGCTGACTTTACCCTTATCCCTAGTCCAAGAACAGTTACCGTACCTTACAAATTGAGATACAAATACAACTAATTCCAATTAAAAAGACCTCCTTTTTCTCCTCAAAAATTATAGCTAGGGACAGCTTCTGGAAGGTGAAGAGAAGGATATTGTCCTTGCTTATCTTGCACATAATATAGAACAGCTCCTGTTGGTTGTTCTGAATTATGCCCTTAAGGTTTGGCTTCAAAACAGAGGAAACCAGTCTGTCACGGATTTAGACTGTGCTCTTAGAGCTGCATATCTAAATTTTAGGTATCTGAAAAATCCTTTGTGGTCAACTTTGTCTCCAGCCAGTAGACAGCACTAGTATCAAAACAGAAATTACTTTCAGACTCCACTTGATTTTGGGGAGAGGCATTACCAAAGATAAGTCAGGAATAAGTGAACCAGTGAGATTTTTAACAGCGGCTGGACTAGCTGCAGCAAGATCTAGTTTCATCACACATGTCACTTAGCCTTTGCACTAGAGAAGCATCCCAGCCAACTAGCACAAAAGTGTGAATGAAGTCATCCTAACACAGGGGCACACCTAACCTCCAAGTGTGATCGTATATGAGCCAATGGACTGTTCTCATTACTCAAGCAGATGCCTATTAAAAGTTTTACTGGTGTAGGTGAACTCAAAATAGCAATTGTTGCTACTCGCTGCAACAGGAGCAGCAGCATCTGACCACAAAACTCTCTAGCTGTTCCAAAGTGAAAGCCATATTCAGTTAGATGAGACACCAGAGACTTGAGATACTATTTCAATTTGTTGTGAAGTGGCACAACACACTGTGTCACTGGCTCATTCAGTCTGGTAACTAGCAAAGGTTAACCCTCTGCATCCAAAAATAGAGTATTTCTAGAATACTCTAAATATTCTAGAAAACAAAGGTTTGTTGACATATTTAGCTTGTTTAGAGAGGTGGTCTTTTAAGAAATAGCTCTTGCTAAACAGAAGGAATAGAGCATCCACCATGCTGCTGCTAGGAAGCCAACTCAGCAGGTGCGCCACATGCTTTCATGTAGCTCAAAAGACTTTCTAAGCAGTAACCAGCAAGTCTGCATGTTGCACTGCAACAGTAACCCTACCTTCTTCACCGATATTAATGTGCATTACAGACTAGCTAGAGACACACAGCTTTAACTGTGTGCCATTAGACAATCTTTACATCAAAGCATATACTGAGTGCACTGTGTTCGTTCCTGAACATCAAAACTTATCAAGAAGCTCTATTTTCAAACCCAAGCATCTTCAGCATCTTCATCTAACACAACTGCTCCAGGACCCCATGCAAATCTGGCCATGACAAACAACACATCACCTCTTTTGAAGCAGCAGAAAAATTTAGGATGAAGAAATACTACATTCTTCACAGATTATGGAGTTTTGTTACAAATTCGACACAATATCTGGAAAGTCAATGAAACACAGTCATTTATTGCACTGACTGCTTACTAGCAGCACAAAAACCTGGAATGAGTAGTGGCAGGAACAGAAGGGCAAGAACAGGACTGGACACAGTAGTTCCACTTCTCCAAGAGAAGTATGCTTACTGCACAAGTAGAAGCTTGGGTCTTTACTGATTTTATTACTACAAGCAAGAGGCAACACATGATGTGCAGCCCAATCTGTCTAAATGCCATTCGGAAGATCCCCCTGAGAACCTCCATATTTACGTGTGTCTTCCTCACTGCTCCAGCCTCATACCCACCCCTCCTACTACACTGGAACTGATAAACCACAGCTGCCCTAATTGCTCAGTGGGTTCCTGTATTCTTGCTGACAAAGAAACCCTGCACAGACTGAGGAGACAGTTTGTTAAATGCTCAAACACCACACTGATAAGAGCAGTATTATGCTTAGACAGAAATATGAGTGGGTAGTAAAGTCCTTACTAGGCTTAATCCTAAACCTGGAACAAAGTCCCAGGACAAGATAAGTGAAGTTCTGCAGACCCCACACATACGTGTATGATTCAGTTATGGGGACCAAGGCAGTGAAATACTGTTAATTAGCATAACAGAGAAGGGCCCTACGAATAGAAACAGCCTACTCCACACTGTACACTCAGCTGTTGCCTTTGTGCTCGGAAAAAGGTTTTCTTCTCTGTAATTCATTAACCTACAAGCTTATCAAGGTGGGAGTGAAGAACTTCCAGCATGGAAACCAGCAGTCAAACTGAGCAGAAATACTTACGTCACTCTTCCTGAACTTTGCTTTTAAGCTCTTCATGCTGATCACATTCAACCTTCCAAACCTTTGAGGAGCTTTCCTTCTTCAATATCTAAACAAAAAAGAAAGAAAAATAAGATTCCAACTTGATACCATTCAGTTCACAGGCAGCCAAGTCTGAATTGAATTTGCATACCTATATCACCCTTTGAGGATTTAGCCCTCAAGCTCTAAAAAAGATTAACAGCCAGCTAAGGGAAATTTTCTGTTTCTCCAGACTTAAAAGCAAGCCTAAGTCTGACCACCAAAGAACAGAACTAACCTCTACCAAATGCTCAAGTATGTATCATATTATACTAGCTAGGTCTCTACATAATTAGATCACCAGCATGTCCATACATGAGCAGATTTCTCTGCCTACTGCCTTTTTTAACCTTACCATCAGGGCAGCCATTTGGTAAAGTGGCAAAAACACAAATAAGCATGTAAAGTCATTCATTAAAACTTCACTATTCTATCACCATGGGTCTACACTGGGTAGCATAAGCACCACCACTAATGTATGCACAAGTCTAACCACTAACCAAACTCAAAATTATACTTAAACCACACATGACATATAATGGGACAGCTCAACACAACGTATCAGAGAGACTCTTCCGAGCAAGAGAGAGGTTATTGCTGGAAGAATTGGTTTAGATTCTTCCCCATAAGAAATTGTGCATACATTCTTAAGAGTCATAGCTGCTTATAACTTGGCACTGCACTATCACAGTCATATTCCCCCTTCCTCCCTTTCATGCAAAGGAAAGCAGCAGTTGAACAAACATGTAAAACCAATTCAACAGACAAGCTGCAAACTCTCACAAACAGGGTGCCAGTGTCTAGGGCAAAGTTTCCTACAGAAAGCTTTGATTATACCACATATTGTCAATCCGGGACAAACATACCAGCAAACAGCATGTTAAAGCAGCATGGCAACGCGCTTTTTCCTAGAGCACAGCATAAAACCTTAATGAGGGAGCAACATCTGGATTGGCAAGCGCACCTATGTAAAAATGTTTTACATTTCTAGTTTTACAGTATGCTTACTGAAAATAGTCACTTTCATCTCCAAGTTCTAGCTGCTATACAAATTCTTTCTGAAGGAACAGTTTAAAGTAAAGGATGTTCAGCTGTATAAACTTCCTCCCACCACCCTAGAAGAAAAGTAGAAAAGGTTTTACAGTCTAGTCAGATAAATAACTGAAATCAGGACTGGAGCATAAATTCAAATAGGTCATGCAGGGTCACTATAGCTCACATCACTCTTCAGAAACAGTAGATTACAGTTTGATTAAAAAAGTGAAATTCAGTTGTTTCATAAAAGTACATCTCATTATTATGAGGCAAGCTGCTATACTGTAAGTTTTAAAAATCCAGTTACACACTATACTCTCAGCAGAACATATATGAATGTGTCCATAAATACAACACTTAGTACCAGTCAGGAATAGCAATTAGCACTAAGTAAACATGCCATTTAGTTCAATCCCATATTTATCTGAGAGCCATTTAAGACAAACTCAAGTACATTTCTTAAAAAAACAACTACAAGCAAACAAAAAACCCCATGCACTTTATACAGACAAACACACTTCCCACCGTCCACACCTCTCAAATAGGTAACAATAGGTAATGTGAATGGGGTAATGCTGTAAGTTGTTAAATATCATTAAATCTAATTAAATTACTCTAAGTCTAATTAAGCAGTCATTTTGAAGCCATGTCAGATTTCTGACTGATTCCAGGTATATGAGCAAGGGGTTTAATTCAAAGTCCTTGCATTTAATCACAGGGAGAACAGGTTTGTGGCACTTTGCTTAATTCTTTAGCATGCAAAGGGGAAAAAAAGGAAAATAGATTTTGTAGGTTTCCACTCCCTGACTTAAGTGACAATTTCTCAGCTTTTTCCTGGACTGAATGGAGTATTAGTAAAATAGTAACATATAATTTAAAAAAAAATTTTGGAAAAAATCAAAAAGAAGGCATTTTTTCAGGTTACTCCGAGAGAAGCGTACTGCTTTATTTCTGCTACACCTACTCAAACTTTGGAGAACGTGTTTAAATTGCACAACAGCTGTCACAACCTGCACTGGAAAAGAGCCTGAACTTCAGCAAGAGACCAATAATCTCCTAAATCATCCTCTAATAACACTAAGGATAATGAGAACTGCAAAGACCAGAAATGCCAGGGTACAGACAAGACAAATACCATTACTTATCTGGCTTTCTTTACATACCATAGCAAAAAAAGAAAAAAAAAAAAAAAAAGAGAGAGAGAGAGAGAAAGAAAATGGAGTACAGAACCCTAAGCTGTTTTTTTAAAACTTTTGCAAAAAGACCCACAATTTAAAGGAACTTCAAAGATGTGAAACATTATACAATATCCCACAAAAATCACCAACTTAACAAGACTTTTTATTTTAAAACTTAAATATATTTGATTAAAAAAAGTAAACTGTTTAATTAGAACAGCTAAAAAAATATAGAGAGAAATCCTGTGCATGGGCAATTGAAAACAAGAAATCTTTCCTCACATACCAATTGCCAAATAATTGTCTGCTATAGTCTGCCTTTCCCCTTCCCACCCTCTTAGCATTTTTGGCTCCTACAGACGAAAGATTTGTTGTAGCTCCCAAGGAAGACAAAGTACTCAACTACAAGACTATGGGAGAGATGACAACTCCTTGTAGGTGTACACACAGAACAGCTGCAAAGCAGGACTCTCTTCTCTGATGAACCTGTAGGAGAGCCTAATTAAAAAGTTTTGCAAGCGCTCCTGTTACTTTTTCCCCCCATTTGAGGAAGGAAGAAGTGCTTCTATCAGAAGACAACTTGTTTTTCCCACAGGATACTTCACCTCTTGAATAAGTGCATTTTATACATCAAATGTGAAACTCAAATCCTCAGCGTAACTAAGAAAGCATGCACAAGAATACAAAACAAGCATTCCCAAGCTTAGTGTGTGTCACATTTGTGGTTTTTGCCACATGAAGTAGTTAAACACAAATATTAAGGTTACAGTTTATACATCATAATGCTCATAATCCTTCAACTATAGAGACAGAAATGCAAGGAGAGGGACTGTCTTTTCTTGGCACTCTTTAAAGGAGGAAGACACCTCTCACAGGGCATAATTATTGGAATTGATGCAAAAAAGAGGTCAGCATCCTGATTCGGCAGAGCTTTATGACAACTGTTCATTTGCCAGAGGGGGATAAAAGGAAGCGACATTAATACTCTTGATAGGAAGTGACTACTAGAAATTCACTAGGGAGCATGAAGACACTTCAAAACAGTATTTCTGCAATGAACCACAGGTATTAACAAGAAGCATTCCCTACTAATAGTGGCATCTCTCTGCTTTCAGAACAAATGCAGTAGTAAATACTGAGCACTGTCATTTTATAGCTGCAGCAAGTTAGCAGCAGATAAGTGCTTAACTCCAGGGATACTGAACAGCTAATGCTGATCATGTGCTTTTAACCATTAGCTCCAAAATTAAATATCTAGCCTTCTACCTCGTTTTCTTTTAGCTTAGAGTTAAGAAATGGCCTTGAGGAATACAAGCCACAAAAAACATCCTTAGGTTGGTGGTAAACCCTACTAGTTAAAACAAGAGACACTGAAGTGGTGGCAGTCTTTGGCCTCAATAATTTCCCTGCAACTGTGTTTTAATACACAATACAATCTTTAGGTTTAAACATAGGAAACAGATTAGGATAATCTTCTCCACTGATTTACAGTGAGATTTGTGGAAACCACAGTAAACAACAATACTGACATTTTTTCCCTTTCATTAAATGCCATTAAAATCAGAGCAAGGCCTTTCAAACAATGTTACAATTAACTCTTTGAACAAAGATCCAGTGATGCAACAGTGAAAAACCTTGGTTTCACTAAGTAAAACTACAAGTTTACAGTAAAACCGTGTATTAACCACACTAATGACAGTCACCCTTTACTAATTGATAAGGGTTAAATTCAATTAATTTAGGTGTCAAAAATCTCACGTCTCTTTCAAAACAGGCTGAGAAACCTCCATCTCACACCAAGCAATCCTGCAGAAAATCGCGACTCATGTCGTCAACTAACCTCCCCTTCCCCTCCCAAAAATACATCAAAAAACTTTTTTAACGACGAAAGGTTACAGAAAATATTTACAGACTCCATGCAAGATCTGGCAACACACATGGGGGAAGAGGGGAAATGAGAAAAGGGTCTGGAGGATGGAAGAATACTATTGACGCCAGGCACTGAAAACCCCTTTGTGCAAATACACCTACTCTCACAGGGGAAAACAAGGAGCTCCAGAAGCATCTTTCCCCAAAGCACACCACCATCACTTACTCTCTGGATGATCACTTTCTAAATCACAAGCCCTGCTCCAACCCAAAAACACAAGCCCAGAAGCAGTCAGCACTGCAGAGCAGCCAGAGGCAGCAGCACTAATGAATCCCTTCTCCTGCTTGACTTCAGCACCCAACTTGGCAAATCCTTCACATGCCTCAGCTCCCCTGACCTACTGTTCAATACCAAGAGAGTGCTCCAACCCAAGCTCTTCCTTAGCCCTCCCAAAGCCTCTCTCCTGCCTGGAGGCATTAGCCACTGCCCAGCCTCTTCAGCTGCTCCCACACAAAGGCAGCAAGCCCACTCTGCCCTAAAAAAAAGATCCACTCAACATTTCACCTCTGACTACCTTCCTATTTCCATCCAGCTGAGCATATTCTTCCATTTCTCAGGCCAAATCAGAGAAGCATGTATGATGTGACCAAAAGCAACAGGAACATTTCCCCACTCTTTATCAGCACAGCTCGGTTTTTCCATCTTGAGCAACCCACCCTATCATAGGAAAAGTCAAATAGAACAGAATTTTTTAAACTCAATGTCACCTATAAAGACAAATAATTCTTGGCTTGGTTAATCTACTATTCCTTACTAATGAAAACACACTGAAAAATGCACTGAGAAGCCCAAGCACTACACAAGAGTAGGAGTGATTTATATACAGTTAATCCCACTCTAAACAGAGTCAGACATCAGAGATAGCAAACGCCTTGGGTAACTTAGTACAATCCCTCTATCTGCTCACAAATCACTGGCAAGGATGTGCTGAACTGTACAAATTTAAGCATTTGAGCCCAAAAGTTAGAGCTCCATAGATAGTGCAACACTAACAAATCTGCAGTTATTGTTCCTCCCTCCAGAATGCTTTGCATCAACTCTCTACCCTTACACTTCCTTTTGATATTCAGAATTTGCAAACATTAAATTTCATTTTAATGGATTCAGCTGAAGCAGCACCAGCCTCTCTGGATGTCATCCAGCCAACACAAACCCAGGCAACAGGCAAGACTGTTGATGTGGAGCTCTGTGCAGTTTGTTAAACAGCGTGTTCAAATGCAATTCTAGACAGCTAAGAGAAAACTTGCACCAACCAGGCCTTACATACAGTGAATTGCAGGGGAAGGTTTGAGAGAAATCAAAATGTTAACATTGCCCTGATTTGTTTCCTTGGCCTATTAAACAAGACTTTGGGCAAAATTCTAGCTCAAACAAAGTTCAGGCAAATTTGTCACTCACTCATTACATACAATTTTGCTCTGTTCTCACTCCAGTTCTTTTGGCTGGAAATGTCTTTCAAAACACACCCAGCTCAATGAAGAACACAGAAAAAGAGACAAGACTTGTTGCATGAACTGGGACATACTGCTGTCTTTCTCTGCTTTCAATTTCCCTGCCTCTAAACCAAAAAGGATCTCTCTTGCACGCCCCTCAATTTTGAGATGTCTCCTTTCGTTCGGTCATACATAAGAAATGTTGCAGTTCCTGAAGACTTTTCCACATTCAATGCTTAGTTCAACAAGACAAGATTGGAAATGAGGCACCCAGCTACAATTGGAAACACAGAAAAATGCCACAGAGTGCCACTTGTGAAATGTCAGTTCTTAAATGAGAAACCCACGAGGGTAACAGCACCTAGTACTTGCTTATACTTACTCCTTTCCTAATATTCCGTTATCAACCATTCAACTTGATGTTCTTCAGGGCTGACAAACACTGCAAACTGTGCAGTTGCAGTGTTAAATCTACGAAAAGACATATCCATGACTTTACAGATTAATATTCTGAAACAGACTAAGGCAAATCAGTCATCTGTTAGGGTTAGAGAGAGAAAGACAGGAACATCAATGCAATTCACTTAAGACGCTTGACAAGCCCCACTCCCATAAGTGCTTTGGAAGAGTTTCCTAATGAAAACTCCTGTGGTCTAGAAATACCTTCAGGGACTGTGCTGGTAACACAGCTCCCTATTCAGCTATCAAGTTCTTGGGCAGGGAAAGTGTTTTAGCTGATGAAAATGGAGTATCTTTTTTTAACACTACTTAAAAATGGAGAGCTGCACACGCTTCCATACAAACACTTCAATAAAAAGCACCAGAAATTCAGAATTTTTTCTATTCTGGAAGACTATCAATGCTATCAACTACAAGGACATCAGCAAGATCAACACCTACATCTTGGTAGATGTTATCTGCACTGCCATTCAATGAGATCTGGCCAGGCTAGAGAGTGGGGCAGAAAGGAACCTCATAAAGTTCAACAAAGGCAAGTGTAGGGTCCTGTAGTTCATGAGGAATAACCCCATGGATCAGCACAGGTCAGGGGTCAGCCTGCTGAAAAGCAATTCAGCTGAGAAGGACATGGGAATTCTGGCAGACAAGTTATCGATGAGCCAGCAGTGTGTCCTTGTGGCAAGAAGTGCAGTGGTATCCTGAGGAGCATTAGGAACAGTGTGGTCAGCACAGTGAGGGAGGTTATCCTCCTCCTCTGCTCAGGTCGTAGCTGGAGTGCTGTGTTCAGTTCTGGGCTCCCTAGCTCAAAAAAGACAAGGAACTACTGGAGAGGGTCCAGAGGAGGACTAGAGATGATGAGGGGACTAGAGCATCTCTCTTACGAGAGGAGGCTGAGAGACTTCAGCTTGTTCAGCCTGGAGAAGAGGCAACATATCAATGGTTACAAATATCTTAAGGATGGGTGTCAGAGTATGAGTCCAGAGTCTTTTCAGAGGTTTCCAGTGACAGGACAAGGGACAACAGGCACATTATGAAACACAGGAAGTTCTGTCTAAACATGGGGAGGACCTTCTTTACTCTGAGGGTGACAGAGCACTGTCTGCTGTGAAATCTCTTCTGGAGATATTCAAACTCTGCTTGGCCACAATCCTGTGCAACCTGCTCTAGGCACACCTGCTTTATCAGGGGTGTTGGACTAGATGATCTCCAGAGGTCCCTTCCAACCCCAGCTATTCTGTGATTCTGTGATGTTAGTGATAATCAAGTTATCTTTATCGCTTTTTATTCAGGTTCTGGAAAATTATACTCAATAACAGCAGCACTAGATGCTTTACAAATATTGGAGAAGATGTAGTGTTTAAGCTACTTCTCCAAGCCTTCACAGACTTATGAATCTTCAGCTCTCCCTTTGAGTTATCATGCTGGTGTCTCAGGCAAGTCATTGTAAACAAGGGCCTCAGGAAGCACTCCAGGGTCAAAACTGCACAGAGATATTTCAGGGTATTCCAATGTGCCTTTGGGAAGTCAGACATCTGCAATAAGCAATGTAGTTCCCTGCCTCTCAGCAATTATGAGTAAAGAAATGGAAAACCATCAACTACTGAAGTTACAGAGTCACAGACAGACCACAATACAAATACTTTTTTTTGTTGTAAAGACTGAACAAATTTGGCTCTCTCTCCAGTTTACCCATTCCCCCTACAGATTCATGTAAGGGTGAAAAAAAAAGCAGAGAGAAAAGATAAAGACACATCTCGTTGTACAGTATTTTGAGTACTTCCAGGCACAAAACCAAAAGAAGACCATGACAGCTTTAGAAAATACATGTCAGTTATTACAGCATTTATCTAAAATGCAAGATCTGCCTGCAGAAGAAGGACTTGAGTCAAGACCTAAAACTTCTCAGGCAAACGCAGTAACCACAAGGCTCTGTTGTTCCGAGGTGACCATCTCGAGTTCACCACACTGACTATCACCATCACTTCCAGGCATCACTGGCCATCCTATTCTGGATCTCAACAAAAGGGAAGGATGCTTTCTTTCACTGCTGTGTCCTGCCACTCCAGCAGTCCTTGGCAAGTACCTGGGCTGGTAGCTAGTCCTAAGTGCCAGTGGAGAGCTTCAGTTGCTCCCACCATTCACCAGACCTGCATATGTCTCTGGCAGTTTGACAATGACAAACTCTGCTCTAACATGTTACTTGAACTACACCTACTTGCACTAATTCCTCTGAAAAGTGCAAGATTAGATGACTCTCAAAATATCAGGAGCAGCCAGGATGGACAACACTGAAAACAAGGCCCAAGCTACCTCAAATGCAGAGCTTTCATCCATATGCATTCACAGACACCTAGACAATAACTACAAAAAATGCTGGTAAGTGAACAGGCTTCTCAGATATGCAAGAAGCATATACAAAGCAGGAGAGACAGCTGTTCAAATCTATAATCCCAGAAAATGGTATGGATTGCTATGCTTCCACCTTGGAATTTTCAGAAGCCTACTATCTCTGCTTTAAGCGAGGTACCAAAGCTTTGAATTTAATTGTTCTAGTCTTCCTTGGGTTTTTTTCTCTGTAATTATTTCAAGCATTATCCCTGTACAAAAAGAACTAGCCCACAATCAGCTCCCAAAAGGAATGTGATTAGGATATTGTTGCAGTAGGATTTAGAAATTACCAACATCTTACACAAGAACTAGCTTTCATGTTTCTCCAATCACAGCTTCTCCCTCAAAAAGACACAAGCAGAGAAGGGGAGAAGAAAAAGTGAGCATACCAAAACCAAAGAAAAGAGAAAAAAAAGAATTAAAGGAGATGAGGGAATGAGTGAACTCTCTTATGAAATGCTTACATCACTTTATGAGTTGAGCAGCCTCTCTCCTAATTTTTTCTCCACTTGATGTTATTCATCTATCTCTTGGTTCAGGGAAGCAGAGGAGAGGAGTAGCATTTTACTGCTTTGCTAGCAGATGCATTCTTGGAAGAAGGAAGAGAATAGCAGAGGGCCAATATTTTTAGAGACTGGAAGGATGGATGTCTGCTACTGCACAGGGACTTATTGGCACTGAGTTTGGCTTCCACTCAAGAGAATCCTGAGCTCATATCAAGCCTCGTTCACTCAAATGTTCTTTCACTCTGGTTCATATGGTTGTTATGCGATTCTTCTATTACTAAATAAAGTCTCATTGACAGCTCTGCATTAGTGTCCCAGGAGAAGTGCCAAACAGGTCACTGACAGGTATTTACTACATTCAGTTACTCCTAGTTAATCCCAGACACCACAAGACCTTTCTAAAATGATGTATGCGTAGTTTTTGGCACTTGATTTTTTTTTCAATAATGCATAGTAATACACAACACACTGATGGAAAGGAGAAAGAGAAAAAAAAAGGAGAGGAGAGACTACAATTTCTATCAAAATAGCACTAGAGTGGAAGCGTTTTATAATCCGTTCTGCCATAAGCAGGTTCATATTCACTATAGAAGAAAATAGGAGAATTTGCTACAGATCCTGAAACGCTGTTAAGGAAGGATTTAAACACTCTTTTCACATGAATAAAGTTAAGAATGTCACAAGCGGCAACAGCAGACTGCAGAAGGCTTGTGCTGCCAAACGCTGTGCAAGAGAAAAATCTTTAGCATGCCCTGTGGGAAGTTAAAAAGCACAGTTTCCCGGTTAAACCCGATACGATTCCTAAAGCAGACTACTCCATTTATTTATTTACTTATTTTTAGCAGCTACAGGACTTCTTAAAAACTCTGTCTCTCGTAAGCCCGCGCTGCCGGGGGACGGCGCATCCGCTCCGTGTGCCCGCGGGGTACCGGGGGTGGGGGGAGCGCTTCCCTCGAATCCCACGGGGCAGCACCGAGACACCCAAAGCGACCTTCCTGGTCACACCGAGGGCTCCGAGGGCTCCGGGGTGCTGGCCGGGGGAGGATCCAATCCATCCCGTCGGACCGGGCTGCGGGACCGCCCGTGCCGCCGTCCCTGCCCGCCAAGAGAGCCAAGGGGCAAAACCAAACCCAAGCAAACGACAAAACCACGAAGCAAACAAAAAGCAACACCCAAGGGCCAGCGACTCCCGGGCTGCGCCCCCCGGCCCGGCCCGTCCCGTCCCGTCCCGCTGCTCCCCGGGCAGACCGGGATGTGGCCGGGAGGGGAGGGAGAAGGAGAAGGAGAAGGTCCCTCCTGCTGCTCCCGGCAGCGAGTTCCCTTGGCCGGGATGTGCCGGGATGGGCTGGGATGTGCCGGGAGCAGGTGGGAGCCGCACACAAAGCCCCATTCACAGCGGCCGCCGAGCGCCACCGACACGACCCTTCTTCTCCTCCTCCTCCTCCTCCCGCTCGTCTCCCCGCCGCGCTCTCACCTCATGGAGCAGCCCCGTCCCGTCCCGTCCC
>WBMV01008857.1:612655-626681 GCA_013396655.1 Campylorhamphus procurvoides | reverse complement strand
ATATCCTGATCTGGAAAGGACCTGCAAGGATCATCGAAGCCAAGCTCCTGGCCCTGCTTAGAACAACCCCAAAAATCCCACCATGTGCCTGAGAGCATTGTCCAAACGCTCCTTGAACCCTGTCAGGTTTGGTGCTCTGACCACTTCCCTGGGGAGGCTGTTCCAGTGCCCGACCACCCTCTGGGTGAAGACCCTTGTCTTGATATCCAACGTGAACCTCCCCTGACACAACTTCAGACCATTCCCTCAGGTTCTGTCACTGGCCATCACAGAGAAAAGATCAGTGTCTGCCCCCCTTCTTCCCCTTGTGAGGAAGTTGTTGACTGCAATGAGCCTTTCCCTCATCTCCAGGCTGAAGGTGAGCGCCAAGTTGCTGCCACCTCTGGATGCCTTCAGGTCTCACCAGGAGAAGGCTGGGGGCGGGAGGCAAAAAATGTGTCAGGTTTTTCAAGAAGCACAAGTGCTTCAGCACAAGAAGGAAGTCCTGCACTTTGGTTCTCTGTGTGTCAAATTCCCCTTTCTCAGACCTCTAGGTAGGAAAGATTGCTTCAGAAGAAAGAGAAGTGGGCTACTTCTTGCTTGGTATCCAAATCAGTGACTTAGGGTAGTGTGTGGTTACACTGGAGCTTGGAGGTCAGAGAATCACAGGGGCACTTTATAGCTGTACTAAGGTTCTGATTCAATGGATGTGCTCCAGAAGTCTCTTTTCTGTCTCAGCCAAACCCTTCTTCTTAAAAGTCCAACATCTAGTGTGCCCTTTCTTGAGTCTTCTGGCAAACTGATGGAAAACCACATTGATATCTCATCAAAAAGATCATCTATTGGACACTTTGTCAATGAATCAACCTGTTAAGTGGGTTGGTGATAGCCTCTGGCAATCGTCTCACCATAAGAGTCCTGCAAGAGCAGTTTCCCATCCTGTCCTGCCCATCTACCGGTCCTACTCACCACAGCTGGGTTCCTAGTCTGAGAAGTTCCCTAATCTCTGTGATCGCTCTTATCTTTTCTGTTCTCAACAGAATTCACACCTTCTAAAGTGGCAAACAGTACAGGGAGGAAATGAGCACTTCAAAACTTCAGGTCATTATTGTAATAGTGGTAAGTATTGTTATTAAACAAATACACTCAATTATCACCAGAAGCACTTTCCTCTGCTAATCTGCAGTCCTTACCTTGCTCAATTTGTTCTGCATGTGTTTTACCTCTGAGAACAGCCATCATTGTGCCAGCCCTGTTGCCTCTTTTTTTGATAAAAAACATGCACCAAAATGTTAATCTAATATAATTAATGATGAGAATTTAACTTACCCAAAATAGATAGAAACTGGAAAATTAAACTTCCCTGCAATGCTAGCTCGTCAGCTGCAAAACATTACATTTATTGTTGAATTATTTTTAATTCCTGTTATTTTAAAAAGCCAAGTACATGTGCACAGTATGGTTAGAAAGTCCCCTGCCTACTTGTACCCACAGCAGCAAAATTCTCTGTAATCATGTGAACTAGCATAGAAATGTTAGTTCATCACTATGTCTTGCATTTGGATAGTTTGACCAAGTAGGATTTTTATTCCCATTCTCAATGCCAGCATATAATAAAGATGGAATTTGAATATGTTTGCATGGGTTGCTCATGTATAAAATGATATATGAATAATAGATAGTACCTTCTGTCTACAGTATTATAAAATGTTCAGTTCTTAAGAACTGGGAAATGCCATATTTACTGGTTCCTAGAAAAGTATTGTTCATCTTGAGAACTGTGGACTGGGATAAAGGCTTTGGGCTTTGTTGTGACGGCAAGCTTAGATGCATGAAACTAAACTGATCTGTCTGACAGAACCTGACTGCCCTCTAGGTTAGTGTCCTTGCATGGAAGACTGTTCCTTAATCTCTCCTTTTCTGAGCCCCCTTTTGGGTCACCCATCAACGGCCAGACGTTGCTTCTCATTCAAAACACTCCTAGGTAGTTTTGTGACTGAAGCCACTGCAGGCAGAGGACAAGGCTGGGAGCCGGATGAGCTCAGCTCTATTCCAACCTTTGCCCTCAGTGTGCTGTAGGATTCTGCCATGGTCATGTTTTTCCACCTGTGCTTCTACTATGGGGTGAACACAATTCTTTGAGTGTTTCACTGAATGCTCAGCATGAGCTAACAAAAATTGTGAGTAGAATGGAGAGAATGTAATCTGCAAGAGGCAGAAGGTAAAGTACATCCTACACAAGCAGCTTCTCTCAAAATCTAAGTATTAGCACACTGGCTGTGTGACACCCTCTCTGTGCCCCTGCTCCTTTGTACAGCAGACATGAGGCAAGGATGGGGGAGGAAGAGAATATCCTCCTCTGCTCAGCCTCCTGGAAAACATGAGGGATTGCAGTCAGTTTGGGCTTGGGAGTTGGCTGCCCATGGTGAGGATGTAATAAAACCACCCATACATTCCTAGCCATTACTCCAGAAGGGAGAGGCCTGGAAGTCGCTTAGAGATGTCTTTAATCACATCTTATCACTCTGTCTTGATAGCATCTGCTAATTAGCTTACATGTCCTTGTTAATTTTTTTTTAATTCTGCTTCAGGCTGGTTGTTAAACTTTTCTTTGCTGCCTCTGGCTACTGTCTTTGGCAGAACACAAAGCACTGGTCACATCTCAACCTAGAAATTATTCGCAAAAGAAATCACATTCCCAAACTGGCTGATCATTTCCTTTAAGCAGCTTAAACCTGTTCTATCAGCCAGAAGTGCCGCATTTTTACTTCCCTTGTTGAACTTGTTCTGGTCTCATTATTTTCAATCGGAATATAATTTGTTTTACTAATACTAGTTGTTATTTTTTGCTGAAGTACAATTTAAATAAAGTTTGGGTTTAGATTTTGAGACGTAGTTTTGTTCCCAGACTGTTCTTTGCTTACAGCAAAATATTTTTTTCATCCTTTTTAACAGATGTCCTCCTTAAATCTCTGTGGCAACAAGCGAGAGAATTAAAAAGTGTCATTTTTATCTGCTCCCACCAGAGCACTTACTTTTTTTAATAACTTGTTAGCAGAGAAAGGAGGTGCTTGATGCCTCTTCACACTATGTTATGTTTCAGAAAACTTGGTTGGGATTTTTTTGCCTTTACTGTTTCTGTGCTCTCTGTATGACAACAGCAATGGGTCTGAGAGGGTCAACACAGGAAAACAGCAAAAACTGAAGAAAGAACTGGAGCTGCTCAGAGTGGACCCTTGACTGAGAGAGAATCTTCAGAGAGAGGATATCCTACCTAGGGACTTCTTTTACTTTGAACTTACCTTTCAAAGGATTAAGGAAAAATATAGTAATAATTGCAGGGACTTATATAGATTATTTCAACTCTCAAGTTGAGGATTTCCTCTGTCTCCACCAACTTTCTTTCTACCTTGTGATTTTTACATCTGCACTCTGCTTTTCCCACCTTTCTGCATGGAGTGCCAGTTTATAATTTGACCTCTTTACAGTCCTGGGTGACATTTCTACAAGAGAAGTTCAAGTTTTTTTGCCTTTGAGATCCTTCTTGCACCACAGGGCCCTGCTCTGCCACTGCCACAAATGACACCGTGAGGCTGGGCTGCCCTGCAAATCCGAATGTCACTGTTGCTAAGTCCTTCAGTGTTTTTGCAGCAGAGATCAGCTGAATGCGGGGGTACTGGCCTTAAACACAGCCTTACCTGGCTGAGACTGAATAGGTCTTCCAGTTAGGAAAGGGAACAATCCTTCAGAAGTGTATCTTACTCTTCTCTCCCTGTGAGAGGAAGGACATTATCTGCCTCTGGATATTGTTTTCTTTTCATTTTGTAGCTGCTGGAATATACAAAAGGAATTAATGCAATCCTTCTTAAGTACAAAGAGTAAAATTATCTTATTTTTTTCCTTTCTCTTTCTCAAATTATTATGGAAATCTTTGCTTGCATGTCAATATCTTTGATATGAAAGTGGTTTTTATAGGTTTAACTAGGAGTTCCTTGGTCTTTTCACTATCATCCAGTGTAAAATCAGTTTATCTCGTATATCTTCCCTGTAGGGAGAAACTCAGCATAGAAGTGGGCTTGATGATCTAATGCAGCTTTCCCACAGAGCTTCAGAATTAATGTATTTTATTCTGAAATTATTTTAAAAGCACAAGTCCATGGAAACAAAAAAGAGGATTACACAATCCTTATACAAACAGATTGAGCTTGAAATGGCAGAGGATCTATATGAATAATTTAAAAAGGAAAAAATGTTTCATTTCTTCTTATAGAAAAGCTCACTGAGCAGAAAGACAACTGTCCAAACAGGCAGCAAGACCTTGAGAGGTAAACAACATAGTTTTATTAAAAGCCTATCCCAGAATCAACAGGGTGTATTTCAGGTCACAATACCATAAATAGTGTTTATGTGTGGCATCCTCTGCTTTGTCTTTTCTAGCAAGAGTGCTTCATTCTCACTTGCACAGGGTCATGGAAATCCTATTCATTTGGGCTTGCTCGAGTTTTCTCCATTCTTCTACAAGCAAGAGTAAGTTTTCCTCCCTGCTTGGCCCCAAAAATACAGATGGGAACCTAGATCACTTATGAGAAAATCCCCTGCTTCCCAGCCTGTGCACAATCTAGAGGCTTTCCTGCAAGGTTGAGGCTTGATATTTCTCAAAAGCCTGATGGGAACATCATTGTGAAGCCACCAGACTACTCCAGACCAGGGAGAGCATGCGTTGTGGGGGGCTGACTTCCACCCCTCCACAAATGTAAAGGGCTCTTTGAAGGCACACTACTGAAAGTCCTGAAAGGCCAGTTGCCCAGGAACAAGCAAGAAGAAGATTATACTAGTCTGAGGATCACTAAAGAGCAAAATCCCTAGTATTTAACTATACTGGCGAGCACCTTCATTATGTTGTAATAGCACAAAAGTCAGAGCAGTTCCCACAGGAAGAGGCAGCGCCATCCCAAGTACTCTCCACACAGGAGTGCAGGGAGTTGCTTTGTCTTTAGTCTTGCTCTAGGGTTTCTATCCCATTCAGAATTTGTAAATCAATTTCCTCTTCCCATTCAAACCTGAGAAAACCACATTCTTGCATATTTTATATGACTATTTGCATTACAGAGAAACCAAACACCTTTCAAATGGCATTTCAAACTGATTATTTTTTTGTTTTTGCTCCTTACAGGATTCCCTAATATACTTCACATCTGCAAGCTGCAGCTTCACTTCTGTCCCATGCTGTAGTCCCATGACACAGTTTCTGCTGCTGATTTTGTTGTGGAGGTGCAAAATCCCATATGCTTTCTATTTTAGTTGACACTGTTCCAGGTTTTGGAAAACAAGTCTCCTTACATCTCCAGAGGAACCACATCTCACTTTGCCAGTCATCTATTTTGTTTTTTTCACATGCTTCCTCTGATGCAGAGGGTTTCAGGCCATATTTTTTCTTCTACAAGTCTTCATTTATTTTGAGGCTATAAGATCTTACTTTTGTATGTATAAATGAAAGCTTGTTTAAAAAGAGAAAGAGGAAACAACATCCAGGGTTTCTTTTCACCGTATCAGCTTAATCGAACTTTGGGTCTGATTCATATTTGTTTGCAAAGTCCCCTGCCTCTGCTGGGCTTGGTGTAAATGAGTGTCAGACATTCCTTTTTACTCCTCAGAGATGGTTACAGCATTTATCCTGGATCACAAGAAAAAATATCAAAGGGTTGGAAAGTGGGATGAGATCCAAGTTTAAGACTGCGATTTAGTGTGGAGACGTTGGAGATTTCTGCACTTTGCACAAGGACAGATATAAATCTTAGGTAATCCTGCTCCAGCAGAGAGGCTTTGCATAAGGACTTCTACAAATGAAGCACCTAATTACCACCAAATATGTGGCAAACAAAGGAGTGAGAGTAAATCTTTGGTATGCTGTACCACCTCTTAGAGATTTGACAAACCAAAACATCACAGAAGAATACAATTGTACTTAGAAGTTTATAAATACAGACTCAAGGGCAGAGTTCCATGAAGTGATGAGGTCTGGTGTTGGCATTATCGAAGTTAAAAAAAGCCCACATTATCCAGGGTAAAAATTACTCCACTCCTTAGAAATAATTCATACTTTCTTGAATTGATGTCTTCAAAGTGATTTCTTCTGTCTAGTAGAGTTTTTCTCACATGAAATCTGAACAATGCATTTGCTGAAATGTCCTCTAATCTCACAGTTTTACACTGTGCTCTTGCTCTTTTGCTTGAATATTCAGTCTCAGGCATTTCACTGCCTACCACCAAAATAGCTTCAGTCCATCTGTTTAGCAGGTTTCTCTGACTTGAGGGAAGAAATAATTTGCCTGCCGTGGAATGACCCACAGGATCACACCATTCTGTATGAGGGTCACGTCTAAAGGTCAGTGGTCACCAGCAGGGTGATCCCCCTTCTCCTTCCCGCATACTCATCCATCCTTCATGACCAGCTGGGGAGTCGTGTCTGTGACTGAGTCTCAGCTAACTCTTACCCTTCTCTCCCCAGTCAGAGAAACACACACTCACACACTCAACATGCTCTCACCACAAACCCATCTGCTGCCTTCCAATTACACCAAACATACCAAGAGCCTTTATTTTCTAGGAACCATTAGGTTCCTTGTGCACATCAGTGTAAACACCATGTGGTAGCTGTACTGATCTGGTGCGAGGTTAGATGTGCTCAGATTTAAGATCATGTTTGTGCTGAGAAGTGCCTAGCTATGCCCAAATCCACTAATAATTACCTTGAAACCATGGGCTGTTACAACTGATGGTATGCAGAGTTCCTGGAAGTTAAGACTTCAGCTCCTAATTGGGATCAGCAACATCTTCAAGTGTCTTACTGTTGTCTTTCTGTAAACAGAATGCACAGATTTCAATTTGCTCATACCAGTTCTTTATGAGGAAAGAACTTTTTTACTGAGGTTGAACTGCGGTTCAAGAAAATTAAACTAAAGCTTTTTTTCTTTTTTTTTTTATTTGCAAGAGTGCCAACTTAAGCAAAAGATCTGATCTTACAGAGAAGTCTGTTCTTGCAGGTTGTGACAGCAAGAGCCCAGATGACAGTCTGGTGCTGCTTTCATTTCCTTTAGATTTCCCTTTTAATAAAGATCATTAAATACAAAAAAATGAATATTTGCTTCAAGTCAGTTGCCTTGCTTCTGTTGTCCTGAATACCAGTGTGACTACTGAGATAGGGATACAGTTTATTAATCAACTTCTAAACTTAAAAATAAAAGCCAGGAAACTGTGGCCTCAGGTTGAAATTTTTACTGGAAGAAATGGAACCATTTACAATAAAATATATTAATAAAGCACAAAAAGTGAATAATATGGAATTGTTTGCTTTGGTAATTGCTTGCCATTTTATTTTACTCTGCAATTTTAAAACACAATCTCAGGAAATTAACAGTGCATACATATTAGCTCTAAGGATGTTGTCAATTCCATTTTAAGTAGCTGGATAACAAAATTATAGCTGCAATTGAATTCTGAAGAGTGGAGACAGATGGATACAGCAAACATTTTGAATTTAATTTATGAACATTAGATAGCAATTGTTGGAATTAATACCAAGTACCTTAAAATAATTTTTATTGCCTTTTCTCAGCATTTGTTTCTGCAACCATGTGCACAACCAAGACATTTTTGTTTAGAAAATTCAAAGAAAGGAAGAGTTGTGAGAATACTTGTGCATATGAAAGCTTACAGAATGGTTTGTAAACCATCATTTTCTGCCATTTTATATAAAAAAAATGGTAGGTCACCTTCCACTTTTATCAAATGAGGCAGATTTTTCCTTCCAAACTCCACAGCATAATTTTCTCTATGGAGCTCTCCTTGAGAAACCATATTTGAACTAGGTTGCTAAATGGTATATGAAAGTTTTAAATGAAGATGCTAAAATCTCTCCATTTGGATATACTTGTATTTTCTGTCATTATTGGGTCCATATCTGATCTCTATCCAGAATTTAAATCCTGCTGGACTTAAGTCCTAGCCTCCACTATTCTGACTTTTGGAACAAGTTTTATAAACCTCTCTTTGTCTCATTAAATACCCAACAAGTTTCAATTCAGCTGAAACATTATAATTTCATTAAATCACTCTTAAAATCAGCCCTATTATTTATTCCAGAATCCTGCATGTGTTTTGCTTTGTCCCTCTGGATGTTCTAAGTGCAGTTTGTATATGAAGTTGTATGCAGAACAAAACTGCAATCACATTCACCATTATTATGTCTGGATAATGTATTCTCCAAAGGTTGCAATGAGATGGTAGCTGATTGCAATGAGATGCTGATTGGTGAAGAATAGCCTCTGATACCAACCTCATCCTTCAACGCAGTCAGTCCTTTGAGAGATCTGTTTGAAGTACTGTATTTTCTGAAGAAAGCAAGTAGGTCCATTTGCCTTGAGAGTTTTTATTAATGTAATTCATGGATTAAGAAATTCCCTTGGGAAGGGCAGTCTTGCCTTTGAATTTCATTTTCACTTTTATTTCCAATGGAACTTTCATGCAGCTTTTGAACTTAACCTCTCTTTCTCAGCATAACACCTTTCCAAGACTCTGCTGTCAGTGTCAGGAACCTGGCTGTCCCACAAGCCATACACCAAATCAGGCCTTTTTCTCCTCAGTGATGAATGAATGTTACACAAGTGAATAGCAGGACTCAGTGAGGTACATCTTCCAAGCTGGCATTATGGCCTATGCCTGCTTTAGCAAACCATTTGGAGCTTAGCCCCCCAGGTTTACACTACACCAGCTGGGATTTTTATCTTCAGACAACTTTTGGCCTGAACAAAGTGTCCCCAACACAGATGGTTCAAACACCCAAAGCACAAATCATTGATTTAGACCCCTATACCCCCACTCTACACAAGCTGTCCAAGGAGCTGGAGTGTGTTTAACAGGCCATTGAGATGGAGCTTCATCTGCATCTAATTCATATGTACCAAAGTTGCTCTGCAAGTCAACCCAACATGATGGGAGATTAATTCTCTAGCCACACCAAATCAAAATGTACATGTAGACACAGCACAAGCTTCCTGACTTACTCTAAATATGATTATTTAGGTCAGTTTAGAAACCAGAACCAGGACAGTCCCCTTATCTTGCTACACCACAGCAGTACCTATCCAAACCCTCTCTCTGCACATGAGGAGGTAAGATGGCATGTTATGTATCCACATAATAAAACTGATTCAAATTAAATTGAATCCATGCCATGCCAATAAGCCTTTAAGTTTCAGTTCAGTGCATGATGGAGTGAGATTGCCATCAGTATTTAGCAGAATTTAATCTACAAAGTCGCATGTATTGCCTTATCCAATTGATATCCAAAGCAGCATTGGTCCATCAGCAAAGGTTTTGTGCCTCACTAGTCCAGCAGGTTAGTGAAGAATGTGATGTTCCCTTGTAAAAGACATAATTGAACTAAGAGGATCAGTTGTTTAAAAAAAATTCCTTAATTATGTTCCAGTTATTACCCAAAATCAGTAAGAGAAATTATACAATTTATCACTGTTTGCGCTTTTGGTTTGCTTTGGGATTTTTTTTTGTTTGTTTCAGTTTGGTATGGGTTTTTTTTGTTGTGGCTTTTCCCCCACCCCACTTCTTCCTCTCCTGGATAGTTAGAGAACAGTCTCTTCCCTTACATTTTCTGTCCATTTGTGATGATCAATCTGAGGGTGACAAGATTAGCATAGAGTTCTGCTTTGTGGGCTTCATGCCGTATGTGGAATTGCATTTAGCATCCACACTTTTATTTCCTAAGGATGTTTTTTAGTAAAGAATTTCATTCAAAAAATTACAAAATTTAGAAAAAATCTTATTTTTGTTCCAATTTAATCTACTACAATAAATTATCTCCTCATTTACAAGAATGATTTCTGTTATTACATTTAAAATTCCTCTAAAGTTCACTCGGTTTTTTGCCTTGGTGTAAATATGAACCTACCCATATGCTCCATTATTTCTTTAGCTAATATTTGGTAGGTATCTGGTTGAGGAGTCAGATCTGCTTCCATTTACATGGTTACAGCTCCCAGTAACATCAAACCATATAGAGACTGGATCCTTAGGTATTATCGCATTATTAGAACTAATTATCAAAGTGTTAACAAAAGCTGAGTAAGCACTGAATCCTAAATTCATGACTGTATCCTTCACCAGCATTCCAGCCATACCAGCATAGATGGCAGATTTGAATGCTTCATTTCATTGGTTGTGGATTTTTAATTCTCCTTACTTACCAACTTAGAATCTATTGTCTATGAAACAAAATAAAGTGGAAACCCTAATAATCCAAAGTCAGGACCGTACCATTAACACAGAGCTACTTATCTGATTATGTACTTGCTCTTTGGGCTAGGTTGCATCACAAAAGACCTGCTCAAAAACCGGCTAAGCACACAGCTAAGCCGGCCACATCTTTGCACAGAAATGTAATACCTGTTAGCAAAAGGAAAGTATCTTTATAAATTGTGCTGTCAGTAAGAATTCTTTTTAGTGCATATTCCATCAACTAATAGTTATCAGAGTATTCAGTCTGGAAATACCGAAGAGTTTCATTGCTACTTTCTAGTCCTTGAAATTCTCAAAGGGCAAGCATTCATTTACGGAATTAAAATGAAAAAACACAGATGGCCAGAACTGATAATGGTACTAAAAGCAGTTAAGAACCAATCCTGGAATTTCCATTTACTGAGATAGCTCCTTCTCGTGCAAATAGTTCTACTAATTTATAACAGATTATAGATATAGGAATGGGATACATAAATGTCAGAAAATTATCTAAAACCTGCAGCACTGTGTGTATTATGTCTAGTTGAAAGCATTCCAATACATAGTTATATTCTTCAATCTTCTTAGTTAATGAAAATGCATCATTCTAAGCTTTTCCCTTCTCTGACATGAAAGTGCTCTGAAGATGTGCAAAAGAGAGTGAGTGCTTCTCATCATAACTCCAGGTAGTGGCAGGTTGAGATTCTCTTCAGAGGTAATCAATAGGACCAATTTATATTTAATTCAAATTTTAATTAGAAGAAACATATCCTAAGATTTTATTGCTCTTAGATGAGATTAAATCCATAACAAAAAAATATATGGAGAACATTAAATGCTTCTGTTAGATATATGGACTGTCTCTATTAAACTGGAAATTCAGTGTATAAGATCTTTCATAGTCTATTTCCTCGAGGCTATAAATCACATGTGCAGGAAATCCTTACTAGTGTCAAAACCAGCCATTAAACCTCATTTATGCTGACAATTGTCTTCACTGATCAGAGAACAATTTGGGTTTCATAGTCATGTATCTAAACAAATTGAAACTCCTCCCAGGCTACATGTGTAGGTTTTTGAGAGGACCCTCCATTCACGAGGTTTTTTAAAACATTTCCATTAGTAACGACAATAATTGATGAAGTAGGTTCCTCTAGTTCCTCCTCTTCCTTCACCCTCCCCCACACGTTTTGTCTTGTAGTCTCCAGCACATTTGCTCTCTCTTTGTCTGGATTTTTAGCTTTACACCTCTCCTTCATCCCTTTGCCCTTTTCCATGACCTGTGTTTTCTTTTCCCTGTGTGCTTTCCCCCCCTGTTTAGCTCTGTTTCTCCCACTCTTGTTTTAACACTCCTTCCCCATTCTTTCTCCTTCCATCCATTTTCTTCCTAGGTACTGTGGCAGAGAGGGCAGTCTTCATGATGAGATTCAGTGCTTCCAAGGCAACGGATCATGAACTAATACTTTTAAAGATTGTTTTAATTAATATATCTAGAGTTATACGCCAGCCTGAGTACTATTACAATGATAATTATTACATTGTAGGGGAGACAGCCGGGAAAAAGGAGAAAGCTTATGTCTATTCATTATTCTGACTAATTATCTGGGCTATCATTGCTCAAAATGTACCACCTTCCTGGAGCACACTACCTTCCTGGTGCCCAGATCTCCTTGCTTTCCCATTAATTACCTCAGAAAGACAAAGGGAGCTTGAGGAAGCCCTGAAGGTCAAAGGAAATTGGACAAAATACTACAGCTGATGGAAAATTCCCCTTATCCGTCAGGTCTAAGTGGGCACAACTTTCATGATGGAACAGAACACGGTTTGCTACTGGGCTTCCCCTCTACCTCAGCAGGTACCTATAGCTGACCTCATGTATACTTGCAATTTTAGTTATTTGTGCATTTGGAACTCAGTTGCATTCGTATTAAACCTTATTTACATGGCTTTGCCAATGAATGAAGATCTCTGAGTAATTTGTAAGTTGCTTTAATATCTAAGACTGATGTGATGGGGCATTAGAAGAAAGTGGTTGCTCACCCCTGGCATCCAGAAAGAAATTTTCAAGGCATATGGATGTCTTTCCAAGACATGAGCATAAGCTCTTGCACATTACTGGACTGGGTAAAAGATTATCTGAGAGAAGTTTTATGATACAGACTACACCTGTGATGAGATTGAATGTTCACAGTGGTCACTTGTAGCCATAAAAATACATTCATCTTTATATTTTTTCTGTAGATTTTATCTTCTTGTTTGTTTGCTTGCTAACAGCCATGAAAGTTACAGCATTTTTGCAACTGTAGGAGAATAAAGATATAGTAATATTCTTTGTTTGGTTTGCTTTTTGCCTTTGAACAGGATTCATATGGAAAATCACAAATAAGCTTTTAGAACAGGAGGAAAAATTGTGTGAGGGAGTGTCAATCTGATCATGATAGCCTTGCTTTCTGTTTATAAACTCTGATGTTTCCAAAGAAGATTTTGAAGAGAAACATACATACCAAATTGTTGATAAAAGTCATTGCAGTTCAGGTGCTCTGATCAACTTAGTTCTGTGAGGTACAACTGGTGATCTTTTCCAACAGGCTGAGATCTGACTCTGTCAGTCCCCCCTGAGCCTCCTCTGGCTCTGGGGAGTAACTATCTGAGGGAGGCTTAAGAACTGTGATTAGGTCCAAATGTTCTATAAATGTTTTGAAAAGCAAGAATAAAAATGTGCAAGCAACAACAGATAACACCGGAACACCTCTTACTGCTCTAAAGATGTCACTCAAATGCAGTTTCTTTTTTGGTCAACCAAAAGAACTTAGGAACTTAGGTCTAGACTGGGATTTCCTATAGTTTTCATCCTGGGCAGATAAATAGAATGGGTATGATCCGAGCTAGAGGCTGCATCAGAAAACTCTCCTGCACAACCTCAAGTCAAAGATCCCTCTGTGTCTGTTAAAAGGTTTTGCAAACCACTACTACCCTGGGAGGAGGAGAAGAAGTTGGGAGAGCATGTTTGGAAACACTTAATCTAATGATAACCCTGATATGGATCAGCTATAAAAACACAAAGGTCATAGTCCAGTAAAACTTCCATGCTGGACTGAAAAAGTGTTCTGACTTCAAAAAGCAGGGAGGGTTTTACCTAGATAATTTCCATAAATACTGCAAAAATATGTACAGCATGACCTCCCAAGCAATTCTGTCAGCTCAGCTGGGGAAGCAATGACCTCATGTCCCAGGAGAGTGTACACTGGGGACTCTTTATGCTGGCCATGCCACCATGGAGAAATAAGAAAGATCTGTAACTCTGCCCTAAAAATTAAGTTGTATTTGTATTTTTGAGCTGTGGTTATATTTGGCTTATGTATGCAGCATAATCAACCTGAACTTTAAATGAAAGCTCCCTTAGCCTAGCAGAAATGCAGAGAGATTGTCTGAGCAGCCAGGGATAACGTTAGGGAAACTAAAGCCCTAATAGAATTAACTCTGGCTACGGTTATCAAGTGCAACAAAAAAAGCTTCTACAGGTACATTGATGACAAAAGGAAAAGTAGGGAAAACGTGGGTTCTCTTTGGAAAAAACCAAGAGATCTCATTACTGGTGATATGGAGAAGGCCAAGGTACTCAAAGACTTTTTTTGCCTCAATTTTCACCAGCAAGCACTCCTGCCACACTGCCTGAGTCAAAAAAGGCAAATGTGGGAATTGGGAGAATGAAAAACCACCTGCTGTGGAGGATCAGGTTCAAGAATACCTCTGGAAC
>WBMV01008857.1:543972-612626 GCA_013396655.1 Campylorhamphus procurvoides | reverse complement strand
CCTCTGGAACCTGAGGTTGCACAGGTCCATGGGACTTGATCAGATGCATTTATGGGTCCTGAGAGAACTGCCAGATGAAGTGTCTAAGCCACTAATCATCTTATTTGAGAAGTCATGGCAGTCCTCTGAAGTTCCCACTGACTGGAAAAGGGGAAAAATAACCCCTATTTTTTAAAAAGGGCTATAAAGAAGAACTGGGGAGCTACAGGCCAGTCAGTCTCACCTGGATGCCTGGCAAGATTATGGAGCACATGGAAAATAAGGTGATGAGTGACAANTTTGCCTCAATTTTCACCAGCAAGCACTCCTGCCACACTGCCTGAGTCAAAAAAGGCAAATGTGGGAATTGGGAGAATGAAAAACCACCTGCTGTGGAGGATCAGGTTCAAGAATACCTCTGGAACCTGAGGTTGCACAGGTCCATGGGACTTGATCAGATGCATTTATGGGTCCTGAGAGAACTGCCAGATGAAGTGTCTAAGCCACTAATCATCTTATTTGAGAAGTCATGGCAGTCCTCTGAAGTTCCCACTGACTGGAAAAGGGGAAAAATAACCCCTATTTTTTAAAAAGGGCTATAAAGAAGAACTGGGGAGCTACAGGCCAGTCAGTCTCACCTGGATGCCTGGCAAGATTATGGAGCACATGGAAAATAAGGTGATGAGTGACAACCAGCATGGCTTCACTAAGGGCAAAATGTACCTGACAATTCTGGTGGCCTTCTACGAAAGGGTTACGGTGTTGATGGATGAGGGAAGAGGGACTGATACCATCTGCTTGGACTTGGGCAGAGGTATTTTACACTGTCCCACACAACATCCTTTTCTCTAAAATGGAGACAGAGGGATTTTGTGGACAGACCACTCAGTGGATAAGGAATTGGCTGGAGGAACACACTCAGGATGTTGCAATCTATGGTTTGATGTCCAAGGGGAGACCACANATGAGTGACAACCAGCATGGCTTCACTAAGGGCAAAATGTACCTGACAATTCTGGTGGCCTTCTACGAAAGGGTTACGGTGTTGATGGATGAGGGAAGAGGGACTGATACCATCTGCTTGGACTTGGGCAGAGGTATTTTACACTGTCCCACACAACATCCTTTTCTCTAAAATGGAGACAGAGGGATTTTGTGGACAGACCACTCAGTGGATAAGGAATTGGCTGGAGGAACACACTCAGGATGTTGCAATCTATGGTTTGATGTCCAAGGGGAGACCACAGACAAGTGGTGTCCTCAGGGGTCAGTACTGTTTAACATCTTTGTTAAGTGACATGGACAGTGGGATCAAGAGCATCTTCATCAAGTTCACTGGTGATACCACCTTGAATAATGTGATCAACACTCTGGAGGGAAGGGATGCCATCCAGAGGGACCTGAACAAGCTTGAGAGGTGGGTCTGTACAGACCTCATGAAGTTCAGGCAAGGTCCTACACATGGGTGGGAGCAGCCCCAAGCACTAACACAGGCTGAGTGGAGAAAGGACTGCAAGCAGACCTGGGGAGAAGGACTTGGGGCTATTGGTTGACAAGGAGTTCAACATGACCTGAAATGTGTGTTGCAGCCCAGAAAACCAACCTCATTCTGGGCTGCATCCAAAGTGGCATGAGAAGCAGATCAAGGGAGGTGATACTGCCCCTTTACTCANAGAGGGACCTGAACAAGCTTGAGAGGTGGGTCTGTACAGACCTCATGAAGTTCAGGCAAGGTCCTACACATGGGTGGGAGCAGCCCCAAGCACTAACACAGGCTGAGTGGAGAAAGGACTGCAAGCAGACCTGGGGAGAAGGACTTGGGGCTATTGGTTGACAAGGAGTTCAACATGACCTGAAATGTGTGTTGCAGCCCAGAAAACCAACCTCATTCTGGGCTGCATCCAAAGTGGCATGAGAAGCAGATCAAGGGAGGTGATACTGCCCCTTTACTCAGCCCTGGTGAGACTCCACCTGGAGCTCTGCATCCAGCTCTGGGGTCTTCAGCATAAGAAGGATATGGACCTGCTGGAGCACGTCCAGAGGAGGACACGAAAATGGTCAGGGGCTGGAACATCTCCTGTGAAGACAGTCTGAGATGGGGCTGTTCACCCTGGGGAAGAGGAGCTCTGGGGAGCCCTTATAGCACGTTTCAGTATCTAAAATGGGCTGGCATGAAAGCTGGAGAAGGAGTTTTCACAAGTCTCCAACAACTGGTCTAGTGAAAGGTATCCCTGCCCATGGCAGTGGGATTGGAACTAGATGATCTTTAAGATTCCTTCCAACTCAAACCATTCTGTGATTCTTTGATAATACGCATCCAGAATTGACAAATGGAAAGGAGGAAACCTATTTTAAAGATTTTAAATAAAACACTAGACATAGCATCTCTACCGAATATAGTGGCATAAAAAGGGAAACTATTGTGAAACAAAAGCAGAAAATTAAGGGAAGATCATTTTGGGTTTTGTGGGTGTCAGTGCTCATTCCTGGCACCAGCTGCCAAGTAGTTCTCACTGGTTGGCTTTAGGAGCTNCTGGGGAAGAGGAGCTCTGGGGAGCCCTTATAGCACGTTTCAGTATCTAAAATGGGCTGGCATGAAAGCTGGAGAAGGAGTTTTCACAAGTCTCCAACAACTGGTCTAGTGAAAGGTATCCCTGCCCATGGCAGTGGGATTGGAACTAGATGATCTTTAAGATTCCTTCCAACTCAAACCATTCTGTGATTCTTTGATAATACGCATCCAGAATTGACAAATGGAAAGGAGGAAACCTATTTTAAAGATTTTAAATAAAACACTAGACATAGCATCTCTACCGAATATAGTGGCATAAAAAGGGAAACTATTGTGAAACAAAAGCAGAAAATTAAGGGAAGATCATTTTGGGTTTTGTGGGTGTCAGTGCTCATTCCTGGCACCAGCTGCCAAGTAGTTCTCACTGGTTGGCTTTAGGAGCTCATCTGTGAGTGCTTTGCAAGAAACCAAAGATAAGTTAGTAGTATATCCTCATTGTGCATATTAGTTTTTAAATTTCGTTCTTGATGTTCTGGAAAAGCAATTTAGAAAAGCTTCTCTGTCTATTCAATACAATCACAGTCTCCATAGAGAGAAATTCCTGGTGCCTTGAAATCAGTCTGCCTGTGATACTCCTCCCCCATCACAGACAGTACAGTAAATCCTCATCTGCTTCCAGAGAACTGCTGTGAAGAACTGCTTTTCGAGTCCTTAAAAGTTCTGGTGCCCTCATATTCTAAGAAATATAAAGGGCGATGACACCAGGAGGAGTCTGCAACTCCTACCCAGCCACTGGGGAGGTGGGTGAAAAGGGTATTCCCAGTCTGTAGTTTCTAGCAAAATCAGGTATTTGAGTGTCTAATTAGAGGAGGGAACTGCTGACCTTCAGCAACAGAGCTGTCCCTTTGTCCTTTTCCTACAGTCCCCAAGGCTGTGACTCTTGTTATGCCTGCCCAGAGGGTGATCAATAATGTATTGGCCTTACATTCAGTTCAGCCTCACCACAGAAAGCAGCAGCAGTGACAGAGGAGGAGGCTGCTTTAGGAGCAGAATAACTGGTTTTAGCCCATCACCCTCAGCAGGGAAACACACATGTTTTTTGAGTTATGAAAGCCTAGACTCTGCTGTGAGTGGGTATTTGAAAGCTGCGTATTTGATACTTGGGAGAAAAACCAGAAAGAAGCCAGATGACATATCACATCTTTTGCTTCCTTAAAATCTAGAGCACTTTACTTGTGAAAATCATAAAATTTCTGCATCACCTTCATTCTGGACAGACAGGCACGCACAACCCATTAAAACGGTGTGCTGGAAAACTCACAAATTCTTGAGGCAAAGTTAGTCTTGAGAAGTATCAGGTTAATCCATTCCAAATAAAATAGAAATGAAAGTCACAAATCTTCACAGCATTTTCAAAGGGAATTGTAGCTGTCAGCCATCTAATTATGTTTACGTGTTTCTCTGCCCAAAATGCAAGTCAGGGTGCACTGGAGAAACAGGAAACTTACACATTCCACAGAGTCCAGACACACAGAAACAACTGTGAAAACCTTCACACAGCAGGTCAGCTCATCCTGCATTGCTTCATCCAGGCACCGTACATTTGTGAACTGGGAAACTCATTGTCAGTGCAGCCCTGACAGGACTGCAGACATGACAGAAAGTGTCCCTAAGCACTGCTTAGGGCTGTGTAGGTGTGCAAGTGAGCTGCTGTGTAAAACCATTAACTGTCTAACATGAATGTTCTCACTATTAACTAGGAATATTACCATTAGGTAATCCCTGTTTAAGCTGATTTTCAGCTGTCATATAGCCTTTATTAGACATCCAGTACAATTCTAGGCTTGTCCCATTTCCTTGACAGAACAGTATTTTAAAATGATAGAAATCAATCTAAATTCCTCTTATGATGAGTATGAATCTTCCCAGTAGAAAGGAACAAAAGGAGGCTTTCCAGGCGTGACCACAGGTCAATTTAGCCTTCAGCATCTGTTATTCTGAGTAAATTCATCAAATAGAGAGTTTAAATTAGAGAGGAGCCAGAATCAAAAACCTGGATCCTCACCAACACACTAACCTTGGGCATGTTTCAATTACTTTTGAAGCATTTCATCTGGGCCACTTTCTATTAAAAAAGACCAGACCTAAACTCTTGGTCTGTATATGCTGAAACTGCAAAGGGATTCAGTTTCAGATTAAACAATAGAAATAGCATTTGCAAAGAGTTGAAACCAAGCTTGTTATTACAAAATTATGCCTTTGGGTGGCTCCATTTTGGGGTGTTGGATATGAGTGAAAATTAAGATCTTGATTTTTGTAATGGGGGTGCTTGCAACATTTTGGACATCCAGTTATTTTAGAGAGATTTACATCTCAGTATCATTTGTCCTGTTTAAATACTTTTGCCTCCATAGAACTGTTTAATGGTGGACAAGAGCTACTTGAAATCAATTGTTTCACAGATAACTAATGGATCTAGTAACAGAAGAATAGTTATTTTGTACATATTAACTCATCTGGCACGCTTCAAAGTATTTGGAAGTGTAATTCAATGTGTGCAACTCTATTCTTCTGCTTTACCACTGTGCCAGCAATATAATCCATAACATTGACTCAGAGATGTCCACTGAGGTTTTACACTAAGTAACTCCTATAAATAAGCACATGGCTTTCCCTGCATTTTGGAACCACAAGGTTCCACCCTGAGCCTTCACTGCCATAATCCACAGGGAATCCTGGAAAAAACAAGCCATCTGCCATTTTGTGTAAAATGTTCCTTTAGCCTGCAAAAGCATCTGGCATGCAGGGTAAGGTGAAGATAATGTCTCTCTGCAGAGCTCACGGATCTAATGGTATCATAACAACGAAGAGTGGCCAAAGACAAATTTTGCTCTGATTTCTGCCCCCTGAATTGTAACTCTGATGACAAGGAAATTATGGATGGAAAATGTCAACAGAACTCAAGCCCAAAATGAAGTCTGTCTTAAACAGGTTTCATTACTTATTTAGTATTGATTATGCTGTCCATTACATTTCAAGCTAAGCATCTTGTCCATACAAGTGTGCTACAGTCTTTCAGTACAGAAATCTATACTTTCATCCAGCTGTCCTTAAAACAGCACTATACCAGGCCTTTTGCTGTAACACACTTGCTGTTTAATGGCCTTTCTCTGCTAATGGCTGTGCTTTTTATATGAACACAAAACATACGTTTTTCATTTCCTTAGAATAGTAAGAAATCTTTTTACAGAAACTGCTGCCTAAGCAAATTACAACTCTATAATATTTCCATTAAGAGATCTTATTTTTCCCAATGCTGAGTGTTTTTGGTGGTGTGTTATGAAGTCCAGAAACATGAAGTGAAAATTGTTCTTGTGACCACAGAAGCATTTTAGATTTTTTCTGGTGAGGCCCATATCCAGGTCACTTAAATGTATGTTTGCTTTGTGCTTCCTTTTTCCTTTTGTAAGTTATAGGGATTTAGAAGAGACACAAATTTCTTTATGAAGATTGTTGTCTAAATGAGAACAGAATAACTTTCACAGGACTTATATTACACTTTGCCTTACTGGGAAGAAATAGGTACATCTGGATGGTGGCTGCATCAGCAGGACACAAATACCTCAATGTCTTTATGGGGATCATTGCTGGTCAGTACAGGTCAAAGGTATTGGTGGCCTCTAAGGACCTGGTAGGGTAAGAGACAGGGCAAGTGAAGATGCAAATCCTCATTCACTTTAGTGATTGTCTCCCTTTCACTCACCAAAAAGCTGCTTGTTTTGGCAATAAAATAACTGTTAGGTCCAACATAGTGGAAAAAATTGTCAACAATTTAAAGCTGTCTGCAGCAAAACCTGTATTAGAGACTCAAATGCGTGGCCTAAGAGCCTGATCTATACATGCATGAAGGAGGTGGTTGGCTTTTTTATACATATATTGTAGATCTATGTCAAACTGAACCTCACATTTACTAGTTAGACTTTCAGCAACTGCAGGTATAATTTCGCATTACATTACACAATCATGTAATCACAAAATGACTCCTGCAGGTGCTGCATTTGTGTGCCTATGTCCTAACAACTTCACAGACTACCTGGTTGTGTGCCCAAGGACTGTAAGAACCAGCTCCCAGTGCATGAAGCCTCTGACAGAGTATGTCTGTGTATATAATATCATGTTTTTCTTTAACTTACTTGCAATGTTGTCTACTTCCCGTTTCATTCAGCTTCAAGGAGTCAAGGGAGAGCTCTTGTATTTTATGAAGCTAAACAGATGTTACAGTGCAAACACCCAAACCAGGGATGGTACACAGCGCTTTATTTACATTAGTTATCAGAAAAAAAAAACCACTGAATCCGAGAGTCCCACTTGGATCCACTCCAGCTGCAAAGGAATGTAAGGATAAAGACAGAGTAAAAGTTTGCTCCGGAAGAAACTGGATCTGGCTTTGCATTACAAGGCTGGAAACAAGGTCACAATAAGTAAACAAAATAGAAAATTTCCTTCGTTACTGCTTCACTGGCCTGCCCCTTATCTGTAATTCCTGTGGCATGTCTGTACTGCACCTGCTGGGGTTCTATGTGCCTGGCATCCCCTACCTCAGCAACCAGGTGACCTGATGAGACACAGATTTCCCTTCTGTACCCCCCCAGTTACAGCCCTCTAGCTGTAGTGGTACTTTCACATCCATGAACAAGCTACAAACCTTCATCAGGATTGTGATACTCAAGTCCTGTAGGTATCCTGACTCCCATCCTGCCTATCCCTCAAATAGAAAGGACACTGCCTTACATTTTTCTCCACCTCTTCATTCTTCAGGCAGCATAATATACATGGGAAAATCCTTCTCAGCTCCACTGTGTTCATACCACACTATGTATTTGCTGTAACACACTTCTATTTTATTTAGTGGTTTTGGTTTGCTACTGGAGATCTCACATCCATAAGGCACCTCTGCCGAGCTTGCTGTGAGCTGCAGGACTTCCCTATGCCACAGGTGAAGAGGTCACTGCAAGGAACTCAAGTTCAAGCTGGTTGAGTTCATAACTCAGTTAGCACTGGGTCTGGAAGGAGAAAACAGGAAAGGATGATGTCAGATGTCTGATTAGGCTGGGGGAAAGGCATCTCTGCATAGAGGTCTGGGTGGGATAATGGACAAAGGTGTAATAATGGAGCTGGGAAATTCAAGCTCTCAGACCTTGATTCAATTTGACATTAGTTGGGAAGGGAAGGGGAAGGTCTGATCAAGCAGATTAGACTGGGATGGGACTCATCCCAAAGGACTGCAAAGGGTTAGGGCTGATGCTAGTGGTGACAGGCAGGGTGGCTGTGTGCTGACACTGCAGCAAGGCAGGGATTAATCCCAGGAGTGCTCTGAGACAGCGTTTCGGTTGTCAGGAGCTGATGAATTGGGATGTGGTTCAGAGGTGGCGCTGAGCTAAGGGAAGCAAGTAACTCAGCTGTGTTTTAGTCTGACTCTGCACACGTGGCCTGTGAATATATTTCTTTAAGGTTATTGCTTGCTAGGAATCAGTAGGCAGGTGGTCAGTCAAATTTCCTCCAACTCCTTGTCTCCTGGATGGCTGTGACTGCGTCTTTATTCAGATCACAAGTCAAAGCCAAAGGTGGGATTTGAAGGAGAAAGGGCAAAGTGGAAATGTGTGTGCAGGGAACAGGAGTGCAAATAGCTTTTAGTTCAGCATCCATAAAGATTTTAAAACAGTGTATTTTTTAGCAGTGCGTCTATTCAAGTGAATTAGACCCAACTGCTCAATGTATTCAGCTGTGTCTTCCAGATACAGTTCTTGAAAATGCCTGAATCATGCTGTGACAGCAAACAACCTTTCATTTGGTAGGCTGGATAAAAGTAAGGATGATGTACAAATCAATCACTTCTGCCTCAGAAGCAGAATCTGTAACTCCATTTTATATTTGTCTCTTACAGAACTATCTGACATGCCATCAATCTGGCTTCTGCTCCTTCCATGCCACTCACCAGCCTAACTCCCTTCTCACAATGCTGTTCTCCCTCAGTTTCACTGCTCCATCCTCTCCTGGTGCTCCTCAGATGTCCCTGATTTTCCACTCTTGTACTGTGGGTTCCTGTGTTTGTCCTCTCCACCACTTTCAGTTGACCTTCACGTTATGGCGCCTTCTGTCTTTCCCCCACTTGTTTACAGACCAACCCCTTCATTTCTGAGCCAAACTTTGTAGCTGCTTTTCTCAACAGCTACACCTGCCTGAGCACTTTGTACCCACGCTTCTGGTTATGTCATCTGCACACCTCCCTGTTACTCATGCCTAAACAACTGTTCATGGTGCCACGTGTGATATGGCATGTTGGAGCGCATCACTATGCTAAAAGTGTATGTGGAAAAAGGGAAGAGGCAGCGCCCATTGCAATTCGCTTCAGAGCTCCTCTGGCCGCTGTGTGGGAATAACACGGGGGTGGTGATGGGAGAGGAACGAGTGCTGGGAGCACTTGAAAACCACAGGCTGACTTGTCTTCCTTCAGACAAGCCTATTGCTCTGGGCTTCTGCCTGTGTGTTGAGTAAGAACAGCCTTGCCTTGCCCATGCCTGAGGCTGGCTGGGAGCTGCATGACTGGGTTTGTGTGGCCCAAACTAATGAGCTCCATTAAAGACAGGTTACACTTAACCAGCCTCCAACCACCCTCCCCTGCACTTCATCTGTTCTTCTCACCACTGACAGAGACAGAACTGAATTCCTTTCTTTCTGGCTTTCTTCCTTGCACAGCACACAGCACCACAGGGGCTCCAAATCAACTCTGTCCAGCACATTTTTGCCGTGATTTTGTGTGCATTCCTCAAATGTCAGCCTCATGGACTTAAAGCAGTTTGTGCATGCTGATGCCTACTGTGGTACTACCTAGCAGATCCTGTTAGCTGCCTTGCTTCTTCTTCTACAGAAAGCTTTAAGCATGTCACAGAGATGAAAATAATACTGTTATATAGAAACAGGGTTGGAAGTGTCTGAGATGTATGCAACAAACTAAAATTCAATATTGAATGAGAACCTTCCAGGTGAACTTTTAGCCTCACCTAAGGAATGTAATAGAAAATTCTGTCCATATTATAAAATGCTATTGACTGGTGTAAATATTTTGTATGAAGGCATTAACCTTCTGTGAAATTCACTTGGCCCTTTCCATAATGTTTCTCAGCTGCATATGTTTAATATTCTCATTCTGAGGGACAGGATTTTCTGAAGTTGCTTTTTCTAGATTACGCTTTTTGTCCAATGATCTAATGGCAAAATTAAATAGATATCTTAAAAATATCAATGCACTGGCACACTGGTGAGAAAACAGCCAGACCTAAAGACCAAAAGGTTGCTTTGCTGCAAGGTCTGGAATTCTTTGGCATGCCAACAAAGTTGCCAGCTGGCTGTAATAGAAGAAAAATGAGCAGAGCATCTGCAAGATATTTACAGTAAGGCTAGGGGGAGGAGGGGAGCAGCCCTCAGAGTTTATCAGTGGTATGCAGAGGTCAAAACGTTTATCAAGCAAATCTGATGTGAAAAACCCTAATGAGAAACGGACTTTGAATATTCTAAGCAAATCCCAGGATGATGAGTTGCATCTTCCTAAGTGCACTTAGGTTCCCTTGGGAACCGGATAGAGGGGAAGAGAAGGATCAGCGGGAGGAAGGGAGAAGAGGCTGAAGGAAGCCAGTTCCTGTGTGTAAGGGTGTATGGCAATGGTGTGGAACTGCTGGGCCATTGTCTGTGCACAGCCAAGGCCTTGACTTGGGCTGTCTGGGACGCCTTAACCATCATCCCCATTCCGCCTGTCTTGAATGGATTTCATTATCCCTGTCTGGAATGCAGAAGACATTTCTTCCAGACAGTAATACATATACATAAACAAAGTGAAAATGCAGAGGAAGCAGATGCTGGCCCCCCTCAGTTCTAGATGGCCTCTCGTAACTCCTGTCACACATAGGAGGCTTGGGGGAGGAAAGAAAAATCCCCTCAGCCATCCTCATTTTCCAGCAAGATTATTCCCTGCTGAAAAAGCGCAGGCTCCTTTCCACCATCCTCTCCCACTGTCTTTCATGACCCTGCAGCTCCCAGTGCCACCGTTTTGCAGCATGCATGACTCTGCCCCCCTGACTGTGATGCTCTCTGCAGACCCTGTCCAGCTCTGCAGGCTGTCTGGGCTTTCCCAAAGTGCAACACTGGCCATTTCGGCTCATCTCTCCAGCCTGGGTCTGCTGGAGCTGACAGGGGATTTCCAGGAACGGGTTAGTTTCCCAGCTTTTGCTGTAACTGCTGGAGCACTGAAAGGGGCTTTCCATCATGCAGACTCTTATTTCCGACAGTGACTCAGAAGAAAGGCTAAAGGTGGTGGGTGTTTTAGCCTCACCCTATCCCAAGAGGTGAAATGTGAGCTTTAAATCCCCTGTTTTAGTTAAATTCAGGTCCTCAGATATGAAGGGTATGAAAGACAGTATGAAGCAAATTTTGCCTTCCTAATCTTCGGCTCTCATTTCTCATTCATTAAAGCAAGCCAGTCCAGGCTCCCAGCTCTCCCCAGCACTGAAAATGTTCAGGTCCTGATGGCCACTGCTTCCCCAGGACAGCGAGAATTTCAAATTTCCTCTCCAGCAGAGCTCACTCCATCCCTTTTCCCGTTGTCTCCCTGACGATTCTTCATCCAGCATCTCCATGATAATCAGTTCAGCCAGAGGTGAAGTGCTTAGGCTGGCAAGGGTGGATGGGAGGGATCAGCGTGAGAAACAGCGATGTTTTCGCAGTTACTGGGCAACACAAGGAGATGTGCTAGTTGCGGAGCTGCTCAGAGCCCTGCTGAGCGCACCGTCGGGGGCGAGGGGAGCGGGGCGGCAGCGGCGCTCTGCAGCAGCAACCTCCCACCGCACCCATTCCTCGGGGATTACTCACTGAATTACTTCTTCCCAGAAAACGAGACACGGTCCTGAGGGTCTAAAACTTTGCTCTCTGGTTTGTGCGCCGTGGTTGGGGTGATTCCTCTGAAGTAAACCCAAGCACAGAATTGGTTTAAGCAAGAGTCTTTGGCGTTTTTCCTCCACCTCTGCCTAAGGACATTTCTTAGCTGCTGGTGGGGGCTGTTCAGAGGGGTAAGAGTGAAAGCACACTCTAGGCGTTGGCCCTGAGCAATGGCACATGGTTTCAGATATGTGACTACCAGGGAGTAGTGGCAGCTCCTTGCTCCTCAGGCTATGCCTACATTACTTACAGCTGTGGTGTGCATTAGGGCTGCTTTCTGGCTGCTATCAATGTAATTAATTAATCCTAAGAGACTAAAACCACAGCAGGGCTAGACTGTATACAATCTGGTTTTCTCCTCACCCTGCCCTCTTTCCTTTGACAAACTGCCCTACCCTGAGCTCTGACCTAGTCCCGTCTTCAGCTATTTGAAAACATCTATATAAAGCCCTGTAGTAAAGTGCTTGAGTTAAATGTGTATGATGAAGTTTGTTGAAATTAGTACCTCACCTCCTGTAAAAATTACATGAGCTTATTCACAGCATTCTGCAGGTAATTTCAGTCCTGCAAAACTAAAACCCCAAGTAGGGGTTGTGAGGAGGTGGTTTTGCTTAAAAAGCCACCAGCTGCTCAGTGTGTGGCAGGTCTGAGTAAGCAATGGATGGAGAAGAGCAGAACAAGATCCTTTGCTGCATCTCAGGCACCCCACGCTAAGCTTTGTTGGCATTTACAAATCACTATACTGCCCACTTCATACCCAAAGATATGTGTTTCGAGACAGGAGAGACCATGGAAAGCTTTGGAGGAGACAGCACGGCTGGTCTGTGCAAAGCATTGTGAAGTCTTGAGGACTGGTATGCAGGGTGTTTGCAGGCCCTTTTCTCCACCTCTGCTGAAGTATTTGATAGGGAATTTAGTCTGAGAAGACAGTGACAAATGACCAGTTTGTGAAGAAGGGATTAGGAAGAAGGGGAAAGGAGAGAAAAGAGAAGATAATAGTGAAGCAATGTTGGTTTTGGAAGAATGTTTTAAAGAGGAAGCAGATCATGTAACAGCCATGGGCAATACCACTTGCATCTTTCATTAAAACAAGGGAAACCAGCACTGTGATTCACCTCATAGCATGCTACCACCAGTTTTGGACAAAAAGGCAGTGAGGGTCAGGGCTGACTGTGTGTCTGTGTTTCTTGGACAGTCACAAGCCTTCTGCTCCCCCCATGGTTTGATTTACCTAGGAAATGAAGACATATGCCTGTGACCATCACTCCACAGCACAGCTGGCCATGTAAGATGGCTTTTTGTCCTACATTTCTCTTGAAAATAGGACAGAAACGCACTCTGAGGCTCTGTAGTATGCAGAAAGCCTTGCTCCACTCCAGCTCTTCTCAGGAAAGAGAGACAAGTGCTGCCAGACCATAGAGTGCAGAGGCCAGGAATGACTCCAGCTCTGAGGTAGCAGTAATGCAATGCGACGATGCAGAAAACAGCTGTATCAGACCATAATGCCACAGCATGGTGCATAAAGCTGGCATCAGCATCACTTTGATATTACCGGATTTCATTGCGTTCAGAATTGCAATTACTGACCCATTATGTGTTGTTCCTGTGTCTGGAACTCCTTCCTATGCTTGTAACTTATTTTACTCCCCCTGTCTCAATTTGACCTCCAAAAGCGTTGAACCCTTCAGTGCCTTCTCCCATGTCTATTTTCAAACCTGTCATTGTCCTGTCATTAACTTTGCACATCCACTGAAAGGAGCCTCAGGTCTGATCTGCAGCAGGCACATAAGAGTCATGCAAACCTTTCCACTTCCTCCAAGGTCAGTGCCTCCTGCTCTGTAACATGGTTCCTTGGGGCACAGTGTTCATTCAAAGTACAAATTCCATCTGGAAGGGATCTGATAGCTCATTGTCTGGCAGTAGTCATTTCCTTTAGGTAAAATGCCTTTTTTAACACTTGGCAGGGATGACAGTTTCCAAAACAACCTTCTGCACAGTGTTAACACAGAGTGTTTTTCTGTTGCTTTGCCTCTGGACTGTGAGTAGTGGATATACAGGGATGGGGACATTCAGATGGAGACCTCTTGATAGAAAGCATGGTCTTCTCTGAGCAGCTCCATAGGGTGTGACTCTTCCAGGCTCCTCAGTGCCTCCATGCAAAAAGGCAAAGTCTGTGCCACTTGTCCTTATCGTGTGAGAAAAATGCTGTCAAATGTAAATAGGAAGGCACACCCAGCACTGCTGGAAAGGGAGTTCCAAGAGCTATTAACTCACTCATTTCATTATTCTGCTGTTTCTTTCATAGGTCCTGTGTTCCTGTGTTCCTGTTTCACAAGGTTTTTCAGAGACCTGTTTTCTTGGCAAGTCACACACTCCAGGGACAGAAAGGCAAATACAGAATAACCTGGTGTGGACAAGCCCATCTCCATCAGATGTTGGCTGCTGAGGGACATTGCATTGCAGTTCAGCTGCAAGAGAAGCAGGCAGCTGGAAGGCCACTGCCAAACCATCGAGAAGCCTGGGGTGGGAGGTGGCTCTCAGCAGCCTCACCACACTGGCCTCCCCCCTCCATCGCAAAGGGTGGCCTGAATCTCTCCCAGATGTCCACATACCACAGTCGGCTTTTCCTTCCAGGCAACCATAGAAAGATTTATTTGTCTAAAGAAAGGGGAAGCAAGGATTTTAACTCCTAACTACTTCAACTGGTCAGCAGATTGCTCCCTTATGCAGCTACCTACCAGGTGGTCTGTGCCCCCAAGTTAGGCAGCTCTGGGACCATGGAATGCTATTATTTAACTCTTCCTTAACTCAGGAGTGATGGAGATCTCCCTCATCACAGGAGGTAACACCATAAATCACTACAGGTGTGCCAGAAATGGTCAGGCCCTGGCAGCTGTTAGAGATTTCAGGCAAATCATCTCCCCAGTTTCAATACAGCTGTGCTAAAATAGCTTTGCTTTGGTTTGTGCTCCAGACAATCACAAGCAGCAGCTCATCCTTGTTTCTTGGGATCTAAGTTTATACCTGCAGTGTCCCTTGCATCATGAATCACAGGCCTTTTGCTTAGACTGTGATATTTCAATTTCCAACACAGGCTCCAGAGAAACTGCCACTGCCCATAGGTTTTATTCTTCTGCAGTTCTGCCACCTTGGCATTTGTCACATGGAAAATGCAACCAAAGCAAATACTGACACTGCAGGAAATGTGCCTGGCAGTGCAAAGACATTGTTCTGCTCTTTGCCTTGGTCCAAGAGCTTGGCTCTCCATCTTCATCCCACTGCTCTGGTCTTTAATATTTCACCCTTGTAATCATCCTGATCCATACCTTATCCTGCAAAACTGACTACACTTTGTTTTCAGCAGCTTTGGCCTAAGATATTTATTATTCTGTAAAAAATATTGAAACTTTGAGAAGGTGCATGGCTATGTTTCTACTGTGTGGCAAACCCTGTTGCTCTTCTTTGTCAGGAGGATAGAGATTTCTTGACATGTACACAAAGGAGAGTGCAAACTTTACATAAAATGCCTGCAGAAAAAGGCCTGGGTTTAGGCATCTTTTAATTTTCTGGCACTTCAGTTAGGTTCCTTGTTCAGTGTCTGCAGAAAGTGTCCCATGGTGTGTTTGTTTAACTGCAATTGCAAGTGGTGCTGGGGGACCACAAATGCATTTTACTAATAATAAACACTTCCCATTCTGTTAAGTCCCTATGGAGCACACATAACTTAGCCTAGATTTTCTTCGTGTCCCACTGCCTGGAGCCCTATTTATCCTCCTCTGGAATTTCGGCTATTGTGCTGGGAGCTGAAACCTCTGTTTGAACTACACTTTTTCAAATAAACAAGCAAACTTGGTACCATTTTATCACAAATGAAAGATGGAAAAACTTCTATCTCTCATCAAAATCACTGGGCCAGGAAACCTAAAGACCTTTGTAATTAGAGAGGGGGATAACACACATTTAATTATAGCCATCTAAAAACCATGGCATCTCACCTAAGCTATTTGTCTGGTCTCTCTCTATAATCAGTGAAAGGAGATAAGCCTGTCTGGTGATGACTCATTCCATCTATTTTAGGGTGGAGTGAATCACCCCTTTGCAGCTGCCTTTCTCTATCTGTTGACTACAGAAGGAATAAAAACAAATCCCTTAGACCAGAGATACTTAATCTGAAATAGCTAGAGTTACAGCTAGAATCACCCACTCTTGGTAATAGTGAGAAGCACAGTCAAAGAACTCTTTCTGCTGACTGGATCTTGTCTCGTGTGGGGAAAGGATTCCATGATACTAGAAATAAAAGCAATGCATCTTCATCTCATTTCCACATATTGCTATGATAGACCCACCTGTTCCTTTTAGCCTATTACATTTTCACCTTCTGTATCTTCTTTGGATGCCAGAAGGGTTTTTCAGCAGTCAAATAGGTTGTCTGAGTGTAGCAGTGCCAGCTGCCCCAGCCCATCACCTGCATGTTCCCACAGCAGTGGAGAGGTCTCCACAAGCCACACCAGGGACAGGTGGAAGAGCTAAAGGCCATTTCCTCAGCAGCTTTCAGTTCTGGATTGCTGGCTGACTGCAGAGTCAGGAAGAACATAATGCATGATATAATGTATAGAGTGACTATAAATGCAACTAAACATCACACAGTGCCTTTCCTATGACTTTGACCTACAGCTGCCTCTTCTCTGCATTCTCACTTGTACATTAGAGCTCACTTTGATCTCACTCTTCGTGACTGCACACCAATATATTCCCAGTTTAAATACTAGTCCAAGCGAGATGTGAACCTGGCCCAGCTCCTCATTATGTGTCTGTTGCTGCTTTATTCAGTACGAACAGCCAAAGGGTGAGCCACCTTGCCTAGCCCAGGTGGCCCAGCTTTCACTGTGGCTGGCTGGCTGCACCTCCAGACAAGAAGGTCTGCAAAGGGCATGGGATACATGTTGGGGGACCAGAAGATCCCCCTTACAGGCATATGGCCTGAATTGACCCCGTGGGAATGTCATGTGAAGCTGCAGTGGGGTGGGGTGGGGTGCAGCAAAAGGAAAAAAAATTAAGAAAAACAGTTTGGAGGGAGGGAAAGGCAAGTGGTTGCTTTTTTAATAGGCGTGTAACATCACTTTATGATTGCTGTCTTTGTGTCTGTGTGAGCGCTTGTGTGGTCTTACTACTCTTGTGCTTCTGTCACTGACTAAAATTGTTTAAGCAGTGTGTACATTTACAATTAAAAAGTATCCACACTAGCTTGTCCCAGAGGTTGATTTTGTTACTCAGAGCTACCTGGTGTCAGGCCAAGCTCTTTTCCTCATGATGCCGATGTGCTACGTGGCAAGAGCTTCTGTTTCAGAGTTTTCCATCTGGGCCTTTGAATCCCAGGCAATTGCCAAGCCGCCCGCCAGGCTGGTTAAGAGATTGCTCAGGGTAGCAGTCCAGAGCCTGTTTAGCTAACATTTTCCTACAGTTACATAAGGAGGGTGTAGAATACCAGCTCAGGAGGAAAATTTAAGCTTGTCTCCAAAAGGCAAAGTGAATTTCACCCATCTCACCTGCTATAACTGACCTCATTGTCCACCAGCTTGCTGTCACTTGATAGTTGTTTTCACATTTGGAGTTACTGCTGTTGTGGAAACCTCTTGTAGGACCTCATTCCCTGGCCAAGAATATTAACTTATTGAGTGTTTCTTTATCAGTCCTGACTGATTTGTGGTCTTTTGGTTTGCAGCTTCTTCTTTGGCCTTCTTTCCAGTCAGTTGAAACTGGCAGCATCTTCTGCACTGGTTCTGCACTGGGTCCAGTCCGTCCTCAATCTCTTCTGCAGACTTCAGCTGCACAGTCCCATCTCAGCCAGGCGATGCAAATCCAAGTTCTAGCCAGCCATTCATTCTAATATTGCTTTTAAAAGAGCAACAATGTGAACTCTGGAATACCTGGGCAAATTCCAGTTGGAAAATCTTGCTTAAAAGAACTTCCTTTAGCAGTGACTGCAGGAAATGTTGTTCTTCCCTCTCTGTCCTACCGAAACTGGGTGCGATTTCTCTGCTGTCATCCCATCCTTGGCTGAATTTCAATAGGAGGATGCAAATAGGATAAAAATGGCTTCCCAACAGATTTATTAAAAAAAAAAAGTGTCCTCAAATAATTAATATGAGGACCAATCTGGTGGAAAACTGTTATTAGCAATTCACATGTGGGTGTTAAGTGTCAAGCCACAAAAACTGCTTTCACAAGTCACCTTAGAATACCCTAGTTCCTTGATACAAAGAAAAAGTATATCTGCAAAAAAGTTGTCATGGAAACATAAAAATAGCTCTGGAAGGGATGTTGAAGGGCCAGCTAGACTTTTCCCCTGCTACATGATAACATCAAATAAAATTTAACCATTTCCGACAGATGTTCTGTAACCTATTAATAGAAACCTCCTCAGCTTCCCAAGGCAACCTGCTTCATTAGTTCAATTTTTCTGAAAAGACAGTGGTTTCTAGACAGCTGCTCATTCTTTTTGGCATCCTTATTCTTCTTGGTCTACATTTTTTCTGAAGAACATTTCTCCCAGACAGTCTCAGGTTCTGCAGGTAAAGCTTTAGTAATGACAACTTGAGGTGAATTATTATTTTCTGTATTTCATTTATTACATGTCAGTGTGGTGTTTACATTTTTTTAACAGTGTGGCACTGCTGGTACATGGCAGGGTTGTAACAGCCAGAGCTCCCAGAAGAGATATTCTATCTCCAAAAGAGAGTGAATGAAGTGTGAATAATCCATATAATTCTAATAGTGTATTACTGAGTGGTGCTTCCCTTTCCACAGCTCTGGAAACATTGTGTAGCAGACTAATTTGGACAGCAGGAATGGTGGTGAAATTTAGGCTCTCCTGTTTGGACTGAAATAGCTTTAGCTGGGACAAATACCACATCTTTACACAGTGGTTCAGAGTTCACTGCCTGGAGTACCAGACGTGTGTGGAGGAACGATTCCAAAGGGGCTATTCCTGAGCCCTCAGAGGTGACACTTTCCCTCTGAGAAGCCAGGGTTTGCATCATGTGTTTACCTCTGAGCTGGGCTATTGGCAAGGTTTGCGTGTGAGATTATTGATCAGGTTGTGCTGGGAAAGTTAAACCATCCAGAGTATGCAAACTGTTTTGTTTCCTGTTGGAATGTGTCTGCTGGGGTTGGTGTGGCTTCTCATGCTGTCTTAGCCAACTTCTACGTATTATTTGAAACAAAACTATTGAATAAAACTAGTTGGATTGTTTTATTTGAACTGATTTACCTTTGAATAATATGCATTTTCACTGCATATGCTTTCTGGGAAAAAAGTGGTGTTTTTCTTTTATTTCTCTTTAATTCATACACAGAAATGATCTAGTTTGGACATTGTGTTCGACTTTTCAGGGAAATGGTGCAATTTTGTTTCTTTGTACCTCTGTACTTTTCTGTACTCAGGCTTGTCAGCTGACGTGTATCTCCTGTGATATGATTCCTGCAATATAACTGTCTCTCTATCATGATGGATGATGGTGGTATTTGCCATTTGATAAGCTCCTATTTAAGAAACATCTGAATTCTAACTTCTGTGTTTTAAGGCAAGTATCTCAAGGTTGAACTTCTCTGCCAATGAAAAGCTATCTTCTTCCTTCTTCTTTCATGCTGAAAATGAAATTGGTGCCCTGAGCACTTCTGGGTCTTACTGTGAACTTGAGAAATATCCATTTGCAGCAAATATGTTGCATGAAGACGTCTCCAGGCACTCATATCACATCTCCTCACCCAGGAGGCACATTCCCTTCACAGGAGATTGGGGGTCTTTTGAACATACACCTGGATGTGGGAATGATTTGTTGTCCATGAGAGACCAAAACACTGTCTGTGTCATCTGCCAGAGCTTTCTAGTGAGCTGGACCCAGTGCCTCGAGGCAGCAGCACCACCCTGCTCCCCATTCCCCTCTGTGGCTTCATTCGCCCTGCAGGCGCCTGCTGGGCTCACAGTCGAGCTGTAATTAATTGGCAATACTGCTCATCAAGTTCAAAGGGCTGCAGCTATTTCATGTGGCAGAGGGGGGAGAGAGTACAGAGGGATAAGAGGCAAGCTTGCTGCCAGCTTTTGTTAGCTACAAAAAAAATCTTTAGAGCTCTGTGGACTTTGCGTAGCAATGCTGGGAGTGTAACCAGTAATTTCAATCTGCTTGCTAACAGGTAGATGAAAACTCTGCAAGGTCATGTTGCTTTAGTGTTTAAACAGGCATTTTACATTGGGTGAGAGGTGGGTGAGTATTGATAAGGTGGAAACCTAGATATTGTTCAAGGAAAATTGTGCCTGGCCAGGAAGGAGAAGAAACCTATAGCAAAAGCATCTTCAGTGATCCCCAGAGCACCACGGCAAAGGGTGCAGAGAGCCACTGCAAGCAGCCCCTAGGGAATTGGTTGCTCACCTCAGGGCAGGAAGGGACTGCATGCAGAGGGACTGTGCATCCAGGATACATCTGCCTGTGGCAGCTACAAGGGCCAGGGCAGAGGCTTGCACAGCCTCTCCTTGCTGTTTGATCGTCTCACATACATGTCTCACATTCTCAAGGACATCAGCAGAGCCAGTGGGCAACATGAAGCAGGACAGTTTTTGTTAGGTCAAGCTTGTGGCCATGCTCTTTTTGAAGAATGGTAATTGAACATGAGCTTTCCTATGCTTGTTGTTCCCAAGACACCATTGTTTCCTTCCAGAAGAAAATGAGGTCAAATGAAAATGTGGGACTCAGAAGACACAGCAGCCAACCTCTGAGCTATGATGGGTCACACAGCCACTGTGTTTGAGGGATACGTGCCACGTCCTCTCCTGCAGCATCTCATCAGATGTACTCCAGAAAAGGTATGGCGCCTTTAGGGCCTGTTATCTGTCCCTTTGGACATCTAGATGTGTGTCCATCATATCCAGGCTGGGTCAGAGGACTGAATGTTAAATCAGCAACATAACAGGAAAAGGGACTGGTATGTGGTTGCATGTCTTGGGGACTGAGGAGTACAGTTCAAATGGGTCCTGAGGAAAGATGGTGGAAGACCTGGACAGGTGCCCTCTGAGTGGCCAGAGGAGGGAACTTTTGCTGTTTATATCACACCTGCTTCCCTGTGTCTCCTCTGAGACTCTATCCTGGCCTGTCAGCACCAATTCTTCTATGTCAGCACTTTTCCAAGATATCCTTTCTAGTTTCTGTTGTGAAAAAATACAGCAGTGAAAATGTTTTCCCCATTTCAAAACAAACTACAATAATAAATGAGGATAAATGTGATTTTTCTCCCATTCACTAGTAAATACTGACTTTTGCACAATAAAGTTATGAATATGCAAATGAAAGGGGACAATATAGTATGCTCTAACCTAGGGGCAAGATTTCTTACCTAAGCAATATGACTCAGTTCTTTGAATACCTATATCTCTACACAATATAAAAGAAAATGGTCATCACCTTCCTTCCCACAGCTGGTACAGACAAACCTTTTGAAACTGTCTGCCTAAAGTTGTCCCCCCAAGCACACTGTTCAGCCATCTGGATAAGCTGTCTGATTTTCAGACATTTGGAGCCTTTTACAATTCCCATGTGATTCTGCAAACAGAAAATCTTGGCCTCCGAGCCTTGCTGTTAAATTAAGCAGCGCCAGGTCTGGCTGTGATTATTAGAGCTGAGAAAAACCTCCATTTGCGTTCTGCTGCATGCAAGGCAAAACTGGCCAGTGTCCCGAGCAGACCTGTACTAGGTTGCCTTTCCAAGGAGATTTGCAGAGCTGTACTCAGAATGACCCTCAAAAATATGGCCCCACTTATAAAAATACTGTGATAGGACTATTGTAACTTCAGCATCGATGCAAAACTGGTCTGAAGCTGGTGTGGGTACCAGCAGTGGAAGTGGAAACAAGCAGCAGTGGAAAAGGCTGGTAGGAGGTAGGAGACTGACATCTGAGAAATTTGACAAGCTCTGAGAAGTGGAATTGAATTTGCTGAGGCTTCAACTCATGAGATGGAAGAAAAATTCCTGTTTCAACACATGTTCCTAGTTTGTATACTAGATTGCTTTTGCTTTGATGTTCTTGAATATTCAAACATTTTTCAACTGTGTGTTACAACACAAAATGCAAACACGCCTATTTTATGAAAATTAAATCTTCATGGGCTTGAGACAAGGTTTCTCTCCATAAAATATATTCAGAAGCTTTGTTCCAGCTTCAAATGAATTAACCAGTAAAATCTTTAAATCTTTCACAGAACAGAATTTTCTTCCTCCAGACATATGTCAGCAGCTGCTGCAGCTGGTGTGTCTGCCTGGATCAAAGGGATTGGGAAGGGGTGGTGAGACGGCATAGCATTCATCCAGCATGTGATAGTGAGCACAAGGGTTAGTGCCTGGAATCATGATGTCATCATATAAATTATAGAAAATCATCAGAGTCAAGGGAGACCTTTGTGTCTCTTTCCTGGTTTGGATAATATTTATTCTGCAAACTGGCTGTGGAAATATTTAAGTACAAGTCAGAGCCAGTCAAACCTTTACATTGTAATGGGAGTCTTGAATGCATGAGGAATAAGGGGTTCAAAAGTTGGACTGATACTTCTACAGATCTGCTCTACTTACATACAGAAACTTGAATATTTGAGTCACTAAATGGGATCCTTCACAACAACAGTGGTTTTAAAAATTATACTGTTCTACCTGTGCTCTGTTTTTTTCAAGGAACAGTATGTTGTCAATGTTTTTTAAAGTCATGCAGGATTTGCCACCTCCCAGGTTGCTTACCTCAAACACGGCCAGTGAGTTCATGTGACTTTGAACTCATGCTGCTGTCCTCCCTCTGCTTTAGCTCTTTAATGGTATCATTTTGTTGATTCATTGCCTGTGAGTGCAGAGATAAGCTCTCCCTTTCCTTGTAGTTGAAATCATCCATGTATGATCCTGTATGATTCAGCTGTCTGATTATCAGAGCTCCCTGAGTTTGGAAATGAAGCATTCCATGCCCATTGAGTTCCAGATAATCAACAGGAGAAGCAGTTAAGAAATTACAAGTTACAATCCTGCTGCTTGAAAAAGAACCAAAATTGGTTTGCTGGTTTACCTTAACATCCCTGATTATAGTTTGTGGCGGTTCAGGAGGGTTTAAAGAGACATTTACCGTGTCTGCAGCTGGGGTGGGAACCTCCAAAGCAGGGTGGGATAGGGCGAGGGGCAGGCAGTCAGGTCAGTTCTCCTACACTTGCCATAGGGCTGTGAGTGAGTCAGAGCCCTCGCTCCCTGAAGTCACTAAAGCCTTGTGTGCCTCAGACACGTACTGCAAACGTGGGTGTCAGCCACCAGTGTTGCAAACTGTATGTATGAGCTCCCTGGAACAGGCACAGTGAGCCACATGGGCGGGGGAACCACAGGCATGATGTTCATGAAGCAATACAGAAAGCTTTGCTTCAGGACACACATCTCATTTGGGTCTATATATGTACCTCCTTAATGCTTTGCAAAACGTCTTTGGCTGGAAAAATGCCATTTTAAAACAAAACGCTGTCATTTTTGATAGCAAAACTCCGCAGGTGTAATACTGGGAGTGGGTTCTTTGAACGGTGAAGGGAATGTTATTACTGTCTAGAATTATCTAATAGGAGGGTGTGGGTGATCCAGGCAAGTCACCTGAAAGTGGTACGGTGGTTGAAAAAGAAGCAAGAAACATATGCTGGAGCATTAGAACGAATGAAACACTTTTTCATCATGTGGATAAATAAATCTTGAAGAAGGCCCAAGAGATGCAGGGAATCTCCATACTCTGAGATTTCCAATACTGAGCTGTAAAAGTGTCTGAGCAACTTGATCTCCCCTACTTGGTGCAAGGTGTTGAACTGTGCAACCTCCATTTGGGTGTCCACCCCAAAATTAGTATATTTAATGATTCTACAAATGTGACCAGCTGAAACCCACATGTGTTCTCCCTCCTCCCCATAAAAAATTGGGGAGGGGGGAGTGGGGGAGAAAAAAGGAAAAAAATAAAAAGGCAGTTCCTAAGGGAAAATCTCTAAAGTTGAAGTTACAGGCAGCAGCTAGTATTTTCTCAAGAAGAAGAGATGAAAAGAGTAGCAGCAGCCACGCCCTCCTTGCTCACATCTCTGCTGCTAGATGTGTGTTGCCTTCTCCATCGTGTTTATTCTGGTGCTCACTGAGTCCCAGCCTGGCAGCACTATCAGGAGGGGGCACAGGCTCAGGGCAAGTCAGGTCTGTAGGACTGAGGATGTGTACGGTGTCTGGAGAGGGTGGGATGTGGCAGAGGAGGACCCTTCTCCTTCCTTTCAGGCCTGATGACCTACATGCCCAGCAAGGTGTCAGTGGTGCAGACCATTCAGAACACAGAAAGCACAGCACCTGCAGCTACAGCAGCATGCATCCCACAGCGGTGCAGCTTCTCATCTATCGGGAGACTATCCCTAAGGAACTCACAGCCAGTATTACGAGCGCAAAATACCCCTGCGCCCACGGTACAGGCTCTGGAATAGGTTCCACTCTATTTTACAAGGGAGCTGAGCCAGGTGAATTGTGCAGGGACCTGCTCCGTCCCAGACCTGTCACTGCCATCCAGCGGGCTCTGCTGGAAGCGCCGTGCCTGGAGTCCTTCCCTGCCTTTGCTAGGTGTTCTGTCCTGCCCCGCCTATGCCTGTCCTGCTGTGCCCTGTCCCAACAGGGTTTGCAGATGGAGCTGCTGCTGCTGCTGCTGCTGCCCAGAGGAGCCCAGGGCGTGTGATCCAGGTGTCCTTTCATCGTGGGACCGGAGACACTGTGTTTATCCCCTGCCACATGAGGCTATCTACAGAGAGTGAGTCTGGGAGGTTTTCTTCCTTAATGAAAGTAATCCAGGGCATTTCCAGAGCAGGGCATGTGGTTTAACCCCAGCCACCAACTCAGCCCCAACACAGCCACTCACCCCCCTCCCCCCCAGCCTGTGGGATGGGGGAGAGGATCGTGGAAAAACAAAAACCCGTGGGCTGAGATAGCAGCTTAATAGGTAAAACAAAAGCTATGCACACAAACAAAGCAAAAAACGGAATTAATTCACCACTCCCCATGGGCAGGCAGGTGTTCAGCTGTCCCCAAAAACGTCAGTTCCCTCAGGTATAACTGTGACTTGGAGGGACAGATGCCATCACTCGGGATGTCCTTCCTTCTTCTTCTTCCCCCAGCTTTGTATGCCGAGCATGATGCCATACAGTATAGAATGTCCCTGTGGCCAGTTGGGGTCAGCTGCCCTGGCTATGTCCTCTCCCAGCTTCTTGTTTACCCCCAGCCTCGTCGCTGATGGAATGGGATGAGGAGCAGAACAGGCCTGGACTCTGCACAAGCCCTGCTCAGCTGTAACAAAATCATCCCTATTTTACCAGCACTGTTTCCAGCACAAATCCAGAACACAGCCCCATACCTGCTTCTTTCTGGGAAGAAAGTTTACTCTGTCTCAGCCAAAATCATCACACAGGACCAACGCTTACACCAAGGAGACCACTTACACTCTCATGGGGCATGAGGCCATTTTGCACACTCCTACTTTTCCACTTTGCAAACTGCCAGTGTGGATGATTTCCTCCACACAGAGGACACTCCTGTCTGGCCACAGTGGAGTCGTGTGAGCTCTGCCATGGCCTCTGCTAGATGGGCCTCCCTGAGAGATGGCAGCTTTTCCACAGGATGGCTTTCCACATTAATATGATTCCGACCCTGAAGCAGAGCCCTGTCCTGCAGACAGAGGTGGGGACCATTGGTCAGGTAGGGAGTTGGGATTCTTGTATACTGGAGGAGGAAAAAGCCTGTCTGGGCATGGAGGGATGGACTGCCTCCCTGCTCCCAGGCATCACTAGAGGGAGACGGAGCACTGTCTTGTGGCACTGCCAGAGGAAACTCCTTAAGCACCATTTTCCATAGTCTTTCTCTTTGAGATTATTGCTGGGAAATACGACATGGCGGAGGGTGCCGGGGAATGCCGAACCCAGGGGGCCCTTGGCATCTCCTGCTGGGACCTCGCTGGGCTGCCCTGGCTGGCACCTGGGGCACTGAGCCTGCACAAACACACCCAGTCTGTAGGGCAGCGACTGTATTAGGGTCTGTAGGGGTTGTGTGAGAGGACAGGAGGAAGAGAGGAGAGAGGAGTCAGCTGTGGAGGGCCTGGGATGCTCTAAGGTAAGAGAAGAAAGAGGTCACACGAGGCAGAAGTGTTAAGAGAAAGTGGGGGATACGAAAAACAGAATGGCTGAATTGCAGGAAAAAACTAAACCAGGGCCTGAAGAAAAAAGTTCAGTTTCAACTGAACAATGTTCATATAAATACAGCCAGGAGCCAGCACTGTTTCCATACACAACAGATAGCCTCAAACTCAGGTTAAAGCAGTGAGTGAGTGGGAGCTGAGGGGAGCCAGAGGAAGGACAGCAGGTGGTGGCAGGTGGCTACCTCCTACCTGGTAACATCACATTGTAAGGGATCATCAGGCTGAGCTGGCACTTGCCTCACAGAATTTCATCTGGAGGTGGAGTGTACAGAAGAAGCTGTCTCATCTCCCAGTCCAAACAGCAGAGAAAGACACCTGCATAAGGCAGCTCACCTCTTCCTGGGGCTGATGTCTGAGATAAATGGTGTGATTCATTCTGTTGATTTACTGTCTGTATTGGCTACAGAAGGAGCTTACACACCTCACTAGAACAGCTGCCTTGCTTCTGGCTTGTGCTGGATGGACCAAGTATCACTTTTAATTGGATCTGCCATGCTTCTTTGCCCATTCCACACCAAACTATTTTGCCTCCATCAAGCATAAACAAGCACAGTTTCCAGCAGTGTGCCTGCCAAAGTACACCAAGGACAGGGCAATGCACTATTATTTTGCACAGCTTTTCTTGATTTGACTTTGCCCGGGTTTAGGTTCTATTCAGAAGTTCTAGCAATATATTTCTCTCTTGGTAAGAGTTTTTTCCCCATGAATTTATCTAATCACTGTATTCAAATGCCTTCTCAATTTACATTTTGATAAAGAGGTGAAGGAAGGAGCTCTTAAAATCATTTTGGGTATTTTCAGTACTCTTACTGTCTCCAAGTATTTTGAAATCTTTGAAGAAAACATTGCCAGCAGAACAGATTCCCTAGTTCCAGAGCTGGACTCATCAAAGCTACTTACAGGATCAAAATTAACTCTCTGATCACATATGTTTGTCTCTTGGGTGCAACTTCAGTTTCATCACATCACACTGGGACCTTTTGCTGAGCTGTTGAACCACCGTGACTGTTGTGTTGTTTCACTGCTGAGGTTCCCGGAAGACACAGCATATGTCTGGTATTTTTATCTACGGCTTTGTAAATTTGCTTTGGTTAGACATACATTTTTACTTGATGCTTCCAAGATAAATATAGTAGTATTGGAAATTTTGCCCCAGATGTTTTCCTGTTTCATTAAATAAGGGCTTTTGACAGTGGTTAATTTTGTGTCCCAAACTACTTTGCTTCTTTTGTCTCCTTTACTTCTGCATTATATTTATTTCTCCTCCTGCCTTTCCTCAGGATGGATATGCAGATACAGATGAATCTGCATATCTGAAACATTTTTTTCCTAGTCTTTGTTATGTGGATTGTATTCCCAATGCAAAATGTAAGCAAGTTGGAGCGCTTGCATTTTGAAGTATGTATGCCACATTACATGAGAAAATTATAGCAAACAACATGTAATCCAGCTATCATGCTGTTCTCAGCAGTTATTTTTCTCTTGTACATTTTATTTTTAAATTTATGCCAGTGCTGGTGTAATGCTATCTTATATATAAAATTACTACAAATTTTATTTGAGATATTCTGGTGTTTTCTTTGAACTTTGTTTTGGAGATAGTAAGAAAATACCAGTCCCAGGACTGGAAGAAGGAGATGCCTTGGGGATTGAGGGACTTGTATCACTTTTTTACCAGTAAGCAAATCAATTTTCCTTTTTCTAATTGATTTATCCACTTGTCAAATAATAACAACTGCAGTTGCATACTACCATAACTTATGCAATTATTTGAGACCTGTGGATAGGAAGCACCTTTGTAAGTAGAGACTTACAATTAGAAAGGAATAATTTGTAATATATCAGCTGTGAATGTGCTCTGTGTGCTGTCTCTCACCTCACACAAATGATCAGCTGTGGAATCACCAGAATAGGTCACTAGGTGGTGGGGGGAAGGAAAATAAAAAGGAATTGAAAAAAAGGAAAAGTGAAAGAAAACTGAAAAAAAAAGGAGGAGAAAATAATAATAAAAAAGGAAAATAGAAATAAAAAGTAAGTAATAAGGAAAAAGCTAAAAAGGAAACACCCCGACACCTGGGATCAATACATACATTACAGATAGCAGCCAGTTGTCTGTCACAGTATAATTGCATTGCCTGGGGGTGCTCTCTGCTCAGCCTGAAAATCAAAATGGAGGGACCTTGGCTGCAGATCATTGTGCGTCTTTCCAAACCCTCAATATATGACTGACCAACTTCAGTTACTTGCCAGAGGATGTGGAGTGTCAGTGAACATGTTGCCATTACATGAGGGAGCTGCAGGTGGTTTTCCTCGGGTCACCCCAAGCCCCGAGGTGAAGCTCTTCTCCAGACATCTCTGAAGCACAACACCATCTCATGTTGAACAATGGTAAGGCTCACTGGCTGAGCCCCTCCTGAGCCTTCCCATTGCACTTTCAGCAATGAGCCATCCCTACAGCTCCTACTGATTCCCAGCTGCACAGCTGGTACTCCCCAAAAGCCCTGGGATGTCTGCTCTCTCCCTGCTGACACCCACAGTGCTCCCAGATGGGATGGACACCAGCCCTTTGGTCTGCTTGACCCTTTTCCTGTTGTGTGTGGTGTCTTCTTTACCCCTTTGCCCCACCATGTACCGTGTGTCAGATGCTTTCATGGACCACAGCATCATCTGCTCCTTTCTCTCAACAGAAATCCAAGCCATGCCCCTGCATGGCAGCCATCATAGCCTGCCCACCCAACACTGGCACATCCTATTAATCACTGGATTAACACATGGGCTAATAACACATAAGGCAAGATACCTATGTGTACTGACAATAAGTTGTGCCTATGGTGTGAAAGTGATGTCTTTTGCTAGAAGTTAACGTGTATGGAGGACATCATGTGCCCCATACTTGCATAGATGTGCTTCTTTTATTTCCAATACTCATGCAAATATCCAGTCTTCACTCCATCTCTCCTAATTAGGGAGGTCTTAGGACTTACAGTCATTACATTTAGTAGATGTCTGTGAATAAACTTTGAAATATCAAGATTCCAAGTCACAAAAGCTCTTTTGTAACCTTCATTCAGAATTGGGCTTCTTCTGCATTCTTGCCATTTTAAAATGACCCTGATGTTGAACACTGCATCTTGTGATGCACAAACTGACTACAGGAAAAGGTTTCGAAACTGACATAACTCATTATTGAATACAATAGTTGTATGTTTTATCTACAGATCTCTGGTCTAGGAAATCATTATTTTTCAGAGCCTTTGCCATAGAAAGGGAGAGACACTGCAGAGCATTGTTCAACATTATTGTGTATGAAGAGCATATTATTTTACAATATTTTCATAACATAAATCTGTTTTAAGCGCCAGCTGGAATATGCAGAAGTGCTTTTAACCACTACCTTAAAATTCCCCATTGGTACTGTGTTTCAAAATAGTGAAACCTCCCCTGTCCTCAAATGCATTTCTCATCTCATCTGAAATGTACATATTTATACAGCCTCACATGAGGCCTTGCTGGTGAGAAATTAATTCTCGTTTCAACACTATCTTCTTGTGCCCAGGACTTCTGCATGGAGCCTCCTGCACTCTTTCAGTGCCTGGTGCCTCCTTTTGTCTGTCAGTCTCACATGATCTTGCTCTTCGGGAGATGTTTCCTGCCATGGTAGAGCATCTTCAGGTGTAGAATCTTCAGCTGTAGCCTCCCATATTGTGGACCTGAGGCCCCACCACTGGAAGCTGAAGTATTTATTTTTAACTTTTTTGTCTTTCTTTGAGATATTCCCATTATTTCATCTGAACACAAAAACCAGAACAGACAGAAGTCAAGCACTGATGTATGTAGTTACTTACTGCAATTTCCCAGATCTCACAGAGGACGCACCAAATTCCTGCAATATCCACCTTTAACTGGAGTGCAGTGATATGCTAACTTTGCATTTTTTTTTTGGCTCAAGTAGCAGTTGCTTCCTGATGTAGACAGGGATGCACAGGGAGGCTGATAATCAGCCGTGGCTGTGCCCAGTGTGCTGCAGAGACCAGTATTAGTGAGACGAAGCCTTATCTGCATTTGGCTTTGATGCAGGACATACAAAGAGAGGTCTGGTAAGGGAAGGAGAGTACAGGCAGAAGGGTTGATGAATTCCTCAACTTTCCCATTTTGCTTAATGCACAAGGCTAGAAAATATATCCACCTCCAACTTCTTGTGCCAGTCTGCATTCATCAAGTAGTATGGACTTCTTGAATGGGTACCACCAGTGTCAGACAGCTCGTACATGTTCTGTCTGCACAGGAAGGAATCATCAAATAGTTTTGATGAGGATTTTTCCATCAAAGTCTGTAATGTAGTTGAAGTTGAAGCCTTTTGTGAAACAGCTTTGATTTTGGATGAAAATCTCAACATGAAAAGTGCAAATAGGTAATCTAGTGTAGTTCTGAAAAACAGGCGAAAAAAGGAAGAACGTTTTAGTTTGTGCTCTGTTTCTGCCTTTTGAAATCTTCACTTATCCCCTCCTTTTTAATATCTTCCCACTTTTTCAGGGGAATGACAGAAGGAACCATTCCAAAAGAGAAGAAAGCAAACCATTTTTTCCCTTCTTTTTCTTAATATTTTAAAACTTCTAGGTGAAATGTGGGACTTGATATGAAACAAATGTCAGTTTTATTCTGATATTTTATGTAAAGAAACCAAACACTTAAGTGTGGGGAAGGGGGAGGGAAGTGGAAGAAGTCATTTTCCATCAGGCACCCTTAAGGTATCTCAACCATAACACCAACGTCCAATTTTCCAAACACAGCTTTGAAGTAAAGGAGATCAGCAGCTGCTGGTCTCCTCTGACTCTTTCAGCACCCTCCTTCTGTCTCTCAGAACACAGTGATTTGTTTTCCTTACCTTGTTTTCAAAATTCAGACAAAGGAAACTATTGGCACTCAGCCTCAGGCAAGGGCTACAACTGGGTGGGGTAGGGTTTGCAGCTCCTGGTAGCTTTCCTCTGAGCTGTGATGAGGTCCTGGAGGTCCTGTGGCCACAAGCACCAGGGCTGGGTGCTGGGCAGCACAGGAGGAATGCAGGACCTCTGCCCTTCCCACCCTCCTGAGCGCTGCTGCCCTGTCCTGCAGACATGGATTGCAATAGCTTATGTTACTCACTGCTTACAAAAAGCACATTCTTTGCCAGGCAAATAACAATAAAACCTGAAGATTATAGCTGCCAATTTCTTTTATGAATAACTTAGGCTGTAAGACCCTCTCTACAGCAGGTGAATTGAAATAAAACATCCTCTCTCCCAAGTCTGGCTGTGTGAGCATGCAGTTTGCCTGGCTCTCTTTGGCTCCAGCCATGTGCATTCCCCAGAGGAAGCTCTCACAAAACTGAGACAAACAGCAGCATTCATCTCCTAAGCCATGGACAAGGATCTCCACCTCAGAAGATAAACTACCAAATGAACAGCACAAGTCTAATAACCCGGGAGCATCCTGTTCAGATTCCTTGCCCATGTCTACTGCACAGCCCAGACACTCTTTCATATATTGGCCCACACTGCTCTGAGGAAAACAGAGAGAAATTTTCCAGCATTGCTATCAGGGTTTAGCCACAGCAATGTGAGAGCCCGACTGTGAGACAGCTTCCAGCTGGAAGCAGGGCTTTCAGCACAGTGTCATCTAACCCTTCTGGGAGCAAGTGTCAGGAACGCGGTCCAGAGAAATGCAGTGCCTCAACCAGCCGGATAGTGACGGGTGGTGCTGCTTGGATAAGATGTATCCTGAAAAATAAACTCGAGCTGATATTTAGGGATCAGAATAAGCCTGGAAAGTATTTTCCATCCCCAGTGGTTATAACTTTATGAGGGCCATTCCTATTCATTCCTACAATGCAAGGCTTCTGGAGAAATGTGAAATCAGCACTGCTGTTACCAGGTTTTTCAAAAAGCCTCATAGATTGGGCATTGTTTCTGTAAAATGAAAAAGCAGCTGTGGTTCAGCCCTACATGTCCAATGGATAAGGTTAAATTATTCCAGTCTAAGCCCACCTTGAAAATAAACATTTTCCTTCTCATTTAATTTCTATGGCATATGGTTCATTTCTCCTAATTGTCATCTGGGCAGAAAAAAAGTGCTGTGATTGACAGCACAGAGAGAAACAGATGGTGCTGTTTCTGTTCAAGTAAGACCCAGAGAAATAAGCCTGTCCAATAGCACTACTCTATCTATTTAGAGTCACTTTTTTTGTGTATGTGTTAAATCAAGCACTCAGATATGCAGCAACTTTAAATTAAAAAAACACCCCAAAACAACAAAACTCCCTATATTTCCAGTCTTGTATTCTTTACCAGTATTTCTCATAAACGTAAAAGCAGATGGTTTTCACATAGACATCTGTAAGTGTGCTGCAGTACTCAGCAAGATATTCATGGTGCAAAATTCTCTAGTGAATGCTCAAGGATAATGGTACTACTCACTACACTGTACCACGTAATGCATGTGGGAGGCAAAAAAGTATAACAAGTTCACAAGAGCAAAATAAGTTAATTGCTTGATTATGTATCAAAAGTAATGGATTGGCATAAGAGGGTAATTTAGATAAGAAGTGCTCAGCAAGTTTCTACCTTAAATTTCTCAAATAATGAATTTTCCACACTTAATTTTCTTTTGTGCGGTCAAAACACAGCAGGCTGGCAAGCAAAGCCCCAGCAATCCTGATGCACAGGAAATCTCCTGGGTAGAGAAGAATTTCAAGTTATTAATCTGTAGTTCTGATCATCTAGACTAGTGAACTCTCTGTGCTTTCTGATTTTGCTCTTTCCCTCTCAGAAGCACATCCATCCCACATGGCTGCTCAGACACATCCTACTCTTGTGAGTCAGAGGACATTTCTGAATAACCTTCACAAGCCTCCATTAGTAGCTCTGAGATGTGGCTTAGTGTTGAATCCCCAAATTCTTCTTGATCCCTGGGACTTTCAAGACTTAATCACAGCTCAGGGGAGAGCTACCAGGAGCAGCACCTTCTTGACCCCCTTCAGCATCCTATGGGTTGAGCACAGTTATGGCACCTGAAGTGGCCCCAGGCCAGGAAAGCAACATAAACTCTTGGCCAAGCTAAGGTAGATGAAACACAGGTTTTCTCACTTCCATCGCCTGGGCCACAACTGGAAGTTTGGCGCTACCTTGGAGTGGCAGGGGTTTGCTTAGTATTTCAGAGGCCTCAGTCATTATATTTGCCACTTGTTTTTTGCAAAAATAGATCTTTGAAAAATCTTAGAAAAACTAACTTTGCCATAACAAAGCCTGACATTAAAACACTTCTTGGTGTAAACTGTATTGATCAGCAATCAAAACTGACTCTTCCTTGCCCACCCAAGTGGGTAAAGTGGTTGGAGACATCCTGCTGTGTGGTGTTATTTCCCAGGGACAGGATGGAGGTGTCAGAGCAGAAGCAGAGAAAATTTTCCTTTTTGAGGATAAGCCACCTTTTCCTGCAGGAGCTGAAGGTGATGAAACCAAGCACCCAATGCAGGGAGCTCTTCCAGAACTGTCCTCCACTTCACAGTGTTACAGATATCACCTCACCAAGGTCCTGTGCACTCATGGGACTCTCCAATCTCTAAAGGCATTTATATTGCCCTGGCCACAGCAGGCAGCTCTGCTGTGTGTGTGTGTGTGTGTGAGAGTGACCAAATACTTCAGTCTGCTTCAGCTTTGAATGTTCTTTATGAAAAAGCTACACATGAGGTAATCAAGTTTTGATGCAAGCTCAGTGCTCAGGGCACTGAACCATGAGAGTCGAAAAAGTCAAGGAAGTTTTTCAGTAATTTTTCCAGCCCTACTTCACACCAGGGCTCAGACCAGGGTGTAAATGGCAATGGCCTGTAAAAGTTCAAAAGCTTCCACAGGGACAGCAGTGATTCTTAGTACAGAGCAATGGAGACAGTGACACAAAACCTACATCCTTCTTACACGCTGTGGTGGGTTGACCCCTCTGGGTGGCAGGTAGCCACCAAAATCATGCTATCACTCCCCTCCTTGGCTGGCTAGGGGAGAGGAAATAGAGTGAAAGGCCTGTGGATTAAGATCAGGAAAGGGAGGGATCACTCACCAGTAACCACCATAGGTTCCCCCTGTAGTTCCCCCCACACACATCAAAACCTTCTCATACATACCCAATACAGATGTAGATTTTGTTCTTTAATACATGAAGAAGATACAAAACTCAAAGCCATGAAAACCACAGCATGAACCACAAGCAAGATGATTTATGGACACCTTTCAACATGGATCTCTGAAATAAGGTATTTGAAGCCATTAGTGGATGGGTGCGTAGGTGGATGAATGGTAAAAACTGCTCTTACTACAGTTACAGGGTACTGAGTAAGGATGTTCTATGGATAAGGTATGAATTAGAGACTTCATGTAAGGTCTCTGAATCTGATTATAGTTTTTCTGCCCTTTATGGTTGGAATGAGGGTGATCTGGTGGATAAATGTGTTGTTCTCCTGATCCCATTCCTTTGAATGCATCCAGTCTGACATTTGGAAGTCATTCTGTAGTTTGGCTTGTAAGGGACCTTTAAAGGTCATCTAGTCCAGCTCCCCTGTAATCAGCCAGAACATTTTCAGCTAGATCAGGGTGCTCACAGTCCTGTCCAGCCTGGGCCTGAATGTTTCTAGGAATGGGTCATCCACCATCTGCCTGGGTAAACCTACCCCAGAGTTTTACCATCCTCATTACAAAAAATTTCTTCTTTATATCTCATTTAAATCTTCCCTCCTTTGGTTCAAAACCATTACCCCTTGTCTTATTGCAACAGGCCTTGCTAAAAAGTCTGTCCCCATCTTCCTTATAGGCTCCATTTAAGTACTGGGAGGCTGCAATAGTGTCTTCCCAGAGCTTTCTCTTCTCCAGGCTGAGCAATCCCAAGTCTCTGCCTTTCGTCACAGGAGCAGTGTTCCTTCCCTCTAATAATGTTTGTATCCCTATCAATCCCAGAGTATCAAGTGGCTGATACAGAAGCAACATGGGTTTGTCCCTAATCTCAAAACATTCAATCCAGCCCCCAATATTATTGTTCTCATTTCCATTACCATGAGTCACCACACAGTGTTGTAGCTCTTTTGCTCAGTCGGCTACTTTCCAGTTAGCAAGGAAGGATATCTGGGAAGGCACTGGAATAAAACAGAGCATAACTCCCTCATGCCCACGCCTGTGGGCAGTGTGGGGCCGGCAGAGGGAGAGCAGCTGCCCGCAGTGCTGGCCAGCAGCAGGCTCCAGCCTGTGCAGGAGGCTGACTGCTCCCTGGAGACATCCTCCCACAGATCCCATTGCCCTGTCTGACGCCAGGTTCAGTTCCAGTTTTTCCTCAATTAAAAGGGATGTGTGGCACCGGGCAGGATCTGTTTCCTTTGTGTTCAAGCTACGGGCACGCAATGTGCTCTGGGCATGGAGACAAGCTAGGCTGCCTCCTCTTGCTGTGGGTGGAACTTACCCAAACATGAGTATTTTAGATAGCTGAGCCTGGCCTCAGCTGAAATGTTTCTTTTCCCTTTTAGGCCCTCCTTTCCTCCCCACTGCTGTGTCCAGTGTGTCAGTCCACTGCAGGGCAGTACCAATCCCGTGGCTGCTCTGTTCACAGCCTATGTAGCATACTACTTTGATAATAAAGTAAGGTCAGACCACTAGAAATTCTGGTCATTTGCGGGGTTCCCCTTCCGCAAAGCAGACACTGCCCCTCTGTGGTGCCCATCATAGAAGGACCCCATGTCACACTGCAAGTTCCTGCAAGGTGTGAATCTCAGTTTGGATGCAGAAATTAATTTACAGCAGGACCCCAGACCAAGCCAGGCAGAAGAACATGTTAGAGAAGAAATGTGGACATACAGTGGGCAATCTCTGGCTGATATTGCCTTCACTAAGGGCTCAGTTCAGGCTTGCTGCTAGGAAGGAGACAGACAAGATCCTTTTCCCTTATTGCTGCTGTGCTGGAGGGGGCTGGGATGGCTGTGCAAACCCTGTTTGACAGAAGCTGCAAGCCCAGCAAAGTGTTCATGGACAGCTAGACTTAAAACTTTAGCAGGTCACTTTGGATCCTCCCAGCTCCAGTCACATATACTGCTGTGGGATGGTAAATCTGTGTTTCTGAGTTGTGTAGGTGCTTCTCTCCTGCTGGGTTGGGTGGACACCTTTAGCTTCAGCCTCTGATGCTCATGTTTGCTCTGCCCGTGTAAACTCCTGGCATATTTCTGCTTCTGGGGATTGATTTTTTCCAGGTTTTCAGGAAAACCTGTACTTGCCTGTTGCCTAGGACACAGGTAATCTGTACAACATGATATGTTTTAAGAGGCAGGGGGAATTGGGGTAAGGACCAACATCAGAGAATCCCATTAGCTGTAACACATGGTAACAATATCACTCTGAAAACTTTCAGAGATTACATGAAAGGATTTAATTTCATTTTTTAGAGGTACCCTGAGAAGCACAGTTTCTCTCTAAAAAAATAACTGCTTAAAAGGGGCATCTGTGGGTAATCTCCCTCATCAATTTTAACAGTAGACAAGTGAAACTAAGTCTCAAGAAAAGCGTAAAGCTGCTGCCCTGGGGAGAGGGTGTAAAATGCAATTTGCCCCAGCCCCAACTGCTTGGCCAGCTGCATCAGAGTTCCGTGGCGGGGTTGTGGTCCACCAGCTTCTCCCCAGACAGGCAGGCGCTGCTGGCTTTGTTGCTCCAACATCAGATATGTGTCCAAAGGCTGCTATGGGGTGCAGAGTTTCTGTCTCTTGCACACTCTCCTGATGCTGCTGTACCCTGCCAACTGCCTGCTTCACCCGTGCCTATGGCTGGCCACAGGGTGTAGCCAAACAAATGTGCTGATTGCAATGATGGCATTGCTTTTCCTTCACACCACCTTCATAGCTCAGCCTGAAGTGGAGGTGGAGGCTGGGCATGCTGCCCTGTGCATTGGGAGTGTCTCTGCTCAGAGATTTGCTAACAGTCCTGTGGCTGAGCCTTTCATAATAATACTCAGGTTTCTCTCCCACTAGAAACTGAATTTGACATTACTGATGAAGTTAATAGAAATTACAGATGTGGAGTGAAACTTGCTGAGCCAAAAGTGTCCCACTGCAGATGAACTCTTGGCCACAATTCAATGTAGCATCTGCTTTTCTTATGAAATAATAAGCTACATTAAAATCAGATCATTCACTTAATGTCTACTTTAGCAGCTTCTGTGTCCTGAGGTTTCTGAGGTCTTTCTAGAGATGTGCTAGAGAAATAAGGCCTCTTTATTTCTCTCAAAATCCTGTGTTGGCTGAACGAATCTGAACTTTGCATGAAAAAGTGACACCTCCTATGAACCCATCCAGACTTCTGCACTTAGAAACATAGAATGGATTGGGTTGGAAGTGACCTATAAAGGTCATCTAATCCAACCCTTCCTGGGTTGAAGCCAGAACATCTTCAAGTAGATCAGGTTGCTGAGAGCCTCCTTCAACCAGATCTTGAATGTTTCCAGGGATGGGGCATCTACCACCTCCTTGGGCAACCCATGCCAGTGTTTTGCCACCGTCATTGTAAAAAACTTTGTCTAATTTAAATCAAGCCTCCTTTAGTTTAAGAACTCTTGTCCTACCACAACAGGCCCTGCTAAAAAGTCTGTTCCCGTCTTTCTTATAAGCCTCTTTCATGTATTCAAAGGCCATGAGAAGGTCTTCGGAGCCTTCTCTTCTCTGGTCTGAACTAACTCATCTCTCTCAGCTTGTCTCACCAGAGGTGCTCCAGCCCTCTGATCATTTTCGTGACTCTCCTTTGAACCCCTTCAACAGGTCCATGTCCCTCCTGTGCTGAGAACCCCAGTGCTGGACTTAGTGCTACAGGTGGGACCTCACCTTGTCATCATTAAATTGGCAACTATTCCAAGTTGATTAATTTCTTTAAAAAAAATATTAAGGCAATTTTTTGCCTAAAGAGAAACAGTAATAAGTTAACAAGAAACCAAATTAATTCATTCACTTTAGTGGCAATTGATTTGGAAAACAAGACTTACCTCTGTCAGCTTTGCCTTGGTGAGTCTTTAGAAAGAAATGGTTTCTTTACAAAGAGCATATTAAAAATGAAAAGCAACATATCTTTCTGTAACATGTTTATGACAAAGTAAATGGACACAGTAATGCTGTAGGGGACCATAACACAGCCAACACAGGTTGATAGGGAGGGTGATTTTGAAACTGAACATTCTGGCATGAGATGACACCAAAGATACCAGCTCAGTGCCCATCCATTCCTTAAATGAGTGTAGTAATTTTTACTTATTAATTGGAGTTGGTCTCCCAGAATAAAATCTCAGGATGTGTACTTAAGCCTGCACCTTTGCAAGGGTCATTTTTACCTGGAACTGGGCAGGAGGCAGCTCTGACAGTGCCTCACTATCCTGTCTCTGACTGTGCTGGAGGGTGCGTAGCTTACACTGTAATGGAGAGGATGAATTGCTTATACAAGGTCCTCAGCCATTAGTGTGACTTATAGTTTTATGTTGCAGAAAGGGAAGCTTTCTGACTGTTCTATTTGTTGACAAAGCCCCAGCATGGGAAGAGTAGAACAAGGCTCTTGGCAATAGGATACAGAGCACCTGTGGGGTGGCTGGTACTGTGGGGATTGTGCCACTGCAGGATTGAGAAACATCTAACCCTTGTTCTAAGCAATGAGCCAGACAGGGAAAGAAGCATGGAAGCAGAGTGTAAGAGTTCAAGAAAGTTTACAGCTTTCTCCACCTATGAAAATTCAGGGAGAGCAAGAACCAGAACTACTCTGTGAAGGAATTATCCACGATCCTACAACCCTGTGGCTGTCTCTGATGGAAACACCACTGTCTGAGGGTCGGTCACCACCAAAAAGGCTATTCTAACTCATTTTGTGCTATCCCAGAGCATTTGCCTTAAGAGGAAAGTGGCAAGACATGAATCCAGTGTTAGCAGAAAGAATTTGAGGAAACCTCTCAGGAAAACTCTTAGGTAGCATTGCTTTCCCCCTTAATTTTCACACTGTCTGCTAAACCGCAGTCTGTTTGATTTACTCCATGACTGAACATTTTATTCATCTTGTGTGGTTGTGCTCATGGAAATCGACTCACATGATGATCTTCCCTCCAGGGCAGTGCATCACAGGCTGGAGACACTGTCTCACTGTGCCTGCACTGCCTAAGCTAGCATGAGAAGGGGCTTCTCCAGGATTGAAGGAAGCCCTTCTGATCACCTGACTAATGCTAGAATGGCATCATTGCTCTCAGTGGCATCCTTGGCTCTGTGCATCACCTATTTCTATGACTCCTCTGTCCTGCAGAGATTATACTGATAAATTTGGCAGGTTACCGTATATCAGTCCCTTGATATACAGCCATAAATAGGTAGCCCAGGTCCTTAATTGCAGGAACAATCTGTCAGAGTGCTCTTATGTCTTTGACAGGGTGAAAACTTCAAGTAACACAGACACTCAAAACAGCAGGAGGAGTAGCTGTGCCTATGGCACTGCTAGAGAATTGAGATGTACAGCCAGGCCGTTTAGGTCTAGCCTGCTTTTATTTCCACTTCACTCACTCCAAATCAGCCCAAGGGCTGTCATAAGGGGATGAACATTTGGTAACAAACGTGGCAGCCAAAAACTGGACAAACTCCTGGAAGTCTTGCAACAGCCATCCCCTCAACCAGAGGGGAGTCACTGCTGATAGTCTCAAGACCAAAGGCTGGATGTAGTTGCTAACAGGTCTAGGAGTGCTCTATAAGCCTCTGGACCACTGTAGGAACATCTGCCCTTTCCTATGGATTAATAAGGAATTCCTCAAGAGTATAAAGCCATAACATTTTGCAAATGCCATGAACCCCCCACCATGGTGATATAATATCCTTTTAAAATCATCCTTTTTTTTTTTCTTCTCCCTGTGAATTTTTAGAACCCAAATTAGGAAAAGCTTAGCTTTTCCTGGTAGAAAGCTCATCCTTCTCTGTTATAAATGGTGCTAGTTGGCTGGGCTTTAACACAACAACAGCTGCCAACCTGTAAGAGAGGTTACTTGTCTCCAGTCCATGTGGCTCCTTCCCAGTTCTTATTACAGCTTGTATTTTAAAAAATATTTTTAGTTTAAACAGGCAGGCAGTGAATGAAAGTGAATGTGCCAGATGTCCCTCTCAATTCTGTCCAGTTTATCCATTTTCTCCCTCTTCTGGGGTAAACATATGGCTGTGGATGGGGTATTTATCAGAAACCTTTCAAAAGGGGAATAAATGAAGCAAAAATCTGGGCCTGCAGCACACAGCAGCTGATGGCTTTATACACTAGGTTGGCTTGTGTTGCTCTGGTAAGTGCAAACTTTCACCCTCTTTTAGGGCTGACTTCTTAACTGCTCTCAAGCTGTCCCATTTGTGGTATGTATTGTTGGTAGACGATGATGGACACCCTTCCTCTCACCACAGTGTGATTTATTTTATTTCATTTACTACCCAGGCATGGAGACACAGGTTTTTATCATTTTGGCTGCAGCCTGGATACAGTGTGTTCACGGGCAAGCACTTGGACTTTTCTCCTAATAATCTCTGCAGAGCTCACCAGAAGGTTGCAATCCAAAACGAGAGCCCTGCCATTTTTCTAACAGCCCCACTCTTGACTCATGGTGTCCCAATACATGCATAAAACAAAGACTTTAATAATCAGACATAAACAGTGGAAAAACTATCCCAGTAACAAGATCTTCCTGGGTTAATAGATTATGGGTCTGCCACAGTTCGTTTTCATCCATGGCCCAAGTATGGGGGGGAGAACTGGGAGAGTTTGACCATTAATATAAAACCCGTTTTTCACTTGATAGTATGCTTTACTGAAGATAAAATGTCTTTGATAGATCTTTGGAGTCTGAGAAACTGTTAAATCTGGACTCTTAGAAATTATTTGTGTGGCATTGGGTCATATAAACTCTGGAATTTTGCTTACAGTCCCCAGACCAAATGTTTTACAAATATTTAACCTCTCCTGGATACAAGAGCACACTGAGAACATTTTGTCTTTGTGCTTTTCATTGTGCAAGGTAGAAGAACAGCCTTGGAAATCAGTGGGCCTGAAATTGCTTCTCAGCTGCCCACCCAACACCAGATGACTTAACCAGAACTACCCACACCTCCTGCACGTGCAAAGTTTGGACTGGGGATGCAGTCAGAACAGGGCTTCTCACAAGATGTTCTTTATTGCTTGTTGGGTAGTTAAAATAATGAGGAGTTGTTTCTGTGGTATTTTAGCCGTTGCACTTCTGGTCCTGGCCAGGGCAGAGGAATTGCAGAGAAGAGCATATTTCAAGTAATAAATTTAAACACTTTGAAACTCGAGAGAAAAAAAAAGGTGAACTAAAATGAAGCCAAAGATTCAGGTTAGATCGTGTTTTATCCAAACCAGGATATCCATCCCTGACAAAAATGTTGACTGTGGCTATTTTCTTGGCGCTGTGTCTGTTCTCTCTCCCCACCCTGCTTTCTTGGAAGTCACTGTGCTCTGGCTCTTCAATTAGAGACGGATAACTGATGCATTGCACACTGGAAAAAGCTTATCACACTGCATTATTTGTTCCATCACTGAAGCCCTATCACCACTGTGAAATCTTTCTTCAAGTTTGAAAGGGACTTGGATAAACCACCTGGCGACCCTGTCTGGGACTGTCAACTGTCTGATCCAGGCAGTTTGTCACGGACCCTCGAAAATGGCATTGATGGAGTGAATGTGTCTCTGGTGCATATTTTGGAGCAAGGGTTTGTGCAGATGAGCTGGCAGAGGCCAAGCTGTGTTTTGGAGAATCACACAGACTGCACCTCTGCTGGTATCTGGGAGCTCAGGCCTGACTTTCTGCCCATCGCTGACCCTTTCATTTAGGGGATCCTTTAATTTAGGTGTATGGAGTGAGACATAAAATGTTTTTGGGCCGTGAAAATGGAGGGATGAGGTAGCAGTGGTAGTCCAGGGCTGCTGGAGAACATCACCCCTGGGTACTTCCCTGGGCAAACCAAGAGGTGGTGGAGAGCAGTGGAGAAACAGGATCTCAGCCCCAGCTCTCATTCCATTGGAAAGAAAATGCCAGTGTCAAGCAAGGCAAGAGGATTTCCTGAGTGATGGAAAAGGCAAAGTTAGGTAGTTTCCAGAACCCTTCTAGAAAGTCATGTGCTTTGGGTGAGGGCAGAAGCCATGTAATGGAGCTGGATTTGCACCACTCTCTTTCTCCAACAGCTTCCTATATGTATATTCCTATAACTGGTGCAGAAAACACCCACGAAACACACCTCACTGCTATATATCTCAGGGAACTGGTGTAGCTGCAAACTACACAAAGCTTGAGTGTCACAAACCAAGCTGCTCAAAGGACTCACTGCACCAACACTGTCTGCAGAGCTCAGTGGCAGTGGGTTACAGGAGAAGTAGATGTTTAACTATGGTGGTGCACAGATTGTGACTGGAAGGCCTTTTTGGGTGCACAATGCTCAGATAGCCTGATGAATGTGCCTTTCCCTTGGTGAGACACTTCTGGAGGCTCCCTTGGGGGGAGGGTGGTGGGTTTTGCCTGAATCCCTGTTACTGACCAAAACTCCTGCAGAAAGAGCAGCAGATCACAGAAACTTTCAAGGAAAGTATGTCAGTTGTTCCTGTGGGTTCGCAGTGGTCAGCATAGAGGTGGGAAAAAGGTTTCAAAGCCACCAGGTTGAGGTCTGAGGGCTCTGCCTGAGGCTGCTGCAGCAGTGAGAAAAAGAGCAGCACAGTGCTGGGAATTTTATTTTGATAATTTTTTTCCTCTTGAAACAGTGCCTTTCAATTTTACCTAATAACCCACTTTCCCAATGCCAATATGAACAACATAAGAGTCATCTTTCTTATGGAGCAGTTTTTGCTTGCAGAGAAGGTGAGAAGCAGCTTTCACTCAAGAGCTATTGCATTTTAGCTGATATCTTGTAATCTTACATTAAGAGATTCATGTTCTTCACCTTAAGCTGTTGATTAGCAGACAGAGGCACATCCTGCTGCAAGAGACCAACAGGACAAAAGTAATGACAGCTGTGTACAAGCTCAGTTGGTAAAGGCTGGAAGAGCATGTCAAGCATAGCAAAGAGGTAGGGAAGGGGTCAGATTTCATTTTCTCTGTCAGCATACCTGCAACACACACCAGCCTTTCACCTAAAAGCAATGCCAAACCTCTCAGGTCAGTCCTTTCCTCATGTCCAGATTAGGAGTATCTGTTCTCTTCAGCATGAAGTCTTTTCAGTGGTTTATTGTAGTACAAAATTAATTCAAGGCTCTGATATTTTGATGTCCTGTTATTTTAGATTCAGGTCACACATTTGAATAAGTGTATTTGACTATTAGGACATCAAGAATGGAGATCCAGAATCAGTTCCTCTACTGCCTTTTTACTTCTGAGTCCAGAACTTATGCCTATAGACAATGATTTTGTAGCACAGCTATTCCTTGTTGAAGGCAGAGAGGAGAATAATGGGCAGCAAAATTTTCTGCAAATGGGATTCTGTTGAAAATATTGGAAATAAAACAGCAAAGTCTAAACTCTACTATTAGTTTGGACCAAAGAATGTGTGTAGCATCAAACCACAAGAGCCATGATGGGTAGGAACCAGGTGGACTCTATTAGTAAGTGAGGAAGGGAAGGAATCTTTCTTCTTCCTCATAACTGCCAAGAAACACGCTTGTTTCAGCTTTTGCATGAAATGATAGATGGCAACTTTGAAGCCCAAATCTCTTTGGTTTCATTCCTTCTTCTTTTGGGACATGGGTGCTGTGGATGTTTATTACTCACATTGAAAACATTTGCTACAGGAAGCTCCTGGAATGGAGTTTGGAAAGCTATGAAAGCCCAAATGTCAGCCGAAAATATCAGTGCCGTCCCAGCACTTGCTGAATCAAATAATTAAGTGCCAAGATAAATTAGTGTTTGTCTCTTAGTCATTCCCAGTTTTACGGAATCCAGGCTTTCAAACTCCCTTCCTACCAGGAAAATCCTCTCTGCTTGAAAAAGAAATCCCATTTTGATAGCAGCAGCTTCCAAAATCTGGAACTACATTTTCAAAAGTCTTGCTTCACTCTCCAGTAAATTCCTTTCCACCTCTGTTTGCCCAGTGAAATAACCAGAATATTTGCATTTTTAAAAAATCAGCATTTTCGGTAGTCATAACGCATAGACTAATGAATCTCTTTTGCGAGATATTTAGTTAATTAATATTTATACACTGAAGCAAGGCTCAAGAGCTAATCTATGAAGTGTTATTTAATGATTGCCAACATCTGGCTTGAGCATCTGAGATTTCACTGAAATTGAATTAAGATTCCTGCCATTAAATCTTCAGCATAGGGGCGCTAAATACAACAAAAGCATGAGGCAAGGAGATGCAGCTCTCTCTGGAAAGCCTGTGAGATGAGATAGACAGGAGCCATCCCTGCTCCTGGGACTGTTGCTGAGACAACTCAGTCATGTTTATCCTTGGGGGCAAACACTGAGCCCTCAGGTTTCTGATCCTACGCCACATTTGGCTGGTGCAGGAGAAAAAACCCTTGGCTGCCTTTGGTTCCCATAGCCCAGATCACCATCCCTGCCCCGGGTCAGCTCAGAGTCCACAAGTCTGTGGGGGCTAGCATTGCCTTTTTAGAGGAGTGGTGCAGCCCCAGACCTGTGGGTTTTTGAATAGGAAATTACCAAGGCAGGTGGCTGGGTACAGGCCAGCATTGACACTCCTGTTGCTTTTGCTACAAGCAGACATACCTCAACTGCAATTGATCACCCCTCTCAACTCATCTCCAGCCAGACCAAAGGGTCTTCTCCCATGATGTGACTTGTCCTGCTGCCCACCACAGAAAGAATCAGAATACAAAACAGAGAGTGCTTTCTCACCATCACTCAAGCACTTTCTCACCATCATTCAGCAACATCAATTGCACATCCTTTCCAGCATCTACAAGGGTCTGAATGAACAATCTGCACTGGTCTGTCTGATGGGGTCATCTTCCATTTTGACAGGAGAACCACAACCCCTTTGAAATTCACTGATGGTTGAGCCTTATTCTCCTGATTTTAAGTCAAATACAGGGTTTCCCTTGATTTCACACGGATTAAGATTAGGCCTCGTGTCTGCAGATGCTCCACACCTCATCTCTACCTCCATGACATGCCAGGGAGTGCCTCTTGCAGCTGCAGTTGCTGACACTGGGGCATTTTAGCAGATGAAACTCATTCATTTGTCTAGCAGTGTCCATGGGGTTATGCTTTGCTGCTGTAGCATGCTGGTATGATTAAAGTTTTCTACATTACTGAATGACTTAGCACCTCATTTCACAGGTGGGTCTTGGCCTTCCTGTTAGTCGCATCCTGATTTGTACCCAGGATAGCTTTTGGAGAGCACTATTTCCCTCCTCAAGATTAAGCGTGGGTGATATTTCTGGATCATTAGCTTCTGAAACTACCTTCTGGAGGAATGAAGTATCTACCAACATCCCAGCAGTTTCCTGGTACTCCCAGTTCCCTCACATCCCATCCCTGAGCATGTACCTTCAGCCTCGTGCTTTAAAATAGCCATTGCAGAACTCTGCACCTCGACCCTCACATTTATCAGGCTGATGAACAGGAAGGACAAGTATAAAAACCAAAAAAGGAATAGAAGAGGGATACTTTAGAGCTACAGGGCACTGCAGAGGACACAGAGGAGCCCCAGTCAAAAGCCAAGCATGAGGTTCAGCATTAAACAACTTCAGTGTGAGCCAGTCCATCACATTGCATGGCCAGGGATCATTCCTGGGATTGATGGCTTCAGCAGTGTTGCTGTAACCATATACTGGTGCAGAGTTTCTCACAGATCAAGGATGTACTTGCTCTTGGGAAGGTTGGGTGTGCATATGTGGATATGTAAACAGAACTGCATCCTGCAGTTGTGGCTTTCTAGAGAATACTAGTGGGTGGTTCAAAAACTAAAATAAGGATATTATTATTATTATTGTTAGTATACATATATAATTTGAATTTTTTAGTCTGAAATAAGGCTCTGATAAATTTATATTTATCTGGCAGCAAAAATATAAAACTTGGTTTGGCAATTGCATTTAGGAAAACATTAGGAACTCAAGGGAAAAAATATTGCCTGACTATGTTGAACTAATACTGAGAAGTGGGGCTCTGTGAATCTGAATTCAACCCAGTTTTTTGAAGCTACTTAGCCAGTCTTCTTCCAGTGTTGGCCAACTGACAGAAATTCAATATTTTTCTTTTAGTGAATGAAAAGCATAGTCAGAAACAGCCATTGGGCCAGGATCATATGCAAAAGCTCCTCTTGTGCTTTTGTTTCCTAATTGCTTTTGGAAGGATTTTTCGGACTGGGCTGACGCAGTTGTGTGTGTGAATTTCCTGGCAAATAAGAAAGGTGACTGTGTCCAAAAGACATATAAGAGTGTGAATTCACAGCCTTTCCATGTCTAATCAAGGAGTGTAAACCATTAGCCACATGTTCTCCATTTCCATCACATTTTTTCACACTTAAACAAAAACATGCCAAAGGAAAGGTGCTACATTTTTTAATGCCCCCAAATAGGAACCACAGGAGTCCATTAAATGCTGTGGTCATTTCCAGCATACAAATCAATTTTCCTTGTGGTGGTGAAGTGGTGAATAATGCCTGGTTTGTTTAAAGGAGCATGACTGATTTTGGATGAAGGATCCTGTCACTTTGGCATTTTTAGTTTTATTTATCGCATGCAACCGTATAAAACCTGGTACTGGTCTCAGTGCCAGGCTTACTAGTGGAAAAGCTGAGAGGACCACATAACTCCTGGTGCAGCAAAGAGGTTCTCCTTCTGCAAGACATTTGCTGAACTCCTGAAAAGTTATTTTTAATATCATGGCAGAGAAGGATTTCATCAGTTGGCATCTACTGGCTTTATTTTTTCTTCCATTTTGCCTGTGTCAAGATGAATACATGGAGGTGAGCAGAAGATCTTATAAACCAGTGGCCAAAATATTGCAAAGTCACCACCAGACTGGTCCTAAAGGTTCCAGAAGCAGGGAAATATTGAAACAGCGGACTCAACTTATAGAGTGGACTGTTGATAATAGCACTTCTACAGACCAAAAAGTCCTGAGACCAGAGGTAGATGATGTAGAACTGACTACCTCAGATAGAGTCCAGGTACTCTGAATTAATCTTCTAAAGATATCTTTAAAGCTAATGAGATTTTTTTTGCTATTACTATTAGTCATATTAATATTAGTCTTATTATTTATGCAATAATTTTTATTAAACCTGTGTATTGGTCTGTATCCTGTTGGGTTGCTTTATAGGATCTAGCAGATGGTTGGGGACACTGATTTTGACATAGACAGAAGCCTTTTGTTCTGTTGAAACTGTGAACCTGTGAAATCATATATTCTGATATATAATCTGTTAATTATCCCAAGGTGTTACTTATTTAAAATATTAAAGTTTTAGAATCTGCTAACTCATCTGCATGTGGAGGAAAATTACAGAATTTCTAGAGGTATTTAGAAAGATTCAATTAGCAGAGAGAAACTTTACTTGAAAATTATGTATATAAAGTATATTTTTTGAGCTTGAGAAAAATATAATGAAATTCTGAGTGTTCAAAAATGTTATTCTAAGGAACAACTTGAAAGATACTAATGTAATGAGTAGATTAAATAATATATATCAACTTGAGAGTTTCAGAAGAAAAAGACTCACAGTTAAAGTCTATCTGCAATATCTGTCTTTTAAACTGGGAATCTTTTTATGCCTTTCATGGCACTTTAGATACTATACTCATTAACTTACATCAAAGAAAAAATGTTTTAACTTTATATATAAAATATTGCAGTCCAAATTTAAAAGAAAAAAATCTGAAGGGCAGAAGATGAAGCTTTTTCCAGCACTAGGCAAAATAAAATTCCACTCAAATGAAGTTTTTTTTCATCAGTGTTTTTCAGAAACAGCAAGAACATGAGTGTTTTATTCCTGTAGCTGATACAAATATTTGAGTCCTGTATAGTTCACCTTTTATCATATGGGTTTTTAAAACTCTTTCAGATCAAACTATGATATTTTGAATTGCTAAAATCAAGGACATGCAGGCAAGTATTGAATAATAACCTACATTATGATAAGCAAAGAAGAGATTTGATTTTAATCCTGTCCTAGGCTTGAAGAACTAAAACATATCCAAATATGGGAATGGGTTTAATACACCACTGTATCCCCTGTATTTAAATTTTACAGTGCTTTGCATTTTGTACTTCTTGGGCAGGAGTTAAATGTTCCTCCAGTGGATTCAGCAAAATAGATATTTAACTGTAGGCATGTTAAATTGCGCTTGCAGTATATAAACAGTGTAAGACATCATGTATACAGTCCAAAGAGCCAGCAAGTGTGTGCAGACCTCTCCACAGCTGCATACCACAGACTATGTACTATTGTTGTGTAAAAAGATTCCTTTTTAAAGCAATATCATTTCATATTTAATATATAATTTCAGGATTTAATACAAAATTCTAACTTTATATAGTGGTCAAACTCTCCCTCACAGAAAGTGTCACTGTGTTTGGAGTGCATGTGTCTCTCATCAGAGGGTTTGATGCAACATGTTTGGAGTTTCCTGCTGGGGGAAGAGGCTGTGACAATAAAAATGAGCCAAGCGACTCTGAGCACAGCTGATGGCAGTCACTTACCTGCCAGACCCTCTCTAAGAAGCAATCTTTTCTGGGGAAATGATGCAATTTTTGGCTTACTAGAACAAAATGGAGCACTAACAGATGCATGACAGGGATAATCAATCACAGAGCAGCTTATGTAATAGGTGTTTTCCACTTCCAGACTCCAGGAATTTCTAGGCAGGGGAAAAACAAAGGTGATACTGACATATTTTAATTCATATCAAGCCTGCATCTTCCCCTTGAGCTATATGGAAACTGTTCAACCCCGAAGTTCCTACTTTCTTGGTTGTTTTAGGTGGAATTGCTTTACTCAGCTAGAGAGAATTTAGGCTGGAGAACTTTATCCTCTTGTTAAAGTGTTTTAAAGGCCCCACTCTGTTGTGGAACAGAGACAACAGCATTTGTCTTTGCTATTATTTTTGCTGCACTGGGTTCAAGGCCAGTTTCCACACTGCTGTTAATTTACATAAAATATCATATGCATTTCTTGAGCACAAGAACTCTTGGTGACTAGAGGGAGCCATGACAAACTATTTTTCCTTTTCAGGTTGTTCTTCAAAAATCTTTAGATATTCCTCAGCCAAGGTGTTTTACCCTGAATTTTGGCAACTTTTGTTTGTTTCTTTGCTTAGAGAAAGGGTATGGAGGGTCTTAGTGCTCACAGAGATGTGCTATTTTAAACTCAGAATGGGAGCCAAGAATGGTGGAGGTACATTATCTGTTTTCTGAATTGTCTTAGACAATAAACTAGAAACTCACAAAATTAATCAGGAAGTGGAAAAGGGCTGGGTCTCCAATTTTCATTTGTTCACAGTTTTAAATCAAGGGAATTTTACAGACCATCTGTTGCCTAGAAATTTCTCCTACATACTAAATCATAGGAAATTCAGCAAATAACCTCAGAAATGTTCCCAGTTTTCTATCTGTATTAGGATATCAGTGTGGCAGATACATTTCACAAGCTCCTAAATCACATTTATGTTCTGAGACCAAAGCCAGAGATTCACTGTGTGATAAAATTTGTGCAAAAATAGCTACATAGAACGTCTTTGGCAAGTAGATTGTAATTAATCTCTGTGTCACATTTGAGTGTAATTTTACTTTAGTTTCCTTTAAATGTAGTCTTCATGAAGTTCTCTGTTTTTAGAGATCAGCGTATCCTGAATATTCATTATCCCTGGCAACTGATGGTGAATACTTTTTTCTGCCTAGTGAAAAGTAAAGATAAGTTAATATTGGTTTAAGACTTGCATAAGTATTTATTTTGAAGTCAGTGAAACTGTTTGCATACAACCAGACTGGGTAGGACTCACCTCATTTCACATGTAAGAACCTGCTGAGCTTTTTTCGAGGTAATGCCAAATAGCACTTGGTTATGACTGGCACTAGTATCTATTTTATGAAAACATAGCTGGTTAGCTAATGATGTTGTTTAGGATTTCAGTGCATTGTGTGAAAAAGACAAATCACACCTGCCCAGAGAGAATCTCACACACAGTCCACTTTGCAGGATTCATGTCTTCCCCCACCAACAATCCACAGCTTTTGGATATTTCTAGGTTGATATGACTTATTTGTTCTTCGCAGGTGTGTCTATAGTTTGTCTTCCCATTTCACATGAATATGAAATACTATCTAAAAAGATCTAGATGTTTTAACCCCAGTGCAACAATCAATATTATTATTTTGGGGGGCATAAAATGCTTGCACCATTCCAATCCTCTTGTACTTGGTTCCCTTTCAAGGAATGAAAATGAACTGAAATTAGGGCTACTTCTTATCTTATAATAGGAAAATTAAAACCAGCACTGGATGACTGTCAGTTATGTTCTTGGCAACAACTAATAGAGAAAAAAAATAGCAAGAAAGATACAAACAGTTTCTCTGTGAACAGACAGTCCAAGAGGCAGAATTCATTTTCACTCAGAAAGTATAGATCTTGTCCAGAATTAAGCTAAAAAGCATAGCCTTGACCAAACCCCATAAATATGAAGCCCTTCTGCCCATTGGCAAGTTCTTACCATTTCCATAACTCTTTGAATATGAAAAATATTTGTTTAGCTGTCAGATCAGCCTTTATCCCCATGGTAACTCCACCATTGTTGGCTCCAGCTGGAAAAAGCAGGCATCTGTCCCACTGGACGAGTTGCAGTATTTTGGTGGTAACATGAAAGGTGTCTTCTGTATCCATAAACATTAAAGCCTCCTGAAATTAGTGATTTCTGGGGGTGTGCTTGGTATTGTTCAAAACACAGGCAGGAAGCTTTAGTTTTTCAGATGAAGTTTCAGCTGATGACACTGAGGGCAGGAATGAGCACATCTGTGTGTTCATTTGACAGCCCCCACCAGAGGCTCACTTGCTGCCACTAAACCAGTAAGTCTTCATTAGGCAAGTAATTTGACAATAATAAAGATGAGGGGAAAGAAAAAGGAGGAAGACAAGTAGTAGAATTGTTAGAAAAAAGTAGTAGTTGGGTTGGTGCAATCATTCCTCTCCAGATTTTAAGAACTGCAGGTTTGCATCTCAGGATATTAGCAAAAAACTGTAGGAGAAAAGAGAGACAGATAAGGAGAAGGTAGAGAAATAAAATCAAATCCTGACCTCAGCTGACCCTCTAGAAGATTTGAGATGACAAAATCATCACAAGAGCCTAGTTATCAAATCCAGTCAGAATTGAATGTGACTCCAGTAGTTTAAATACAATATTATGGAAAAGAAAAGCACTTAAACAAAACTATTATTGAATCACTACTACAGTAGCTGACCTGTATATAATTAACTCATTTATTTATGCTGCTCTATTAAGCATATAAATAGATTTCATAGTTACACATCTACCTCTACAAATAGTCAAAAGCCTCAAGTCATGTGTTGCAGTAAGTTCAAATTTCTGTATTGTACCTTGGCACTTTTTTAGGTTCTCTCAACTTTAGTAGTCTGTAAATATGCAGGTCTGGGACCATGAGCAGGAATATCCTGCACAGACTTTTTTTAATATCTCCTTTGGGTACATCAGCTTGTTTGTCATCAAAGCTCAGTTGAAATGTGGAATCAGGATGGGAATCTACTGAAATATTCATTGAAATTTCATTACTTGATTTTGTTTTCAAAACCTTCATTACTTGACATGACAAGTTTTCGGTTGGTTGGTTGGTTGGTTTTGTTGGGGTTTTTGGTGTTGTGGGGGTTTTTTTGTGTTTTTTGTTTGTTTGTTTTGGGTTTTGGTTTTCTTTTTTTCCCCCCAATATTCATATAGCTGTTAGAATACTTCAAGAGCTATTCCTTTAAAACTTCCAAAAGTAACATCTTCAGGAACAACACAAGCATGTGAGATTTCAGCCCAGATAAGAAGTGTTTTGAAAACTTACCAAATATATAAACTGAGAATACATAATGAAGAGCCTGTAACCTACATGCATAAGATTGATGTCCCCCATGAATGAGCTACTTAAACCTTATTTTTGTGCCCTTAGCCCCCCCAGCCCGGACCGCAGAATCCAGATTGCAGTTCCTGCTGCCGCGGTGACTTTGGAGTTCGACTCTACCAAGGCCCCCCAGGACCTCCTGGGCCCCCTGGGATGCCAGGTAAAGATGAAGTTTAATGAATTTTTTGATCAGTCTAATTGCAGGCTATAAATTACTGGCTGTTCTATGAAATACTGGAAAATGGCCTGAACACCAGTATTTGGGGACAGATTCAGCAACAAGCTTTTCTGTAACTTCTGGGTAGACATATTTTTAGTTATATTCTGAAGTATTTGCCATTGAAAACCTATTTATCATCAAAATTCAGTTTCACAAATTCATGCTGAAAGTAATCTTATTACATTTCTAGGGAAAGTTGGTCCCTCTTCTTAAAGCAGCATGAAACTTTCATTGAAGTTGGAAGAACTTGTTCCCTGATGTTGATTATTATGATCACCTTTGTATATCCAGCTGTGTTATTGTGTACTGTATTCAAGAGCTTTTCTCATCTAGCATACTGCTAGCCAATACTTTACAAAGACTCACATGCTTTTATTCTCTCATAAAAATTCCTTCATTTCCTTCTTTCATCTTGTCTTCCATAATAAAAACTAACTTTTTATTTTTTTCCCCCATTCAAAATGCACACAGAAGAACAGGATACACAGAACAGGATACACAAGTGTACACTTTTATCTAATAATGGGTATGGAAATAGAAGAGCCTAGAGAAGGGAAAAAGTTAGATGTATGTTGGTGTAACTTTGCTACAGCAGCTACCTTCAGGGATTTGAAAATCACCATTCCTAAAGCAGATGTGTAACATAACTGAACATGTCACTGACCAACAGACTTGTCTCACCTTCAAAAGCTTGTGTCTTCTATTACTACAGTAAAAACACAATTCAGTGATCCATTATTTATTAATGAACTGTTGGCTTCTTAGAAGCAGGACATGATTTTACATTAGACTCACATTTTGAAGACTGCAGTGGACTTGCTGTGATGCCAGCCTAGTCCTTTCCTCCTGATCTAAGTCCCACTTTCTTGTCACCATAGGATACCACAAACATGTGGCTGGCAGCAACCTCCTGCACTCTGTAATTTCTCTGTCTCCTTCATCTGCTGTATTTAATGTTGTTGTGCCTGTAAGGGGAATAACAGCAGTTGCTTTTCCCTTTGATTTGAATCTAACATTGCTTGCAGACTTCTGTTTTGAACTGGTAAAGAAGTAGTTTTGGCTTTACATAAAAGATCATTCTTGTTATTTTTAAGAGCGACAGATTCCTCTATCCAAACAAGAATATGCATTTCTTTCACCATATAGCTTCCTTGTTTGAAGTTTTTTTTTTCCTCACTATAAAAACTCTGAAAAATCATTTCATCATTAGATTTGATCTCAAACAACACTATTCTTCATGTAAATTTATAACCAGATAGAACAATCAAAGAACAAGCAGAGTTAAAAAGAACCCAATTTTAATTCAGGTGGAATTAGAAAAATGATGACATTAATTAATCCCCTGAGCTGAAAGATCAGGCTCTTGCTGCAGGAGGCATAATAATTGCTCAGTAATTCTAGCCAACTTTAAAATTCTGTCAGTTGCATGGACATTTGCTCAGTGATTTCCTCAGTAAACATCAGAAAGTAAGTAATCCTGCAGAAGCAGGAATATGTTTTATAATGAGTCTTTTTACAATAAACCATCTCAGAAAAGCTTAACTGTGAAAGTTTTGTCCCTTTTTAAATCTAGGAGCATACAATCATCAGCCCCTTCAAGTTAAGCAGTACCCTGAGCATGCACAATCATATTTTTGGCACAGATGGGTCATATAGCTAGTTTAAGGCTACAGCCTTCTTCATTTGTGTGGATGAGTTTCAAAGATAGCAAAATGTTATTCAAGATTATCTTATTAACCTAAATTACCAGGAAATAAGTCTTTACACAAAAGGAAATGCAAGAGAGACTATGCAGGCTACCTGATATGTGTCAATAGGCAGTGGCTTTCATTTTCATTGAGCCTCACATCTGCTGAGGTCTTCTTGCACATCTCCCCCAAAAGAGCAATCACTTGAGACAACGGCAGGTTATACAGCAACATCAAGACAGCATGAGGGTTAACTCTTAAACATCAATCTATGTCCTTCTGGAAACTTGCTCACCAAAACCTTCATCTTCAGCTTAAGCACACAACTGTTTCTTATCCATCACAGTTCAGTCTGGCATTTATGGTACTGAAGAGTAGGTGTGTTGCAAGTGGGTGGAAGAGGACCCTGTCACACTTACTTGTTAAAATATATGATTATTTCAGTTAAACGGAAAGCTTTCGTTCCTTTCAGGAAATCATGGAAACAATGGAAATAATGGAGCAACTGGCCAGGAAGGAGCCAAAGGTGAGAAGGGAGACAAAGGAGATATGGGACCAAGAGGAGAGCGTGGCCATCATGGACCCAAAGGCGAGAAGGGTTACCCTGGGATTCCCCCAGAGTTACAGGTACAAAATCTCTGTCTGGTATTGGCTGCAGCAAATCTCAGATTATGGTTTCCTTCACTGAAAACTCGCACCTTACTGCTGTAACGTACTTAAGAAGAAAATTCCCCTGTAAATTAATACTGTAAGAGGTGTATTTAGCCCTTGTCCTGATGGACAAGTGTGCTCTGCCAGATCTTCCCGGAAATGAAAGGGTTCAGTCTTTCTTCAGAGTAAGAATCCAGCTGAGAAATGGGCAGGAAGAAACATATATGCTTCTCTTTCAGGGCAAAAAGCCAGTTATCTGGGTTATTAAAAGGGAATTGCAGGACTATAATTTTTCTACCAATTTGTATCACATAAATAACTGTGCTTCCTACAGCATATGAAAAGATTAAAGGAGTCACACTTCTCAGGACAGTCAGGCTTTGTGAGATTCTCAGAAGCATATGTTTCCATATGCATCAAGGTATGGGCTCAAAACCTTTGACAGCAGACAGAGTCCTCTAGTTTTAAAAAATACCCCTCAGCAGTTATCTGTATATTTATATTTCTAGATACCTTAAATATGCTGGGGGCCATGTAGGTTCTGCCTATGAATGAACAACTCAAAAGCCAGATGAGCAGTAAAACATGGGTTCAAGCCTGAGCTGTTGAGCTCAACACTGTGTTGGCACAATCTCACAGTTTTTGCATCAGGGCTTCTTCATATCCTAGAAACCTGGCAGATGGCAGAAAGCTTGAGTGTGTGTATATACATACATACATACACATACTCATATACACATATATGTACATATACATATACATGCAGTACAGCAGAGATGTTCTGTACTCCTGTTCTTAAAGCAACCAAAAGTAAATGGCATTTGGATAACTTAAGACCCTTGACTGCTGTTGCAAAGAGGATTTTAAAGAGTTGCCCACACTGTATGTCACAGTGTAACAACATACAAGCTGTTCATCTGCAACAGCAGGAAGACTTGACTTACCCCTGTGATGCAGTGCAGCAAAGGTGCTAAAGGTAAGATTTAGATCCATGTCACTGAGATACAACCCTCCTGGTCTCCAAGTCACTGAGATACATCCCTCCTGGTCTCCAGCTGTCCTTACAGAGGGAAGTTCTGTAGGCCAGTATCAGCTGGCCCAGCATGGGGAATCCTAAAGCACTGGGTGCATTTGCGTGGGCAAGTGATGGCAGTCAGATTCATCTCCAGAGAGCCCACATGTGAGAGAAGCATCTAAGCTCCCATTATAATTTCTGAGGACCTAGAAGAGCAACTTGGTTAAATCTGATAGTACTGCTTTTGGACAAATGGGACTTCAGACACCACAGAGTATATAGATCTCTGAAAACATCCTCACTCACACAAACACTTTAATGGAAGTGTTATTTTTAGGCTTGGTCTGATTTGTAGCCCCCCAAACAAATTCACCACAGAAGGGACAAAATGTGATACAGCAGTCATGCACAAAAAGAAATTTCATTCATTTCAAATCCATTTCAAACACTCTGACTGTGGGGAAAACTGAAGTTCTGATCTATTTACAGATATGCATCTCTTAACTGGAGGACACTGTTTCCCAATAACAGTCATTCATACATGTTTTTCACCCTCATAAAAGGCATGAAAATTAACAGCAAAATCAACAGGGCAACCAACAGGTGCAGTGTGGAAAAATGGCTTTGCATTTCTTGGCATTGTATATGTTTGAATTCCCCATCTTATGCTGCATGAAGATGGGATAATTTCACAGAATACAATTCACAATGAAAACAGTTTCAAAAATTAGTGGACTTTTGTAATAAAGCAGAATTATTTTAGTATTAAAGCATTAGCTGGATAGACAATATAGCTGAATATCTTAAAAACATACTTGTAATTACATTCAACATACATTCTTTTGCAATTTTAAAATGAACTATCACTATTTTTGTCTTAAATAAAGATAACAGTAGTAATTTAATTAAAACTGAATAATGAAAAAGGGTGAATAACAGAAGCTTGTATAGTAATATCTATTTCCAACTAAAGTTCCATCACTGCTTTTAGCAGATGTGTTTAAAAATTCTTGCAGTATAGTATATAATTTCTTGTTATCGTCATACTTAAGAATTTTACAGTTGGGGTAGGTGAAGGAGAAAACACTTTTGAATACAATACTGTTTTAAGTACAGGATTATTTTGGAGAACTTAGTATATCCGTGTTGACCTGCTACTTCAAAATGAGACCTAAGAAGAAAGGACATCTTTTCTAACTCTTCTGATCAGCCCAGGGGGAAAAAAGATTGTGAAATGAAATCTAGACAAGAAGCAATAAATTCCATCAAGCTGCCACTGCAGCTGCTTTTCTTTAACACATGATGAACTTTGATGTGATTCTGGCTGAGAAGCAAGATGTTAACAATGTGCCGTCATAGAAAATGCATCCATGCAGGGATAAGGAAAATCGACCCAAGCTTTCAGCTCACATCTGGAGCTCCTTAAATTTCTGAACAGATGGTTAATGATTTCCGTTGTTGGATTGAAACTAACATTTGATTGTCTGCTTTGGTTTTGTTGTCATTTGGATCTGAAATCAAAAGAAGTTTTTAAATACCAGTGTAGCTGGAATGACACAAAAAAATATCATCTTTGTGATGGGCAGTAACAACTGCACTTGAATACTTGTCATGTAAGAAGTTGAGATAGAAATAAATAGACAAGACTTTATGTGAGCTCCTGGCAAGAAAGTTCCCTATTTACTGACAGTCAGATGTGGGAGGGATCATACACTCACAGAAAAGATTGCCCCTGTCCCTGACCATGCAAACTTGCTGAGGGTAATTTGAGTTGTCCAATGTGGGACATTTTGCACTGCTTCCTATGAAACACTTCTATGGCAAGAAGTGAAACATGAAGATGAAGCACAGCTCTCGCCTTCTTAGTTTCCTCTCCTGGTTTCCACCATCTTCAGTTTTCATAACTAAGAGCAACTGATAAGATAGAAAAAGCACTGAATGTTATGTCCCAGCAGCTGCACCTTCAGAAGACCTTTAATAAAGATGCTTAATACATCTCTAAGGTAGTTAGCAAGAAATGCTAATCTGTATGGAATTTACCAAGAATTATTTATTCTCACACATTCAATTAAAAGCAATTTCCACTGTAAATGCATTGGGGAATATATAAAAACTATATAAAACATGTTTATCAGAAACACCATCCATTTAAAAACCGTTTTTCTGTTGCATCATCCTAGAGAGACTTAAAAGTAAATAAAATCCAAAATGAAGGTTCTAAACTGCAAACGCTTGACCATACACTTACTCTACAGTCATGAATAGTCCAATTGAAGGTAAGAAGCGTAGTCCTCTTCCAGTTTCATTCAATGGGAGTTTTGTTACTGGATTTATTGGCCTTGGAGCAAGCCCTAGAAGAACATCTCTGTCAGGAAAATAAACAGACTGCAAATATAGGGGAAAAAAAAGTCTGTAGCTGATTGCTCTACACATATGCTTTTCATGAATGACTGCCTGAGTAAGAAGTGGATTTTTGCAGGTTGCATTCATGGCTTCAATGGCTACTCACTTCAGCAACCAGAACAGTGGGATCATCTTCAGTAGTGTCGAAACCAACGTTGGGAATTTTTTTGATGTCATGACTGGGAGATTTGGTGCTCCAGTGAATGGTAAGCATTTGCAAAACAAAATAATGCAATCCTTGGAGCTATGGGGGAAAGTGTGGTCAATAACAATGAGACACTAATTAACTGCCCTTGCATGAGGCATTGATGAGATTTGCACTGCATAGCTCTTGCTACCTTCTTTCTGGGAAATGAATTGAAAACTGAGCAAGCCAAGAGAGGTCTTGCCAGCCAGCGAGATTAATGCAGGAGGAAGAGGCATGGCCAGGGCTGGGGAGGGATCAGGACAGTCTGCTTTGCTGTGGCCCTTAGCCTTTCACCCACTGTGATGGGAGAACCATGGCCTTGATGTTGCAGCAGCAGCAGCTTCACAGTTGCCTCGTGCACCGCCTGCCTCCAAGTCACTCTCTTCATCCCCATCTTCCCTCATGCCAGTTCAGCAGTGGGTTGACTTGCAACAGATGTGTGGCTGGCAGTGAGGCATTCCAGCTCTTCCTGGGTTATTTTTCAGCTGCATCAATCCCCCATTTACACAGCTGTGGTGCAGGAAGAACAACCCCTATCATATGCAGAATTAAAATTAATCAGATTTTGGAACACTATAAGCAGAAGGAAAATACCCACTGACAACTGGAAGGCAGTTTTGTCCTCAGCTGTTACATTTTCTAACAAGTACAAATCTGCACCATGATTACCTCCCTCTATGAAGCTAACATGCTGTGTTTGATAACCTTCTTAGGAGTGTATTTCTTTACCTTCAATATGATGAAACATGAAGATGTGGAGGAAGTGTATGTGTACCTGATGCATAATGGTAATACAGTCTTCAGCTTATACAGGTAAGTGAAGGGCCAGGCCATTTTAATGCAAAAAACATGTTTGTACCGTTGTGATACCCTGCTCACATTTCAAGAAATGTTTTCATTTTTTGAAGAAATTCTTTAGGGTAAAATAACCATTAAGAATAATTATTATTTTTGCCCTCTTCAACTTGCACATTTGGAGCATACCTACCACAGATCCTGGACCTCAAATTCAGCCTTGATCACAAGTTGCTCAAACTTAGGGGAACGGAATTAGCACTCCAAGTTAGGGTTGGGGAGGTCAGTGATACTGTGCTGTCACTCTGCTAAAATACATCTTCATCCTTGTTTTGCCTGTCAGAGAAAGGAAATAAAAAAAAGTTGAGCAACTAGTTACAGTCTTGTTAAAGATGAAGTGAGAGCAATTTACTTTAAATTTGAAAAGTATTTAAACTGCAGCAGTAAGGATGAGTAAGAAGCAAAGGTCTTCCATTTACTGGCTTTGATACCATTAGCACACCACCAAAGGCTGCCTCATTCCCAATAGATCTTTGCTGCAAAAGAAAAAGTGTTCCATTTCCCACCCCCCGCCCTGAAGCACTGACGTCAGAAAAGGCAACAGGTGGAAGAAAGGGAACCAACAGTCATGAAAAGCCAGGAGTTTAGTCCACATCAAATGTACCTATGTTCCAACGAAAGGCCTCAGAATGGAGTGTCTCTGCCCACTGCCTGTGCTGGGAGCTCAGCTCACATCAGACTCCTGACCTGGAGGCATTCAAAATTAGCTGGGATAAATTCATGGGGAAAAACTCATCACAGGAAATCTGCAGAATTGTGATGAATGAGCAGAGTTTTATTTTAAACAAGGAATTTGTTCTTGTGCCCTGGAAAAATTTAAAATTCCAGAACTTTGACAGGAATTAAATGATGCAATTAGGTAAGGTGCAAAATTTGATTACATAAAATGCAGAAACTTGCTGAAATTTCCTTATAAAGTTGAAAAAATGTTGATAAGCCTTACAAGGAAGTTTTGCTCAGGATAACAATGTACTTTCTTGGATTTTTTAAAAAAGTTGCTTAATCATTGTTGAGAAAGAAAAAGCTGATTTGTGTAAAATATTCATCCTTAGCTACGAATCCAAAGGGAAGGCAGATACTTCAGGAAATAGTGCAGTCCTAAAACTTGCCAAGGGAGATGAAGTTTGGCTGCGAATGGGAAATGGAGCCCTCCATGGGGACCATCAACGCTTCTCCACCTTTGCTGGGTTTCTTCTTTTTGAAACCAAGTAAAAAAAGAAACTGCCCAAGAGATGTTTATCTAAGGAAACATCTTTTTTTGGAACTGGTATTTTTCACTGGGCTGTGAAATAACATTACAACGTTGGAGGATCAAGAAGGCTTGTTTTGATGCAACGTGTTGCTCTTTTTATATCAGAGATGAACTGAATACATTGGGTAGCTGACACAGAGTCACAGAATTTGTATTGTTGGGCTGCACCTATTGAATTGTTAAATGTTTCTATTGCTCTTTTCCCAAAAGTGAATGAAAAACAAAGGAAAAGGAGTTTTAGTAGTAAAGTTTACACAGTAAAGTCAATTTTATCTGTAAATATACTTTAATCAAGTATATGTCAGGAATTGAATACTTGATCGAAGTTTTTCTAATCATTTATTCCGTTCTTCTTACATGTTCATTTAAGTTTGAATCATGGAAACAGGCCTGAATGTATTATAAGTGGGCTCAGTTGAGACCAGATCTAAAGGAAGAAGTTTGTACTGGATTAGAATGAATTCCTCAAAGAGAAGAAAAAAATGTGAAAATAAAGATGTCAGTGATTCAGGTTTATTGCGTTCCCATCTCAAACCTCTAATGATGTATCTGGTGTGATTTTTCACAGATTTTTAGCACATATTTATGCTTTACTCTCTCTCTTTAAGAAGAGTATTAGTAGTTCTTGCCTTAGTAGCAGCTTGAAGCTAAGGTAATTTAGTCTGCAGTGTGAAGGGGATCTGGCAGGGGAACTGTGTGTGTTTCCTCCTAGCCTTAAAACTTTTAAAATCTGATGTAACTGAATGCAGGGTATCAAAGCAGAGGCATATATGCTAGAAAAATCAGGATATGCCAACAGCACAAACAGAGAAACACAAGCTTTGTGGTGTTTGGAGCTCTTTTAGAAGGAGGTAACTTATAATATTGCATATTTACTTAACAGTGAATTTGTTGGTACAGTTTTCCTAGCAGCCTTCCAAGAATCAGTATTTCAGGAAAAGACTTTGCAAAGCAGCAGCTAATTCAGTTCAGTATTCAACTGGTGAAAGCAAATGCTGGCTGGCTCAGAAGTTCTGGTCCCAGTAAACTGGGCCACTCTTCAGCATTCATATTGAAATTTGAATGTATTATCTGCACATTTTGGCTCCTCACACATAAACTAATGAAATATAAATTCCATTTTAACAGAAATTACATGCCATTAATATCTAACAAGAAGGTGGGGTTAGGAAAACATTTAAAATTCTTTTATACTGGATACAGATATCAGCAGCACAATAATAGAGCAAGTGAATCAAAATCTGCCCTATGAATTTGTATGTCCTTGTACACATTCCTAGCATATGTAACCACATCGTATGAAGAAAAATGCATGTTGATACTTGATGATTATGACTTGTGATTTTTTAGTTTTATGCATCAACCACTGAAAATATTAGCTTTAATGAAGAGTTGACTGATGAGTTTTATCATTTCTTTATGACCTTGAGTCAGGTTAGCACCACATAGGTTTTCAGAACCTGAGACTATGTTATTTTAATAAGCTTACTTTGTAAAACATACATTTATCCAATAAAAATTAATGGTTACAAAACTATACTTGTTTGTTTATGTTTACCAAGGACGTTACCATTTGGAGACTATGCAGATGTGTTACTCTTAATAAGCTTTTTCTAGGCATTCATTTTGCTACTGACTAGGAGAAAGCCAGCATTAAAGGTTTAATTATATTTATTTTACATATGTAAAACATATATACATAAAATTTAAATCCCCATGGTTTCCTTTGGAGACTTAATTTTCCTTTATGATATAGCTATTTTAATCCATTTTGGTTGGAATAAAGCACTTAGAAACCGTAAGATATACACTCATTTCCAGCTCCTTTACATTATTGCTTGTAATGGCCATAATATAAATGAATTTTCCCATATCTATTTTGTGTTGTTTTCACAAGTTTTATGCAACTTGGCCTGCTATGAGTGGAAAGTGATAAGAATTATAACAAAAGCATCTGACAAACAATGAGCTGCATAGTCTCAGTTCCAAAGTTAAAGCTAAGCAGTTTTCTAAATCAAGGTTAAAACTTCCTAGCTTTTGTAAGAAATCTCTGCAGTCTTTTCTCTGCAAAATTATTGCATGCAATCTCTGCTGATTGAGTGTCGTAATACTTAACAAATATATTGTTAACTTACATATTAGTTTCAAAGATCCCTCAAAATATTACAGCTGATGTGTATACCAGTGTGTGTGTCCCTGTTCCTCAAAATTAACAAGCTTTAGATTCAGTAAGTCATGTGGAATGTATGAGGTTTTTTCTCAGAAATGTTCATGAAAATTAGTCATCCTTCCATTGCTGCTGCTAATTGAAAGTCTCGTGCTTACCCAATGCTCAAGGCAAAATGTCCTCTGTCAGAGATTTTTATCCCCTGTTAAAAAATTTGTGGTATCTTATAACTTGTGTTACGAGAAGCCTTCAGCAAACTGAAAAGCTGTAATTTGGAGTATACTTAATGCCTTCTTGTCTTTGCTAAGATGAATCTATACCTCTCCCACTCTCTGAGCTTCCAGATTTAGGCAAAACTTGGCAAGACCTGCAAGCCCCTGCCTGCTGTGAGAGCTGTGCTTTGGTAGGTGATATCCTGCCTCTGTGACAGGAAATGGCATCCTAGCAGGACAAAACATTTCCTGGAACAGAGGAAAGTTGTGCCCTGCCCTGTGTGAAACACCACCCTTTACTCCTGGTTCTCCCTTCCCCCAAAGCTCCAGGGACAGCTTTCCTTCCCTGGGACATTCCTGGAAGGTAGCAATTCTCATCTCCAGCTTCATCAGGAGCATCAGGGGCTGTGTTTTGCAAAACAGGTCTGCGTGCAACTTGAGATGTGCTGGGTGGGCCCCCTTGGCAGGGGTAAAACACAACTTTAGTGCAAGAAGAACATGATCTAGCATGAAACCAAAACTGAGGGAAAGCATCACAAGTCTGGGTCCTAGCTTCACAAGTGGTGTTTAAAGCAAGCAGAAAGCAGTTTAATTAGAAATCTGTGAGGAAAAAAAGAGTCTATGGTTTTAGTTTCAGATGCTCGTCCATGGCCTGAGAGACTGAGTTGATTCTGAAAAAGCAATTTAGACTGACAATAATTTGCAGCCTCAGTCCCACTGGAAACCTTGTGAGCCAAAGGGAAGGCTTGAAAGAAAGCAATATTTTTCTAAAGAGAAAATAAGGAACATAACTTTTTACTCAGACCTTTCATCCTCCCCTCTCTTTCACTGAGCTTCCTATGGTACACCCTGCTGTTTTCTGATGCAGCTTTTAATAAGCGGTTTTGAATTAAAACATTTTTTTGCCTCCTACTTAGTTCACATTATTAAAATGATTTTTTAAAATCACACAAGGACAAAATATGCAGGGAGCTGCTGAGTGGTGTGTGAAAAGACCTGGAGTTGTTCATTTTGGTGAATCAGTAGCAAGTTTATTTTGCAGTTAGTTCTGCTTCAGCAACCAAAGGAAATAAAAACTGAGTGATCGATTCTGATTTAAAAACCTGATCCAAGAAAAGGAAAGGTGCAAAGCTGTGCTCCAGGTTGGTTGTCATACTCAGATATCAATGGAAAAAGACACAAACTCTAGAAACTATTTTTATAAATTAAAAGAACTTGACAGAATGTGCACTTCTTAGTATGATCAGGTTCCCTCTTACACCAATGGATAAGAGATCCTTTAGTCCTTGGCCAAACCTCACAGTTCTAGAAGAAGTTGGAGCATCTGCAGCATCACTAATTTGCATTACCAGTTTCCTTAAGGGGATTATGCAGAACAGGAGTAGTCACAAAAAAGAGCCACACTTCCCAAGCCTAATCATCCGGCCCTCTGGTTAAATTGATACTAAAAATCACAGCAGTCAGAGTCTATTCTTTGCCCCCAGAGTTATCACCTGACTATGCTGATGCTAATTAAATTCTCTCAGTCTCCATACGAGGGTGTCTGCAAAATTGTCTGTTGGGACTGAGCCCTGGTTTGTGCTAACTTTGAGGTAGTACTCAAGAAGTTGGGCAGATACTCCTTGTCATGTGCTAAAGACATTCACTGGACCATTCTGCTAATGTAGCTGTGTAATCCATCCATTTTGGTAACACAACACTACAATCCAGCAATTCCCAGACATGGAAAGTCTTTTTGGTGTTTAATTCTCTAGTATGTACATTGTTCTTGAGTACCATTTAGGCTGCACAGGGACTGGCACAAGGTGTAGGAAGAAACTATGCTGGCTTCGTGACATTGCATATTCCTCCCAACATGAGTAACTTGCTAGATCACTCTTCTGACACTGTACTGATGAACTCAGTGCACAGATGTTGGCATGGTGACAGTAAGGATAACAGTGAGAGAGGCTCAATACTGTACAATTGCATTGGGAATAGGACAGGCCATCCTCCACGAACACATTCACAGAACAGTAAAACCCATGTGGGGCAAGGTTTTATTAAACTAAGAGACTCCTTGTGTTAATTGATGAAAAATTGTAAAAATGGAGTGTTATTCTTCTGTTTTTCTGAAAACAATCCATCAGACATAAAAAACAAATCCACAAAACCCAGTATTTTAGAGGAATTACATTGCTATAACACCAAGAGTGGAAATACCCATGTTAAAATTATCTTTGACATCTTAGTTTCTCTTTCCTGTCAATGTGTCTCACAGTGTGTTCATCCCATTATCCAGTCACATACTACTTCTTGGCCTTATCCAGCAGCAAGTATATGATGCTTATTGAATAAGAAATTGCCCATATACTGGCATGTGCAAACAAGAGATGAATATACAGAACATCAACTACATTCCAATGTACAGTTCATGAAGCATTACTATAGAAAATAGAGCACACTAATATGTAAGAATGATCAGCAGAATTAAATTACTAGCAGTAACCCTCATTTACAATAGTTTCTAAGAGCTTTGTTTTTCAATCTTAGCCAATTTTTTGACAGAAAAACACTCCAGGCTCTCACACTGTAGTAAAGTTGATGAAAGTCAAGAAAGTCCACAAGGACTAGAATTTCTGGCAAGAAAATTGAAATTCAGAGTTTGTGCCATACTTCCACAAGAAAAGAAACTTCCTCCCACTTCTGCAGCTTGAAAGTGGGGAGGGTGGAATTTGTTTTGTCTCCTGTTAATTTTTTTAAACCAGAAAATACTAGAAGTATGGTTGTTTTGAGTCAAATCTTTCAGATACTACATCACCTCAGATCAGTGCTTCCTTCCCTCCAAGACTGCTTCCCAGAATGCTTGCTTTGTCAAATTATTAAAGGCTCACCAAATAAAGAACATGTATTAGGCATGCCATAAGGCACAAATAAATGGCTCGTGGGCAAGATGATGGAAACAGTTCATAAAAGTAAAGGTTTCTCAATCCATCACCCTAGTAATACAGGAGAAATTGTCTTTGACGAATGTGGCAGACAGCATTATCCATGAAGAACGGCTCACTGGAAGTAAGTTTAGGGCAGGTGTCCAAGCAGTAGCACATGTGATGCCCAGCACAGACCTGAAGCCCAGTATCCAGGCAAACAAAATTTGGGAATAACCCTGGTCTAGAGTTTCCAGTCCCTGCAATAGTAGTTAATAATAAACTCACAGGAAAATATTTATTTTCTCATGATTACCCAATATAAAAATTACCTATATAAAGCTATTTGCCATTCTCTTCATCTACATCATGAAAGCATAGTTATACCATAAGCTGTGACTCAAAGGAAAGAGAGTATCTTGGTTCTGGTACAAGGGTTAAGGTCCAAAGTACAGAAATCACAGCCACAGGCATCAGTTTTGTTCTCCTAGCTTTAACAGAGTAGCAGGGGGCAAATTTCTGACACTGAAAGTTAATAGCAAAGCTTGTTCACTGCAGTAAGGCTAGGTCATCACCTCAGTGACTGACTGGACTAAACTACTCACAAACACTACTTTTTCTAGAATATGTCAATTTTAGTGACAGGGCAGCTTATATTATTACTTTCTATGAATGAGATGGAGCTTTTATTTCTAAATCTATAATTCATAAGCTCACACAGAAAGAGCCAGATTCTCAAGCACCATGGACTCACAGCTACTTAAGGGTATGATGACCTCAGGATAGATTTTTTGCCAGTGTGTGGTGGGATGTACACTTACGAGAGTGAGCAATGAGGTGTACAGCCACACTCACATAGAAGCAGAGAAACACAGAAAGGCAAACAGATGCACCAAGCTGAAGAATTTACTGAAATTGCAGAGATTAAGGTGATGTGTTTGACAAACACACTGTACAAGGGACAGTGTGTCACAACAGCACATAATATGAGGCCAGAAATGTGGAAGACGACATCTTTGTGGATATCAAGAAGTGTTATGAATGGAGCACAGACTTTGGGATAAAGCAGCCATGCTTGAAAGCTTTCATAAACTTGGGACACAAAAATACCATCAGAGAATCCATGAGAATCTTTGAAGTCCTCAGTTTCAGTTTAATGCAGATATGTTTGAATTTACCAGAAAAGTAGGTCACCCTAAGTAGTGACCTACTAGTTACATTTTTAGGCAATTATATAATTATCAACATTTGAAATATTATAACAGATATGAGAAATCCTTGTTTTTTCATTAAAAATAAACAAACCACAAACCGTACAGATAAACATGTATTAGGATGGACTAAATTGTAAATAATATATACATGAAAGAGGAGAATCAAGGTTTTCTGTACAATTATAACTTCACATTGCTGCCTTGGTATTTTTTTTCAAAGGACTGAAGAGTAATCTTAACCAACAGATCTGAGACCAGCTGTAAAAGTCTGGCATACAGTGTAGTCAGCCTGTACCACGAAGTGCCTGTACCTCTGCATAATACAATAAAGCACATAAAAGCACCCTGACAAGGTCTCCTGCCACCCACAGTGTGGATTTAATCTCAAAACAACCTCCTTTCCTACACTCATTACCTCTGCAGTGATGAATTCATACAGCCTCCTATTTGCTGCTGCATATTAATGATAAATATTAAATGGTATTGCATACATAAAACACTACTCTCTTTTCACTGGAAGCCCATACTAGAGGAGGGCTCCTCATTTTTAACATGTATTTTCTGCTGGCCAACTTGCTGCTTCAGGAGAGTTTGCTGGACTCAAATCATTAGCCTTCATCTCATGCTTAATTAGAGTATCTGTTTCTCTCTCATGCCTGTGTATTTCTTAGTCTGTTAAAATTTAGTTTTTCAAATTGGATTTAATGCTTATTAAATGCTGCTCTCACGTATCTGAAACTGAAAAAAATTAAGAAGGTCCTGACTTGAATGCTTCTGCCACAGAGTATCAACTGTAACTGCGGATGATAACCAAATAGCAGGTGCTAAGGACTGCTCACTTAAACCATAGCAAAATCCAGCGTGATTATGGTGCTGTTTGGGTGTGATAAACTAAACAGCATCAGGTGAAATGAAATAAGGTGACACAACAGAAATTGCCTGTTTGTATTGTGTTGTGTTCAATACAAACTCCAAGGTGTAAGGGGACAAATGAAACTGAAAATTATTTAGAGAAACACAGCATCACAATAATGTGATAATGTCTATGAAAACAAATGTTTATCTGGAATAGTATCTCTAAGGGAGATGGATAACAAACAAAACAAGGGAGCTGCACTTAAATGAAAATGCACATACTTTTCTCCTGGCTCTTTCTTGTGAGTGGCAGCATCGCAGTGCATGTAATCAGGGTCATTGTAGAGTTAGAAAAATTCTGCATTCATATTTATGGTCCTTACATGTTGTTGTACCCAACCAATCTAAAGAAACATATAAAATGAGCATGGAACTGTTCCTAAGGGCTTCTCTGCTGTGTTTACTATGTGGTAACCTGAAATACTGGAGGCAGGATATAGATGTGAAAAGCCAATTGATTAATCCAAAGCCAAAGGTTTCATTACCTTTCCTTGATTTCCATCTGTTCCTGTAAGCAGCTGATGCCACAAGAACAGCAGGGCTGGACAGCCTTGTTTAAAGGCACATCTGGGAAAAAAAACACAAAAAAACCAAACCAGTTTTAATCAGATATGTCAAGCTAACATGCCAGTGTGCGAGCTGGGGCTCTGGGGTGTGTGTGGTTCAGCCCAGCCACGGCTGACACTGCTGCCAGACATTGTAGTGCCAGCTCCCAGGGCAGGAACCCCATCCCGGGGCAAAGCCTCATCCCGGGGCAGGAACTCGGGGCCTTGGAGACCTTTTCCCAAGGAAAGGCCTTGTCATTCTGTGCCTTCCAGGCGCACAGACTGCGAGTACAGAACCCCAGGGTGTGCTTTGTTAGGGGAGCCCTGCCCAGGGGCACCTGCAGGGCGTTATTTGGCAGGTTGTTATCTCGCTGCTGCACCAAGATTAAAATACCTTAGGGATGTGGGTGCCTGAGAGCCAGTGAGGCCTGAGCATGTGAGTGCCCGAGGGGAAGTGTCTGTGAGAACTGCTCCCTGCCTGGCCAGGGCAGCACCACAGCCCTCTCCTCCTCCTCCTGCCCAGCACTGGAACCAGCAGAGCACCCTCCTCCTT
>WBMV01008857.1:488692-537299 GCA_013396655.1 Campylorhamphus procurvoides | reverse complement strand
CCAATTTCTAACTACGCAACAACTTCTTAAATATGTTTTCATGCAGGGGCGTAACTTAATGGTTCGAAAGCAGGAAGTTTTCCTTGGAGCTGGCCCTCATTGGCTCTGTTCTATAGGATGGAGGGAAACTTCCAGAGGCTTCCAACAGAAGCCAATCTTCCTCTTATGAAATAAAAGTCTAATCAGAGAAACCCACGCCACATGGAACACATACTGTGACTTTCCCCCTCTCCCTTTTTACCTGTCTGCCTTCTTCACAAAGTATTAGCTGTGTATATATGATGAGTAAGTTTGGTGTATGGAGGTAGGGTGTGTAATAAAAAATTAGCATAATGCATAACAGCAAAAATTATATTAATAAAATAAGACTTGCATTAGTTTTATTCAAGATACAACTTCTTAGCAATTTGTGGCAGGTCATAGCTCATTAGAAGCACTGTTCCCTTGAATAGTTACACTGCCATGGGTCATTCCCAAGCAGTCAATTTCAAAGGCTTTGTGCATGTGCTGTAAAATAAATGAAAGCCTCAATTAGCTTAATAATGAGTATTATGAATTTTTTCCACTAGAAGGCCACCCACTTGCACACAGATGAAGCATACTTATTTATATTTATCCTTGAAATCCGTGTTATCTGCAACTGTTGTTTCTCTCTTGGTCTTTTTTATGTTTTTACAGAGCATTGCAATTAAAATTTGACCTCCCTTTGAGGTGTTGTAGTACAGTGAAGGCTATGGTTTGGACTTAAATATAAATTGAAAAAAATTACATTAATTGAAAAAATCCTCTTGTTGAAGTGACCTTGAAGATGGGAGAATAGAAATTGATGTTGGTTCTCATGACTTGAGTGAGTTTTTGACAAATTCTCACAACATTCCCAGAAGCAGGCCATGGCATTAGGACTAGATGAACATTCTGTGGGAACAGTGCAAAACAGGCTTAATGTTTTTACTGCAGTAATTGTTATTAGTGTAGTTAATTGTCAAAATGAAAAACTTATCAAGTGAAGTTCTACAGATGTTTGTTGGGGATTTTTTCAGTGTTTTCTCCAACAAGCTGAATGATGGATGAGGGATTGTGTTTAGTAAATTTACAGATAATATGCTTATGAGAAGGACTGCGAGTATACTGGACACTTGGATTATAATTGAGAATGACCTTTTCAAATTGGAGAAATGACCTGAAAAAAAATTGGATGCAATTCATGGATACCACTGCTCTATAGTGCTCTTCAGGCAGAAAAAATTAGCTACACAAATGCAGTATGAGAACAATTGGCTAAAGTACAATCCTGGGGGTTTGTAGTAGTCACAAGCTGAACATGAGTCAAGAATATCATCCTGTTACAAAACACATACACACTGTATTAGGATGTATAAACAGGAAATAGAGCCAGCAAACATTCTGAAGCAATTCTAACCTATTCAATGTGTAGGAAGTCTCAGGAAAATACTGCTTCTGATGCTGACCATCATCTTTCAAAAAAAATATTGCTAATCTGAGAAGGTCCCAATAAGCACAACAGAAATTATGACTAAAAACATGACCTACAAATCAAAACTGAAGGAGTTTGTGTATTGGTGAAACAAAAACTGTGGAGGATTATGACAAACTTTCAAATACTGAAAAAGATACTTCTTATAGTTTGTAATATTACCTTATTTTCCCTATCATACTTAAAAGAATTAAAAGAATTCTTTAGGAGAAGAATCAGTGGAAGTCTGCTAATGTCCTAATGAAATTTGTAGCTCTTTTGGAATGGAGTGTATTGTGGGGTTTTTTGTGTTTTTTTAAGCCCTACTTTACCTGGCACCTGGTTATATTCCTTTTACTTGAATAAGCTTTCAGTGACACAGTTGATGAAGAACATACAAACAGCAGCAGCAGCAAAGACAGTTAAATAAACTGGGTGGATGGGCCTGTTTTTACACCTAAGGTTTTTTCATGGAATTAGATATATCTAAAATCACAATACCACAGCCTTTTATCTGTCATTTTGTTTTAACATTATATTTTGTTTAATAGGGCCATTACTTAAGTTGTTGTACTGTTTAGAGAGTCTGAATATGTTAATGACTCTGACACATTATAGAATTTTCTGTAACAGAAGGGGGAAAATTAATTTCTTTTTTAGCAGCTTTGTGTAATCAGGATTACTTTTATTAAATTTTCATGCTTCTTCATGGGTTTACTGACGATTTGGGTTTTTTCATTTCATTTTATTGCAATGTTTATTTTTCTCAACTAATCTAAAGAAATAAATTATTTCTTGTGTTTTGGGTTGGTAATTCTAGATTGAGATTGGAATTTTTGATGATGGAAGAAATTGTTATTTGGTTTTTATTTCAAATTACTCTGCTGAAGGATAAAAAGTGGATTTGGAGCATTCTTATTATCAGCAACGAGGGACTCCTTTAGTTAGTGAATCTAAACTGATACAAAATAAGGGTGGAGAGGTTCAGGTGAAGGGCTGGACTTGCATCACCTGTTCATAGTGTCCAGTTGTGCTGTGGAAAAAGTAGACATTGGGTCCTGTGTTTCATCTGTCTGCATCAGAAGAATTGAGTGCCTGGTCTGGACTGATTCATGGGTTGTTGTCTCTTCTCACTGACTCTATAGGGGTCATGGGTTATCTTGCACTAAGCTGGAGAGTTTCTGTTTGCTGAGTGAGTAGGGTGTGGAGTGGACAGTGCTATATGGCACAGTAGGCACAATTGTGCATCGGCATTCTTGCACCACACTGGACCAGAGGCATGTGAGTCAAGGCCACACTTTACATTCACTCCAGATTCAGTCACAGACCCTTCTGATGGTAGACATCTGACTGAGCATGACTTGCTCTTTGTGAAAGGACAGCCAGAGGAAAGGATGCTGGTAATGATAGCTTGCATAATAGTCTCATGGCAGGAGCACTTAGCTGTCCAACAGAAGACTGGGGTTCCAGGTTGTTCTCAGCCTGGAGGTATTCAAAACCAAAACTCCCACATCCTAGAAGCCTTCATTAGTCACGAGGATAAAAGTTAGATTGGTGTGGGTTCATTCTCACTTTTATTTGAACTATTTCAGTCTGCAGAAGGAATAGAAGGCTTGAGGAGCAGACAGATCACCCAGTGGGGTGGTGGCTCTGGATTTTTGTGCCTGCTTCAGAGTCTGCTGGTGCTTTTTTTGGAGGGCCATTAAGTGAAACACATAACTGTTACTGTAATCATCATGCAATTAGGTTTAAGTGTGGTCTTCCCATGTTGTCCTTTTCATGTTTTAAAAGAAGGTGACCACATTAGTGAGTATGTGGTGTTACTTGAGCATGCCTTTGGAGGTCTGGTGCAGACATTAGATCTTTTTTTACTTGTCTTTGAATTACAGTGGCCCTCAGGCAGAAGCTAGACGTCCAGCAGCCCAAACAGGGATATTTCTGAGTTCCTATAACAGTGTAAAACAAATGTACTGTTTTATTTTAAGTGTTTCCAGGGTAAGTGCACTGTACATAGGTATTGTACAGCTGCTGGCAGTAAGAGTTTATCAGCACCAACGTCTAATTTTCAGTTAGAGGTTATTCTGATATTTCCCCGATCTTTTATTATCCTTACTTGCAGTGGGTTTTTTTTTTTGTTACTATGACTAGTGCAAAATCAGATGATTAGGAAAGCAAACTTTGTTTAAATATCCTTGCAATCATTTAATGAACATATAGATGAAGGTATACAGTACTTTCTCATATGAAAAGTACTTTAATTGACTTTAATGTGTGACAAGTAGAGTAGAAGTATTCCTGTCCTTGAGGCAAGTAACACACTCTAAATGAAGAAGCCTTCTTGACTGCATACTTCAGAGATTTTCATGTTTTGAATTCTTGCTTAGAAAGGTAGAAACTAATAGATCTTTATGTATGAAAATTTAGTAGATTTTTATTTTGTTCCGGTACCTGTGCTGTTTTCTGTAGACAACACTAGGTTAATTTTACACAGTTAAAATTGCATGAATCAAAGTGATACTCAGAATTGTACAACTCAGGTTTTAATCTGTTCTACTGGAATGTTTCTGGCCATACACTGTTAACTGCTTCGTCTTTGCTTACAGTTTTTCTGATGCATTTGGAAGAAAATGGTTTGTGCTGGTGAGCAGACCTGTAGAATGTGATTTCTCTCGAAAGGCCAGTACAAGCCTGATAATTATTGAAAGGCTAAACAAACTGAATTTTCATCTTATTGTGCTCCAAATAGCCAAAATTTTGAGGAGCAAGTTGGAACAGGATTAGTCACATTTTCTAGTTCTGTATTTGCCAGACACTTGCCTATAGAGAGATTACCTTGCTATGTAACTGCCAGTGATGAGAATGGGAGAATAATTTTTGTTTTAACTTAGTGATGGAGATGAGCTTCCAGTTCCTGTGATATAAGAGAGCTTTAACCTTTGACTTCCTTCGATTTTTCCTCTGAAAATAGAAGTTTTCTTATAATCAGTATATTTAAAGAAGATAGCGTTGAGATAAAAATTTAATACAGGACTGGTACAAGCATCTTGTTTTCTGGAGGTTTAGAAGGCTTTAACTGCTGACATACTTAAGGCTGTATGGAGTCAAGAAGCTTGTGCCATCACCCAAAACTCCTTATATTCTCATTGTGAACTCCTAGTGATTATAAACTTTCTAAATGAGGGAACTGTGCATTGAAAGGGTATAATCCATCTGAAGCTGCATTATTAAATTGAGGCTTTTTCTTATTCTTTAATTCTAGATACAGTATAAACAATAAACTGAAAATTTTAAGGAATGAAAGCTTACCACAGATTTTATCGTTAAAAATCTTAACTGCTAGTAGCTTTTTGCTGTTTTGTTTCATGTAGAATTCAGGTAACATGCTAGCTAATCTACTGACGCTGTTATTTTTTTCCTGTAAATATTCAAGGTAGAAGGAGCGGCGTACCTGAGTTCTTTCCTGTGGAAATCACAAAGTTTGGGATTTTGGTGCAGACCTCGAGGTGAAAACCTGCTGGACAGCGGTGCTCCTTTTTACGAAATCTACAAGACCTCTGATGGAAAATTCATGGCTGTTGGTGCCCTTGAGCCTCAATTCTATATGCAGTTTATAAATGGTAAGTAGCCTGGAGCAGTTGCTTCACATCAGCGAAGCATGTTTGAATGAATTCTTCAATAATTTGATTTTGATTCATGGTTATGTTCCTTCTTTGTAAAAGTGACACACTTCCGAAAGCCAGTTGGGTAGTTGTGTAGCAGTTCTTCTTTTATTTTATTTTCATCCTGTCTTCACCTTACCCTCAGAAACTACACTTAAACTGTAGGTTTTCATCTGGAGTTATTTTAATGGTAGTCTGTGATGTAACTGGAGCACTGGAACAACTTTTTTCATATGATTGTGAATGCACTTTTAAAAATGAGACCTAAATATTTGGTATTGCAAGTGAAATTTCATGCAAATTCAGTTATTTGTGCTATATATTTTTTAAAAGTAACTCTTTAAATGGTTTCATTGGAAGTAGTTTGTAGTATTTCTTGATGGAACAACATTTTTGTAGAAGCAAATTCTGCTTTGTAAATTAATTTTCACCACACAATTTCAGAGTGCATTTAGTGTCCAGCTGTGGATACAATTTTTATATTTGACTGAAGACTCTGTAAATGTAACTATAAAATATAATTTATATATTCAGGAAATGAGAATGGGTTACGCAAAATAGTTGTGTGAAGTTAAAACCATGATTTGCAGGGACATTGGGTTGATAGTGAGCAGTTGTGTTTGCATTCTTGTCTTGCATTTTATTTTCCTCTCTCTTACTATTTTTCCCCTCTTCCCCTTATTTTTTAAAAATTATTATTAGTTTCTAATTACTGAACTGTTTTTATCTCAACCTATGAGTTTCTTTCTCACTTTTACCCTTCCAATTCTCCCCCATCCTACTGGGGGAAGGGCAGTAAGTGGCTGCGTCATTCTTTGCTGCTGGCTGGGGTTAAACCATGACAGCTCCTCACACAGACATTTACTGCCAGCTCTGCCTCAGCATGGTGCTAACAAGGGTGTAGTCATTGCCAGAGCCTGCTTTTTCAGGAGTTTTTGAAATTCAGGAGCATGATAAGATGAAGTGAAGGTGTGGGATTGTAAGGTGGGGTGTGGCTTTGATGACCAGGATCCCAAAGAGAGATCTTGTTCCATACACTTTGGCTTTGTTCTCTTGCAGCTGTGGTGCTGCCCAAGTTCTTGCACATCTGTAACTATAAATGGCTACTTCTCCTGTAGCTTAAAAATGTTTATGCAATTGTGTGGAATATCCAAATCAGGGCATACTGATATGTGAAACCCAAGAGGAAGTTCCTGGAGTGAGCCACAGATATGTCCAGCATTATGTTGGACAGAGCAGTTGTCAAGTTTGGAAATGCTGTTTTTGGCTGAAGAAGATGGTACTTTGTTTCTAATTGTCCTGAGAATAACTTGTGAACTCAAAGTTGTAAGCAACTTGATCCTGAAAAGGAAGGGTTAGTTGATTATTCCACGCTCTGCAGTTCTTTGAAATGTTTTTCAGTCGCCTGAGATTTTCTTGCTTGCAGGAAATCGGAGTTGGAGAACAAAAATTAATATAAAACTCTATCAAAGTAAAAAGTAACCCCTTGTGCTGGAAATTAGGGAATTTAGAATATCAGTAAATATCTTCAGGGAGAATGCTGTGTATTACACAGAAAACGAAAAAAAAAGTAAAGCTGCTTACTAAAATACCCATAAGTTTGGCTTAAAGTGAATAAACACTGACCTGCAGCCTTCATGGCTGTAGGATTTGATTCTTCTCTGGAGATTGAGGTGAATCATGCATACTTTTAAGCTATAGAAATGGGATGGAATTTGTATTTGTTCAAAAAAAACCCCAAATCTGTAATGGAGTCTGGTTCTGTTTGTGACTTTTTATCTCAGTGGATCTTTTCTGGACAGTCTTACCTTCATGTCTTGATCATTGCTACAGGGCAAGAATGGGGCTTCTCTCTCTGAGCCAGCCTATCTAGAGGGAAGCCTCTCATGGCTGAATCCAGTGGCCAGGTGGTACAGCATGGTCACTGATTGCTCTCTGTGTCATTAAGATAGCTCATTACTGAAGAAAATGCTTAAATTCTGCTTTTCTTTTAGTTGTTTCTCAGAAATTTAGAGCATAAAGTTGGAGGAACAACTGTAAATTTTACTGCCTATGTTGGGGCGCCTACATTGGACAACTGTATTTTCATCTTTGAGAGTATTCCTTATTCTTACAATAAAGAGAAATTGCTTGATCTTAACAGCTGAGGTTTCCAAAATACTTATGCCATTATTCCAGCAGTAAAGAACTGATGTGTATCCATTTGTAAGTAGACAACAACTGCAATCATAGTTGCCTATGTTTCAGTCTGTTTCTGTCATATTTTAAAGATCCAACATACAGACTACAGTCTGTGAGGAAATTTTGCTTTTTGCCTTTAGTTGTATCACGATCTTTGCTTGTCTGCACTCGGTAAGTTTTTTGTTTATTTTGTAAAAGTGTGCTGTTTAAAGTTATCTGACCAAACTCAAGATTCTCACACAATATTGCATATAAAGTTACTGGTCTTTTTTCATTGGTTTTTAGGTGCAAATCATAAAGTTTTTAGTCTTTCACATAGGAAATCTTTATTCCGTTCAGTACTTGTGGTTTCTATCTTTCTGAAGCCATAATGTACTAAATTAGAACAGCAGATCCCTCTTGTGGCTTAAGAATTATTTCCTTTCTGGGATATCTGTTGCAGAAATTAAATTCAGAATTTAAGCCTTTGAATATCATAGGGAAGAAAAAGCTGCCTGTGAGAATTGTATTGCTCTTTCACAAACCCGAGGAACTTTGGCTTAGGCTGAGTCGTCTGTTCCAGGCATTAATTTCAGCTTTGAAGTGGTTTTAGAATTGTATGTTCCAGTTAAAGTTTCCATAATTTCATTTCATAACTTTTTCCCATAATTCTGGTCAGTTCTGCTGATGAACATTTTGGTGCTGTTCCAGGTAAAATATATTAAAAAAACCACTTGATGTCTCTCTCTGCATATTCAGGGGGTGGGTTACTTTTGCTACTCCTGTAGGAGAGCTCAAGGATATGGGTGTTGCAGATGTCAGTTGGAGATTTAAAGATTGCGGAGTGGAGAAGGGAATGTGATTTCTGAACCATTTGTCCCCACGCGCAGAATTCTGGTGAGCCAAAGCAGAACTGATTTCCCTTTGGTTTTGGTTCAATTGCTTCCCTGCAGAATTAGGAACTCAGTGCTGGACCAGAGCGCAGTTAATGACATGGAAAGGAAAGTTATAAGAGGTCTGCAGAGGGAAACTTAATTTAAGAAAATAGAGCAGATTAGTTTGAGAAGATCACTGGCTTTGTAGATGATGCTCATCAGGGAAAATTAAATTTTTGCTTATCAGAAACTTATGAATTTTAAAAAAAAGTAGGCTATATGAGAAACTGGGTATGTAAAATAGATATAGTAAATAGTTGCTGCAGTAGCTATATTATTAGCTGTACTATTCTGGGCTCACTATAAACTATTTGCTATTAAGAAACAAGCTGTAGTCCTTTTGCAGATATAATTTTATTACTGCAAGAGACAGACAATAAATACCTAAAATGCCTTTGCATTTGGCTAAAATGGCTATTGCATCTTATGAAAAATCTGAAGTGAAAAGCATGTACTACTAATGTTAAGTCTTAGTCTTTTGACAGAAAGAGACAGAATGTCTTCCAACTGACCTGTGAATTACTTCTGCAGGTTTGTCTTGATTTTTAGCAATAGGTGCTTAATATTGCTGCAGCCAGGCTACAAGAGACATGAAGAACTCAGTAAATACTGTGTACCAGAGTTAAGAGTAAAGGTCTGTTTCTGGGTTATCATGTGGTTACAGGTGAACTTAGTATCCACTTACATCTATGGGAAAACCACTGGCAGTCACTAAAATCCTGACCATGTACTCGATGGTAGTCCATTCATACTACTTTGGTACTGCTACTTCTGTTTAAAAAAGAAGGAAAAACTTAGGAAGCCCTTGAAAAACGCAGTTTACGTCATTATGAAGGATTTCCACAGTGCTCTTCATTTTGGGACTGTAAAGTATTATATCCTGAATTAAAAATGTGCTGATATACTGAGTTCAATACCATGTTGTTATTAAGATATGCAAAGGGGAAAAACAGTTTCCTCATTATGTTTTAGACTCATTTACACATCATGTTGCATTTTATTTCAATTTACTGATTATGATAAGTCTTAAACATTGTACAGCAGGTTCTTGCTGCACCAATACGTGTTCAGCTGTGGTATTCAGCATGTCATCTTGAGCTACAGCTAATGCAGCAATGCTTAGTAGTACTCTGGGCCTGATGATCCTTCTGCCGAACTGTCACTTTCTGAAAAATTATTTAGTTTTACAAACTTTAAGCAAAAAAATAACTTTATTTAGCTAGTTCATTGAAAATTCACTCCTGTCTTTGAATATTCTGAAGTTCGGTTCCCTCTCAGAGTGAGAATGAATTCTGTTTAGTCAGAGAGAGTGCAATGGCATACATCTTATATCTGTCACTTGGGCCAAAATTAAGGATTCCCATACTAGATGGTTCCATTCAGTCATGTTGCAGCAACATAGTTTCAAAATTACTGTGCTATGCCCATGCAGTTTTGACAAAATTAGCATGTTAAATGAAGAAAAACCTGAACAAAGCTCTTCTTTTAAAACAGTGTGGCTAAAGTACTGTAAGAAATTGTAAAGCAGTAATACACTGTAAGAAGCTGTAAGACAGCTTGGCTGATTTGTCTAATGAGTTTTACTGTTTTCTCTCTCTTGAAATAGGTGCCTGATTTATTGCAGTTTGTCTAAGAAGTACAGATTTCAGTTTGTTGCATCAATAATGACCTGCAGATATAGGTCAATAAAGCTATAGCATTTCAAGGAGATCATTATAAGTAGACCTTCGTTTTTCACAGATCATTTCAGAGCTGCACTGGTGTAGGTTAACTGGGCTTTTCTAAACAAAAAAATCCTAGATGAAACTCTGAACTAAAAAACTTGGAAGTAAGTTGTGATTGCTTTACAAGATATTCTATGTAAAAGATACTTTGATTTGATTATGTTGAGTGAAATCTGTCATCCTGTGGTGTCTCAGACAGTTCTGTGCTGTGTAATTGTTTCCTTGTTGAGTCAGTCACTCCTGCTGTGATTCTGCTCATCTGCACCACAAATGGTTAGCACAAGCTGGAAAATGAGAAACTGTAGTGCTTAAGTGCTGTTGGTTCATGTTGTTTAAAGCTGAAGTCTTCAGTGGTAAATGGAAAATGATCATGTAATACTAAATTCCAGGTTCTGCGCATTGTTCTATTTTGCCAGTGTGTGTGGTTGGGTTCAGCCAACTTTCCATCTGCTACAGTCATCGAATATAACTGTGTAATGGGATAATGGCAGAGCTCTGTTCATGTTGGACTGCCTGCCAGAACCTAAACTGTAATTAATAGCAAATAAGTACTTATGAAACAAAGTTTCCAATTGACAAGATTTCGTGCATTGGGACAGACTCTCAGGCAGTGTGTTGTTACTTGGCTGTACATACTGTGGAAGGTAAATTTGTCTCACCTCATAATACATAAGTAAACTGTATTGCAACTGTTCATCTTTAGTAGTATACCTTGAAAATTAATAATGAAATTAATTTTGAAAGTATTGCTTTTATTTAATTATGGATGCTCAACCAGTAAGAGTAATCTTCAGCTGTTCTCTTTTTAGGATGGCATGAATGGTTATGAACAGTTGATTATAGGTTTAGTAATTCAAGGTGCACATGATTTGATAATACCATAAGGACTGATATGTACCTTGTAGTAACATTTATTCTGGTATCCATAGGCATTTCTAATAAGATGTGAAAATGCTTATTTTGTCTTTGACTGTGTCGAATTTCTTCTAAAGATGAACAGCTGCAAGGCTGTCTTTCTGCCCCTGTAGATGGGAAATTTCTGTGTGTTTTCAAGTACCAAAGTGCAATTTCAAAGCATGTATTAATTTTCAAAGCTACTATTTAAGAATCTTTTGATCAATAGTGAAATTCTTATATCCTACGTTAACCTGGGGAGGACTGTGGGCCCCAAGAAGTGCATCTTGTAGAGATTGTGAATGGAAAGAAAGAATTTAAAGAGCAGAAGGATACATGTTGTCTTTCTTTCTTCTTCCCTGTACGTTTTAGTACACTGTATCAGTGTATTCCTGTCTCAGTGATAAGGAATCTGTAGAAATGGAAGATACTGCAAGTTTTTTTTTGCCTATCTACAGCTAAAGATTAGATGAGTTCTTTGTAAATTCTACCTGCAAACAGGCCTCTAGTAGCAAAGCCTATTAACAGTTGTTAGTCAACAGATACCCAGAGATATTAGAAAGAATGTTAAAAATTTAATGTTTCCAGAGCTCTATATTTTCTCTGGCTTTGACACAGAACTGTTGTTTCTAAGCAGCTCCCTTTTTTGTTACTTGCGAAGCATTATGATGAGAGTTGTTCTCCAGTCTTTGTAATTTCTCAAATTAACTTCTTTCTTATCCCTGCTTTTTCTGATTTTTTCCTTCTATGTTCATGCTCCTGAGTTTCAAGATGGGACTGTTTGGATGGCCTTCAATATACCACTTCTGATTTCTATTTTGTATCATAGAATCTGCTTATACCTCTGTACAATCTCCATTTTCAAAGTGTAGTTTACTTGCCTTTTCTCTTTTCTTGTTTCTTACCTCCTTTTTGAGGTAAACTGTACAAGAAGTGATAAAAATTCGTGCATCTCCTTGAAATGGCAGACTGGAAGAGTAGGGAGTGCAAAGAGTAAAATCCATGAGAACAGAAACAGAGATTGGAAACTGGCAGCGTAGAAGAGATGTAAGCTTCCCAGTGAGAGGGAATGTGGTGCTTAGTTTAGGGAAGGACCTGGGACTTGCATAGTTTGGAAAGTTTTTGGTACAAAGCCTGTGTGTCCATCCTTTGCTCTTGTGTCTCAGAACTGCATACGTGGGTGGTCCTTGTGACTAACATGGACGGCAGAGTCCTTAAAAGCAGTTACTGAGTGAAAGGGCTGCGGGCTTCACTTTTCCTGAAGAGTAGCAACAGAGAATTGGAACCTGGGAAGTGTGCTGAAGAAGAGAGAGCAGAAGACACTACTGGAGTCTGTTTGGACTGAGGGAATAAAGAAGCGGGTCAATCAGGCTTCAGGAACCAAGCCTTGATCATGTTGAACTTCAGGCACTGCAGCCTGCTGAATGTCCAACCCTGGCAGATGTGCTGGCTTCTGTGAGATAAGTGTATTGCTGTGGTCCAGGATGCATTCAGCAGACTTCTGTGTTGCTACTGCCATGTAGACAATACAATACCTATTATAGAAGCTGTTGTCGGGATATTATTATCTCTAGGCAGCTGCTGCTTTTGTGAAGTGTTTATACAAATTAGTATTTATTGTATGTACTTAGTTAAAAGACTGTAGCTGATGCGGTGTAGTCTAATTGCAAGTACCATAGAACATTTTATTCCTCTGCTCCCTACCCTGCACAGATGCCTGAATAAAGTTTAAAGTGACTTTCAGTACTGCCTGGAAAATACTAGCTTCTTGAGGAACATAGTTGTGGGGAGCACTTAGTCATTTTTCTAAGCTATACTATAGTTAAACTTTGCTTTTCGCCTTTCAGGTCTTGGGTTGGATTCAGATGAACTACCTGCTCAGATGAGTATCTCTGATTGGCCCAAAATGAAGAAAAAATTTGCATCCATATTTGCACAGAAGACACAAGCTGAGTGGTGCACCATATTTGATGGTACTGATGCCTGTGTGACCCCTGTTTTATCCCTTGATGATGTTGCCTCACATCAGCATAATAAACAAAGAAGTTCTTTTATAAAAAATGATGAGGGAGAGATAAGTCCTAGACCTGCTCCTCTTCTGTCAAGGACTCCTGCTGTTCCATCGTGTAGAAGAGATCCTTTTATAGGAGAACACACGGAAGAGATACTTCTAGAATATGGGTTTACTAAGGAAGAGATTGCTAAACTTCATTCTGATGAAGTAATAGAATTCAGAAAACTGAAAGCTAATTTATAGTCTCTGACTGTGCATATCAAACAGATTTCAGGCTGATAGAGAAATTTCTTATGCATTAAAATCAAACTATATGACATAAATATTTTCATTATATTGCTTTTAAATAATTTTTTTTCTAAATTATTGAAGTTGTAAATTTAATTGAATACAATGGGGATTATGTACGTGGATGATCTGCTGTCCAGAATGTTACCATAATTGTGTTCTGAAGATCTACACAGTTTGCTTAAGTAAGCATTTGTAAATTCTCAGAATGTTTAAATATTGAATCCTGTGGCTTATGTCTTTTAATTCTTAGTTACAGCATTGCTTTGTAATAGATGTTGTAATTACATGAAGGCAATACTTTCAATAAAATATGATTATATTCTTCCAAAATTAGTGTGTTGTTTACTCATAGATTAGAAGGGATTTTTTTCTTCTAATTTATCAGATTAGAACAGTATTTTATCATATTAGTTAATTTGCTTTATAATGCCAAAACGATAGTCAAATTAATGCTGTTTGCTTATGTGCTGCTGCAGAGCTATTATAATGAAGTTAATTTATTTAATAGCCTGACTACATTTTCTCAGTGCAGTCTCCCGATTATATTACATTTAGAATTTCAGTTTGGCTTGAAACTCACTTCAGAATTATTTTTTTTTTTATTTTTAAAATACCTGCCAACTATTAATCCTTTCCTCTCTTTATGGACAAATGGTTGCCAACTTAGCTGCACAGATTTTAAACAATGGTTTATTGGTTTTCATTTCCTTCAAAATGAAACCATCATTTGAAACCATTTTTTTAAAAGGCAAAAGAAAATATGTTTTTAAGAAGAATTAGTTATATGGCCTTAATACAACATTCTCTAGTCCAACATGGGAGGAATTGTAACATGAAGAATTGGAGCTTTTTCATAATTTTATCTGTTTTGCTGAAGATTAGTTTGTTACTTACAAAGACTTTGAAAATGGAGGTATACTTCAGCTCATTTTGTATGTCATGCCAAAAATGTCAGCATTATGACCATAAAAAGCCCCTTTACATCCTACTACATGGACATCTTCCTGGAACCAAGAATTATCTAGTGGGTCATGACAAATTTATCTAAACAATGAGCAAAAGCAACTGAAGTTTCCATCTGATAATCACCTTAATGTAGATTACTGAATATCGTGCACCTTTATGGTAGGATTTCGCATTTTTCTTAGTCTCAGGTGCATCTGATCATGTTGGAGGAAAATCAGTGTCGTCAAATATAATCTCCATTGCACATTAGTTTTGACCCAAAGATAGCTGATGTCAATTAAAAAACTCACGTTTACTTCAGCACAGGATGGATTAGCTGCTTCACTCGGGTGGCTGACCTGAAAGGTGTGTCACTACACATTTCTTGCAGGGCCTTCCCTTGGCAGGTAGGACTGTTTAAATAGAACCCAACTAAGTGATCCTGATACCCCAGCCAAAACACCTTTGTTTTCAGATACCAGGAAAATAATCAGTTCTTTTGAGGGTGGTATGCAGCAGGTACAAAAATATACTTACCAGTTGTTGTTTGACAGACTTCTGTCTAGCTTTTTATCTGCCACTACTGCTTGAGGGCAGTGGGAAGGTTCACTTACTCATCTTCATGAAGTGCATTGAAATCCTTTTCTGGACACGTATGAACTTTTCCTCCCTGTTCAACCAGGAGGATAATGGGCACTTTGATGCTCACATTTGTTGAATGGAAAGATGAGGGCTCCGGGTTCCTGGTATCACTGCTGTCTTCCCGCAGCAAGAGGAATAGCTTTGTGTCAGGCTAATCCTGCACCTCAACCATGTGATGTGTGTTCCTGTTATATGTGTGCTTGATGCGTAAACAGTAATTCCTTAGTTGTGGATAGTTGGGAGCTGTGCAGACGCCCCAGAGCTCAGATCTGCTAATGTTAACACACACTTCCCCGCCCCCTTCCTGGCATAACTTGTGATCGCAGAGCCATGAAAGTATGTGAGTCCCTCCCCCAGCACAGACCAATCCCACCCGGCATATGATCTGGGCCCCATGTCAGCTGGAGCAGGCAGCACCGATCCACCACAGCACTGCGTATAGCCAGAGCGATGACCTTAACCAAGGAGAGCATCCACAGGGCTCCTCCACCCACTTCTGAAGCGGCCACGGCTGACATGGACAGTCCCAGGGAGAAGGAGGAAGCTCCGGGGCAGGCAGTGCTGAGGACCAGAGCAGTGGTGCCGAGGAAGCGAGCGGTGGGGAGGCTGGTCATGCACAGCATGGCGATGTTCGGCCGGGAGTTCTGCTATGCCGTGGAGGCCGCCTTTGTCACGCCAGTGCTGCTCAGTGTAGGGCTGCCCAAGAACCTCTACAGCCTCGTGTGGCTCATCAGCCCTATCCTGGGCTTCGTGCTGCAGCCCGTGGTAGGTTCAGCCAGTGATCACTGCACCTGTAGCTGGGGCAGGAGGCGACCTTACATTCTGGGTCTAGGCATCATAATGCTGTTAGGCATGGCTTTGTACCTCAATGGGGACGTGATGATCTCAGGTGAGTGAGGGGCATGCACTGTCCTGACAGACAAAACTCATCCTAGCCTTTTGAATCAGAAAAAAGAACGGGGTTCCTCTTTTCCTTCTTAGAATGGACTGTTAAAATTTGGGGATCATGTGACTCAGCTGCACTGGAGGAGCTGGGGAGCACTGAAATCTTTGTATACATTTGATCCTAACACTGCATGTTACGTGCCATGTACACAGTGTTCTATGGTTTGTGTGTGTGATTAGTCTGCTGTATGCTGGTTTGGTTGCCTGATAAGCTTCTACGAGTAAAGATTTGCTTAGGCCCTTCGAAGTTTTACAAACTGAGATCTACCTTATTAGCTCAAATGATAATACTGTCTTTGTGATATAATATACATCCAAACTGAATATCTGTTAATCCTTATTTTAGATGGATTAGCATTCAAAATACATATCTTTAATTACTGCAGCACTGAGGACTTTGCTATGCTGCTCGACAACAGAATTCTTTAACTGCTTGGAAACCCTGTTGCACCTTGAAGGTGCAAAATGAAACAGAAGTGACATGCCCAGATACTGTTCTATTTCAGCTTGGGATGTAACTTCTTAAAGTCAAGATGAAAAGTTGTTACTGATGTTACAACTTGGCAGAGGGGGAGGTGTGTGTTTTTAGGGATTGATTTGTTCTCTCTTCCTGGATATCACTAATGTTGAATAAACTTGACTTCTTTTGCTCAGGAAGAGACACTGCAGTCAAGTCTTGATTATCCAAAACAATGGAAGGGTGGTACAAATAGAATAACCCAAAAAGTACTACACAATGCATGTGTTGGGCTACCAGAGCATGCCATGGAGGTGTAAAGGTGTAGATAAGGGTAGTGATGCTCTTGGTTTTGTGATTTGGAACACCCTGAGCATGTGCTGACTCAAAGCAGTAAGTCAACCTAGCACAGCTCAGTGTTACAGACTCAGTTCTCCTGTTTCTCTGATCTGATACCGGTATCACTGCCCCCTCTTGCATAACCAGTCATTGCTTAGATTTTGAGGTATCAGGAAAGGTAAAATGTGGTTTTGCAGAACATGGCACTGTTGCTGTCAGAATGAGGCTGTTTTTCTTTTTGTAGCTTTCATCGATGAGAGAGAAAAGCAGCGGACGTGGGCAATAGTCATTACCATGCTGGGAGTAGTGCTTTTTGATTTTGCAGCTGATTTTATTGATGGCCCCATCAAAGCATATTTATTTGATGTCTGCTCTCATCAGGATAAAGAGAAGGGTCTGCATTACCACGCCCTCTTTACAGGTACTCAGATCCCTTCTTTTCCTCCCTTCCCTCTCGAAGGAGGGAAAAGTAGTTGCATGGGTTTTACCCTCACTGTGTTTCTAATCTTGAATGAACTGATCATCTGATCCTGCAGTTCAGTCACGAGTCTTTTGTTGCTGGATTTTCACTACTCCAGAGAACAGCAACTTGTGATTGCTGCTGCAAGAAATCTGCTGCAGAAGGCTGCAGGCATTAACAATTACAGCAACATAGCCAATTAAGTAAGAGCAGTTAATTTTTTCAAAAAGTGAAGTACTGTTTATTCAGGTTGATTTTTTCAAGTTTTTGTTGAAGCAAAAATTAATGAATGTAACTTGTTTCCTTGCAATTGCATGTAAAAACAACATATTTGACTTGGCATGTGGCAGAGAGCAAGAGCTACAGAAACCAGAATAGTTGATTTCCATTCTTCAGCCACGCTCCAATACATGCTATATAGAAATAGGAGTTCTGTGTAAAATTCAGAACTTCAGAACTTCCACAAAATCAGTCCAAGTGGTTCAGTCCAGGCTCTTGCAAATGAAGTTAATAGTTTCATTTCCCTTTGTACATGTCTGGTATGCTACTGATTTACTGAAGGACATGGAACTGTTGGAGCAAGTCCAGAGAAGGGCCACAAAGTTGATAAGAGGACTGAAGCACCCACCCTCTGAAGACAGGCTGAGAAAGTTAGGGCTGTCGAGCCTGGAGAAGAGAAGGTTGCAGGGACACCTCACAGCAACCTGTTGGTATTTGAAGAACCTATAGGGAAGCCAGAGAGGGATCCTTCATCAGGAAATGTGGTGATAGGACAGGGAATAACTGGTACAAATTGAAACGGGAAATTTAGGTTACGTGTTAGGAAGAAACTATACTGTGAGGATGGTGAGACACTGGAACAGCTTGCCCAGGGAGGTTGTGGATGCCCCAACCCTGGTAGTGTTCAAAGTCAGGCTGGATAAGTCCTTGAGCAGCCTGGTCTAGTGAGAGATGTCCCTGCCCATGGCAGGGGAGGTTAGGACTAGGTGAACTTTAAGGTCCCTTGCAACCCCTTAACGTTCTATGATTCTGTGCAATCATCTGCAGTACATGAGTCCTGCATTGAGACAATGCATGGGGAAGACACATACCTGCTTACTTGTGAAGTGAATCAAGAGGAGCTTCCTGCCATGTCTGTGAGCAGTCACTGTGAAAGGACTACACAAAAGGCAGACTACCTGAGAAGTCATGCAATGTGTTAGAGCAGGTTTTTGTGGCTACTGAGCCACACCAAAAGCAGAGCCATGGAGATTCAGCAGCAGTTACTCTGCTCAAGGAGGGAGCTGCAGTAGCTGTTGACAACAGGCTGATTTTGGACAGGAACACAGATTTTAAGGGAACCATAAAGACACATGGGAATGAAATCAGTATTATCCATTAGAAACTGACACATAAAATTTTAAAGGATCACTTGTTTAGACAGAGAGAAAAGTGAGTCTCTATATTCTTGCCTTCAGCTGAATCTTAGTAGCAATTTTTCCTTGGATGATACTAAAATGGCTCCAGATTTGGAGCTACAGATTCAGCTGATATGGTTGTGTACTGAGCTGTGAAAAAGGATGGGGGACAAATAACATCAAATACAACTGGGGCAGATTGCCTGACTAGATCCAGCACCTGTGCCCACTGTAGCAAGTTTTTTGGTATCTTAACCCTTCCTAACTGGAAATTCCCTAGTCTACTCTTGAAGAACTCTCTTTACAGGGGTTCTACAGCCCTCCCAAGGCTGTCTGTTCCAACACTTCACTGACCTTGGTACTAAACAGTTTTCCCTAAAATCTTATCTTAATATCCATTCCATACAGTTTATCATTCCTTGTTTTGTACCAATTAGAAAGAGGCAGCAATCTTCCCATTTCTTTTCTAGTTTCTCTCAGATATTATTTTGTTTCCCCACTTTGGATCCTTCCTGTTATACTAAATATATTTAAGATTTTACTCTCCAGTTTGTCTTCAGTTTAAAGTTTGAGCATCAATTTTGATAGCTCTGCAGTTATGAAGGCTACGGCCACTGAGACAAGTGGAAGGAAGAGTTCATACATCCAACACACAACATTCAGGCTGCATTACAACATCATGATGCTTTTTTTTCCAAAACAGTATGCAAAGACAACCTCAAATGTCAAACATACACTACAAACGTGTAGTGTAAATTTGCTTCCAAAAGTTATTAGCAGGTTAAATTGTTTTTCATGAAACAAGCAAGGATACAGTCACCTGTGAAATGCCAATGAAGGAGGGCCATAATCAGACTCAGGAGAGGGAAAAAAGTGCAGAAAGTCCAGAATGAAATAAAAATCAAGTGTTGTGTAGGTGCTGTTACTTTTTGTTAGTGGGGTTTTGCTGTACACTGTCATCAGGTCTCCTAAGCAGGAGAGCAGAAATGCTTCCAAGTCCTTCCAAAGCTTCTACCCCAAGGAACTCCCACATGTCCTGAAGAGCCACCTGGTCAATGTGTCAGGACTCAACAAAGCTGCTGCTCCTACAGAGCACTGTGCTGAATGTAACAGTGTGCACTTTCTTGTGCATCTCTCTGTGCACCCATAGCAAAAGGAAGAAATTGTAAAAAACTGATTAACTGAACGCTGGGTTTGTTAACTTCAAGGCACAAGGTCGTGTTCTCATTTTACCTTTCAGTCTACCTTTTCTGAGAAAATCAGTAAATCGAATTACATACCTGTATTTGATCCTTTTCGTTTTCTTTTCCAAGTGGTGAGGTACTTGGATTTGTATAACTACAAACAAATGCTTTTGGGTTCATTTCCTTTTTAAAAAAATTTCACATGGAGGTAGTATTTTTGTTTAGGCTAAGCAAGATAAAATGTGTTCTACAAAGTCTAAACTAGCTCAATATAATTTAAAAAAATGTTTGTTCTGTGAAATTTAAAACAAGTCAAACCATAAATTTTAGTAGAATTTTATTTTGCTTTACTTATAGTATTTACCCTTTCAAAGAAAATAGAGCTTCAAAGAGGCAAGAAAAGAGATGGAGGCCTATGTTGCTGTATGTTCAGGCATTTTCTGGAAAGCTCTGTCTACAAGATCTGAGGAGGTTTTTCAAGACATGTTTAGTAACTGTTTGTGTATGTGATTAGCTCAATATTCCTATTTCTTGTGATTATTGTCTGAAGAGTGATTATTCCATTATTTCTAGAGGGGATCACATTTTGAGGGTATTGTGCACTTTTGGTTTATTTTATCAATGCCAGTAGATTTTCACTTTTTTCCCCTTACCATTGTAGGTTTGGGAGGAGCCCTGGGTTACCTGACAGGTGCTGTGGATTGGGGTAAAACTGTACTAGGATATTCGTTGGCGTCAGAATTCCAGGTGATTTTCCTCTTCGCAGCCTTGGTTTTCATAATCTGCCTTACTATACACCTGTGCAGTATTCCTGAAGTCCCACTCAGATATGAAAATGAAGAGTCAAAGTTCTTGTTGGAAGTGACCGAACCCCGTAAATATAACTCCATAGAGGAGGAAATCAAGAATGGTTACGTAAAATCAGCATGTACTGAAATAAAGGCTGCAGCTAAACCAGGGAAATGCGCAGTTGCATCACGTACAGAGGTAAGTGCAGAGATGATTTCATAGGATGTATCATTGCCTCCTTGGGGACCCTTTAATTAGGGTAATTAGCTGATGCTGACATCTGTAATGGATCCCTTACACATGCACAGAAGAAGAATTCTCCAGCAGGATACAGTTTTGAGAAGGCCTGCCAGGTTCAGTTTTTTTGGCCCTGTGTCAATCTCTTGATATGCTCCCCATATGAATTTTGATAAGAGGACCTACTTTGTCCTTTAGTCCTGATACAATTAACATGAAATTGCAAACAAGGGCTGCAGATCACTGATCACAGATACAGATCGGTAACTCCCACCAAAGTCCACACACTTTTATATGTAGTATATATAAACTGTGTGTTCCCTGGTCTAGTAAACAGCTGGGTTTACTCCTGCTTAACATTTTATCAAGGGTTTATTGAGAATGTCAATGTGTTTAAAATTTCTACTATGCTACCTTGCTACCAGTTTTATTTTGAAGTGATGTTGTAGCTGTGTCCTTGGCAGAACTTTAAGGTGGCTGACAACAGTGAGTACTTTCAAATCCTCACTGTTATTTTGTTTCTGCTGCATTTTTATGAGAAATTGATTCAATCTAAGGGAATAAGGAGGTGAATCTACCGAAAAAAAACATCTGGGGAGCACATTTCTAGAACGTTCTTGGGAAGAGATGATGGGTTTTATTGTTTTGTTGATGACTGTTAGTGCAAGGAACTCTCATGGCTCTCTCATGGTACCCTAAGTAAGCTAAGTATAGCAAAAATAGTTGCTTGAATTGATGAAGCAGTTGCTTGTTGTTTTAGTTTCACCTTTGATCCCTTGGCATTGTGTATATCCATCCCTAAGGCAAGTTTGATAAATAAGGTAAAAAGTACTGAGCATGTGCAGATGGTTAGAAACCTATATGTCTTCTTAAGCTATAAATAAAAGGGATTTATTATGTCTTACGCTTTATAACTTGTTTCGTAATAGCACTTGGTATTTCTAACCTGAAGAAAAATATTATTACAACAGATAGAAGACAAAGGTATGTCAGGTGAACATTGCAAGATGAAAATGCCAGGCAAACAGAGAGAGGGGCAGACAGCAAGGTAACAGTTGTCAGGAGAATATGACCAGCACACTGGGATGCTGTCTGAGCTTCCCCACTGCTGGCCAACTTGAGCAGCCAGCATCCTTTACCAACACTGTTCATTTTGAGCACCCTCTGAATTGTTGGAGATGCTGAGTGCCATTGATGGTTTGGACCCTGGGGGCTCTGAAGAAAGGAAGGCAAACGACAAAAAGAGAGCAACACAGTGAAAGTGTGAGGAGGAGACTGTGGATTGGGGTAGCCTCTGCCTTGGCAAGAACAAATTCCATGAAATTGGTGCTGTCTGACACCTGAGGTGAAGCTCTGGTGTCTGCAGGCAAGCTTGTGCCATTGCTCTCCTCTTTGATTAGGCTGGGCAGCCTGTTTGAGTCTCACAGGGCTTTGATCTGTCTCATGTTTCTTTGATGTGCTTGAGTGTGTATAAATTCTAGACACTCACTGCCTTAATTGTCTGTCTCTTGTGACACATGTTTTCTGATTCATTCATTACTGTAATTGCTTCCTTGAAGAAATGGTTTGGCTTCCTGTTTTTCTGTCTCTTTTTTTTTTTTTTTTGGTTATTTACAGGCATCATGGCCCTATGTCTTCTAAATTGAGGACTGTGCTCTCACATGCTAATAGCTAACATGATTATTAATAAGATTTGACCTGTTGCAGTAAGAACAGACATCCAAAGCAATTAGCCTTGTGTTCTCTTGCATGGTGCCAAATTACTCAGGGTCCACTGCCATAAAAACAAAATCCTATTGATTCCCCTGTGTCCTTATAAATGACTTATGCTTTGAGTTGTAGTGTTTTTACAGAGAAGATTATTTGGTTCTGTGAGCTTCTGAAGGATAAAGCATTTAAATGGAGTCAAACTTCAGCACCTTTTTTAAATTAGCACGTAGCTTGTGTGTTGGTATGTATTGAATGTGCACATTAAACACTTTGGTTTCCATTTCCACTCTCTAAAACATCTAAATAGGAAGAAAGCATTTCTATCTAGCTGTCAAATTATTGTTTGTAATCACAGCAATGTCCTTTGTAGTTCCATGACCTTATGTTAACACTTTGATTGGAAAGGCTGTTTTAAAGGACTATGTGAAAAAGTTAACACATAAATAAGTCAAGTCAAAAGATAGTTATTATCCTTGAAGTAAGATTAATGAGTCAATGTAGAATTTTTTAGTTTGGGGGGTATTTTTAGAATTGTAGAAGAAAATAAAGCTTCCCCTGTTTAAAAGAGACAGTGATGCCAAGAGAAATTCCAAGGGATTTGGACAATATACAGTTCAAGGTGAAAGTCAGCAACTTGAATTTTGGCATTCCTATGAGGATTAAAAACCTCCCACTGTAGCAAAGTCTTTTCCAACTTTATATGTGATGATTATTCATAGAGTAACTTGGAGCATAACCCAGTTCAAATGAAAGCAGAATTGTGAAAAGTAAGTACAACATTGACGAAGGAATGGAAAAAATGAGATCTTGCAGCAAACTGAAGACAAAATTCAGTCCAATGATTTCCAGTAGTTAACATAACTTTTAGAGTTCTTCCATATTTCATGACCATACAGCTTCCCTTACCATCTCTCCGAACAGTGTTGTCTCCAAAAAATATGGGAGAAAATTAAGTGTTCCATCATGTACAGATAAATAGTATTTTTATTAATTTAAGGAACCATACAGAAGCTTTAATATAGGAAAAATTACATGTCAAAATACCTGACATCAAGAACACCTTACAGTACTTAAAAAAATATGAAAGTGATTTAAGTGATCTGACAAATGTGACTGGAAGAGAACCTGAGAGAAAGCTTGTGGGCACAATTCTGAGACAAGGAAGAGGGAGATAACGTGAGACATTGAAGGTGGTGAGATATTGAAGGTGGTGAGACATTTTGTTCTTCCCCGTCAGCAAGATTTGATTACCAGCACCAAAAATGCATTGATTTTGAGTTATTTCTCCCATTGTATGACATGTTCAGATGCTGGAGCTCACATTGTCTGAGTGTCAGGACCTTGAGTGGTGCTGCATTTCCTGTGACGAATCACAGCTTACCCCTCCTTCACATAAGGGGGAACAGTCCACAGTGGAAATCTCGTGATATGCCTGAAGAGATAGAAGTTTCCCTGGGAAAAGAAGTTTTCTAGGGAATTTAGTACAGAGAATGAAATGAGAATAAGGTCTCAGAAATCCACAAGAAGTATTTTGAGCTTGTTTTTTTGTTGTTGTTTGTTTGGGGTGTTCTTTGTTTGGTTTTGGTTTTGATTTGTTTTGTTTTTAAACTCCCTGAATCTGCCTTGCCAGAAAATTTTCTACCTGTGGTTCTATATGTATCTAATAATCCTACTGATTGTAACAGCAAGAAATGTTACATTCTTGTTGCTATGCGCCAGCTCTTCTAGACTTTATTGAAGTTTATGTATTAGTATATAAATATATATATTTCTATATTAGTATATATACTAATATATTATATTAGTATTTTTATATATCAGTTTATATATACAAGCAACTCTTTCCTAGCAAAAAAATAAAAAGGTTTAGAAACTTAGCAATGAAAAAGACACCAAGGCCATGTTAATTTGTTGTCAGCTATTTTATTAGCCTTCAAGGCAATAATACAGTAATTATTCTTAAATATTTGCTTTTAGAATCAAAGACAGATGACCCTTAAATCACTCTTGAAGACACTTTTAAGCATGCCATCCCACTATCGCTGTCTGTGTGTGAGCCACCTCTTTGGATGGATGGCTTTCCTGTCCAACATGCTCTTCTTCACGGATTTCATGGGACAGGTAAAAGCGTAAAATCCTCTTGCTTCTTCTTCCTTGTAGTGTCTCCTCCTCCATCAAAAAGAAACAAGATAGTGTTATGCTACTGCAGAAATTGCATTGCTGTCAGAGCCATTTGTATCTGGATTGCTCAACAAGAGTTTTGCAAAACAGCAAATTGAGGTCAGGCCCTTGTTCTGAGCCAGTCAGTTGAATTGTTGGGTAAAACCTTGCAGCATTTGTAAGGCTATTTCTGTCTATTTAACTGTTCCAAATCCAGCTCTCAGAGCTCGTCCAAACACATCCATTTTGTGCTTTGGCTTCAAAGCCACTTGGAGATGAGCAGGTTTTCTAATGGGAGTAATGCTTGGATGCAGCTGCCCCTATCCTGGTGCGTGGGCACCATCCACACAAAGCCATTCCTCTGCTCTGCAGCCTCCCTGGCCTCAGGCTGTGCAGGTCTTTGCACACAGTGAGATCCTTGTAGGCCCAAGCTCTTCTCTTGAATTTGTCTGTCCCTCCAAACCTCTGTAAAACTTTCCCTTAGTCCCTTTTGCCAGCAGCTATTTGCCTTCATAATAGCCAGTTCTCCCTTTTCCATTCCATCCCCAGGCAGTAAGACTGTGTGCCCTTGACAGTGATCTTGCCTATATGAACATGGCTCCTTTTTTCCCAGCACAAATCCGTTCATTGCCACTTCCTTTTTGATGTGGTTTCCATGTAGTATTCCCATTTCCTTTCATTTTTTTTCTTTGTAGGCAAGCCTGAAAGAGAAAACAAAAAAATTATTTGTAGATAACTCAGGGAAAGAAAGGCTAAGGCAGGAAGGCAGAAATGAAAAGAGAAGGAGAGTGGGAAGTGAGACACCCGAAGGAAAAAGAGCAAATGAACCAATGTAGAATGGACAGTCCAGGAAAAGGCAGAAGGTAGTAAATAAGAAGGAGCCTGGGATGTGATAATCTGGCAGAAGTGAGTGTGAAACCTGAAGAATTACAGAGGGGTGGTTAGGACACTGCTTAACAGAATTCCCCACCAGAGATGAGGCCCAGCATTGGGTTCCCCTTCCTGTCAGAAGGAAGCATTCTGTACCTGAAGTCATCCTTACTGTGGTCTTTGTGGTCTCTTTCAGGTTGTGTACAAGGGTAATCCTTATGCACCACATAACTCCACACTTTACCTTACCTACAAAACAGGAGTAGAGATGGGATGCTGGGGACTGTGCATCAATGCAATTTCATCATCAGTCTATTCTTGTAAGTACCCACAAATGAACTCCAACAGCATATTTTGAAGCTGTTTGCCATTGTTCAGGCAACATAAAGTGATGCCAAATTAACTGTGTTTTTCTTCTACATTAAAACTTTAAGAAATACTACATTCTCAGCACTGTTAGAAATTCATATCTTAACATGAACCATTCCTGACCCCATGATGAAGGGTCACCTTGGGACTAAGACATTGTTTTGCTTGTTAACTGACTATGAACACTGAAAGTCATCCTGAAGTTAAATGCCAGATGCTCTTTCACCTAGCAGTGCTGTAGCTGTAGGCTCTTGTAGGTGGCCTCTCCCCATTTGCATTGCCTGTGCAGAAGTTCTTGCCAGAAGCTTGGATCTTGCTCTTCAGAATTATGCAAAAACATGCTAGCACAACTCCCCAGACAGATTTCACTGCAGCTCTTACCAAGTATTAAAAAAATTACTTGTGATCCCGAAATTCAAATAAGTAGCAATTTGGGGGGCTGAACTGAGCATCTAAAGATATTTTAAGGGAAATCTTCTCACCTTTGGAGCTCATCTAGAGGCATTTCTATATGGCCTTTCTGCTGAGGAACAGTGCAGGTGGCTCTGGGTGCAGCCACAGTGTGAGCTGCAAGTTGAGCTCTGGGTGGTGGGAGCCAGAGACAAGAGGCCATGAATTGACACTGACCCTTGGCACAACAAAGAGCACAGGGCCGTGTGGCCCAGTCAAAGGATGGGACACTCAGAGACACTGCAGGAGACCATGACCCCAGACTGTCCTGCTCTTACACTGTGAGGGTGTAAGAGCCCAGGGTTCCTTTGTTCAGGGCCCCTTCTTGGAGGCACCAGCTCCAGCTGTTATACTGTGATTAAATAATGTTAAGGATCCAGACACCTGAGACTCTGCTCTAGGAAAGCTGGGATCGATACAGGAAGGAAAGCTGGTCTGAGTGTGGGATGTGTAGCTGCAAAGGGACCTCAGTCCCAGGTCCTGGGGTTCCAGTGTGACTATCAGAGTGACTCCTGGACAGTCAGACAGGGAAATTTTCTTAATATTTCTCAGGGCAGATGGAGGTCAATGAGGGTAGTTCTTCCAGAATGGTTCTTAACTAGTTCTTTTCTGTAGTTGGCTATGCCAGAACAAGTATATGCCCAGAGAGAGCATGTATTCTTTATCAAGTTGATACCTACAATAATTTGAGGCAACTTCCAAAATCAGTAAGATTATCTCCTTCATTGCATTTTACAAAACACAGCCTTAAAGGAACTCCCTGATGAAATGTGGCCTGTTTTGTTTTAGTCTTATCAGCATTTTGATTTTCTTTTCACAGACGTGCAGAAAGTTCTTCTGCCATACATAGGATTAAAAGGACTTTATTTCATTGGATACCTACTTTTTGGCTTGGGGACTGGATTAATTGGCTTGTTTCCCAATGTCTATTCCACTCTGGCCCTGTGTTCACTCTTTGGAGTCATGTCCAGCACACTGTACACAGTGCCATTCCATCTCATTGCAGAGTACCACAGGGAAGAAGAGGTGAGTGCAGTGTCTAAAGAAGCATAAGTTTATATCTGTGTATGTTCAGTCTATTCCGGGGTTAAATTGGATAGAAATAATGGTATGCAGCTTTGAATTTTAATTTCAAAGTATTAACCATGACACATATTATGAATGGAAAGTTTCTGACACAGTGTTAATCTCCCAGCTCCAAAGAGTCCTGCAATGAGGCAAATAATTATTTATCATCACAACTGAAACAAAGCCAATCACAGTACATGTTCAGGCAGTAAGCAGATAACAGGAGTCCACTTGGGTTGCCTTCATGTGCTGCCTTATATCCTGCCTTCCTGCTGCATTAGCAGGGGACTTGACTTCTAAGTGCCTGGGGTTAATAAAAATCCTGTAAAAACTGACAGAATTTATAGTTAACTGCAAAGTGTTATGAAAGCTCCTAGCAAATAAACATGAAATTCAAGTAGAAACATCTTTATATAGTTCAGTTTTAAATCATATACCGGTTCTCATTATCTCTCTAATTGTCTGTGGTTGGTTTTTTGTCCTCCACAGCATAAAATACTGTTTCCAAAAAAAATCTGGAACAGCTTGAACACCTTGTATCATGTTGCTGAGCACAGCAGGATCAAGTTTTTTAATTTAGTAGACAGCTGGGTACAAGAAGGGTAAGGAGAGTTGGGAGGACTTAGGAAAAGTTCTCAGTATATCTTGGGGCTTCTGAAAAATTAATGAAGGAAAATTTGAACCATTGAAAAACTGCACTGAAACATAGCAGAGACCAGGATAGGGCTAGATCAAGTGCTGGAGATCTTGTTCTACTGTTTGGTACAACTTTCACCAACAGTCTCTGATGGGTGAACACAAGAAAACTCTTTATTATTCTGTTGACTCCTAGGAGGATGCCTCAATGGGATGAAATATTTCATATATCTGACTTCTAATTTTTCAGTTAATTTCTTAGCTTCTTCCAACAGAGAACGATCACAATACAGAGTTTATAAAGATATAGCAAGGGATGGTGAATGAGCCCAATTCAGGGTGAGATTGCAATTCTAACCTCAGGACAGCCAACTCACAGAGAGGGAGTAAAGGCAAAATTTTAGTCTAGATCTGATTCAGAGGTGTTCCAAGACAGAAGTGAAACAAAACATGCCGATGTATGAGTGAACTTTATATTTAATCAGCCAATATACTGTTACTTGTAAGACAGTCAATCCTTTCTTGTTTGGTGTATGAGACTTGCTATGACATGTTCAATGATATATAATTCTGTCAGATTTGATATTGACAGACGGAGGTTTAGCTCAGATCTTCTATAATGTGCAGGATAGGAAAAAATAAAGAGGAAACATCAAGCACAAGATTGCATTCATTTACACATTCATGTGATTGTGGTCAGAATTACTGACGCATAGGAACACTGGGAACAGCACAGCAAAATAGATGTAATTTATAAAAAAATGTGTCTGAAATTGGGATTGTATCATTCCAGAACAAAACCAGACATTTTCCTTCTCTAAGCATTCTACCAAAATCATATGCTGTGCTTTACAATGCTGCCATTGCAACTCCTGTTCTGTGCTGCTTTCCCTAGGATCCAAATTAAATTCTTTCTACTGGATTAGGAAGAGACTGTTTGTCTCCAAAGTACTTGTGAGCTTTTTGTGGTAATAGCTCAAAGGCAAGATAATAGATTTTGCAAAAAGCAAAAAAACCATCTTAATGGCCAAGGGCATATATTTACCAGAAGACAGCAGTGCCTACAGTGTGGAAACCTATTTTTACAAAGCAACCTCCTACATTCAACAGCCTTATGCAAGAAGAACAATAAACATGAAAATACCACATAATTTCCCAACAAAACAGAATAATTCCTTCCTGGAGGGAATTGCAGAACAGGTGAAGTTAGAAGGGGCCACCAGAGATCATTTAGTAAAACCTGCTCGAGGAGGGCTGCATGGAGAAGGCTCCCCCAGGTCGTGGCAGCCTAGTTTGAATAATTGCAAGGGTGGAGACTCCACAACCCCTATGGTCAACCTGTTCCAGTGATCAACCAGCCTCACAGGGTGCTAATATGCAAGATACTTGTATATGATAAGTGAAGACTTTTGCTCTGCTATGTGTATCATAGCAGATAACAGTGGTCCTCAGCAGTGTAGGAGAATCCTAGCCTGGACATTTGTTTTCAGGTTACTTTTTTCCCCAACAATAAAGGTTACATTTAGATTTTAGTACTCAATTCCTTTATGTGTTTTGAGCCACAGTTGCAGAGCACGTTGCTCCGGCATGTGTGCAGGCCATACCTGCAATTCTGTACAGTCTTTCTCTCTGAACATGTTTCTCTCTAAATTGAAAAGAGGGGAATTTGATGAGTGGACTGTTAGATGGATAAGAAAGTGGTTGGCAGGTCACATCCAGAGTGATGGGGTCAATGGCTCAGAGTCCCAATGGACAGAAGAGACAAGTGGTGCCCTCAGTACATACTGGGACCAGTGTTATCTTCATTAATGACACAAAAAGACTGAGTGCACCCTCAGCAAATTATCAGACGACACCAAGCTGAGTGGTGCTGTTGCCACACCTGAAGGACATGTCCAGAGGGACATGGACAAGCTCAATAAGTGGGCCCATGGGAACCTCATGAGGTTTAACAAGACCAAGTGCAAGGTGCTGCATCTGGGTCAGGGTAACCCCAGTATCAGCACAGGCTGGGGATGAACAGATCAAGAGCAGCCCTGCTGAGAAGGACTTGGGGGTCTGGTGGGTGAGAGGCTGGACATGACCTGGCCATGTGCACTCACAGCCCAGACACCAAAGGTGTCCTGGGCTGCATCCAAAGCAGATCAAGGGAGGGGATTCTGTTCCTCTGCTCTGCCCTGGTGGGACCCCACCGTTACTGCTGCATCCAGCTCTGGGATCCCAGCACAGGAAGGTTATGGACCTAATGGAGTGAGTCCAGAGGAGGCCACCAAGTTGATTAGGAGGGAGGAGTACCTCTTCTATGAGGAAAGGCTGAGTGAGTTGGGATTGTCCAGTCTGGAAAAGAGAAGACTTTGGTGCAACCTGATTGTGGCCTTCCAGTTCCTGAAGGGAGCCTACAAGAAAGATGGAGAGGGACCTTTTACAAGGGCATGCAGTGACAGGACAAGAATGAATGGCTTCAAACTGAAAGAGAGAAGGTTTAAATTAGATATTAGGAAAAAATTCTTCACTGTGAGAACTGGAATACATTGTTAAGATAAGTTGTGGATGCCCCTTCGTTGGAAATGTTGAAGACCAGGTTGGATGGAGCTCTGAGCAACCTGATCTTGTGGAAGGTGTACCTGCCCATGGCAGCAGGGTTGGAACTAGATGTTTTTTAAGATGCCTTCCAACCCAAACCATTCTGTGATTCTAAGATGAGTCTTTGATAGTATGATATCCTTTTGAGGCTCTCATTCGGCCATCAATTAGACCTAAACTATCCATGACAGGATGTCCTGTACTGTTAAGTATCAGTCTGACAGAACTCAAATTGACCTGAACTTGAAAGAAATGTCTAATTTTTCCACTAAAGTTTAAATTCCTTCCTTGAGAGAAGGGACAGAGGGAAAAATTGCAGATGAGATGAACTGGACCATTTGGTGGAAGTTTGGAAAACTCATTGTTACTTGTAACATCTGCTTGCTTTCCATATGGTATCCTCTGTGATACCATAAGGGAAGCAGTGATCTTGCTGCCTTGCTGCACCTGGGGGTTGTAACAACACCTTGGCCAAGCACTGCACATTGTCGACACCATCCCATTTCACTGGGGACATTTGTGTTTATTTCACTGTCCCAGTTCACTGGGGAAATTTTGTTTTGTGCTTATTTGCAGAGCCTGAAGCTGCAGGACGGGGAACACGCAGGAGAGCACGGGCGAGGGAAGGGCATTGACTGTGCTGCTCTCACCTGCATGGTCCAGCTGGCCCAGATCATTCTTGGTGTGGGCCTGGGGCTCTTGGTTAGTGTTGCTGGCAGCGCGGTCACTGTGATTTCGGCATCTACGGTGGCACTGGTTGGCTGCTGCTTCGTTGCTTTCTGTGTTCGCTACGTGGAGTAGGACCGTGAGAAGCCACTGGAAGAAATCTTCCCTGGGGTGTGTTTTCTTTCTGGATCAACTGGTGCTGTTGCTGTGCTGATACTGCTGGCACGCCCTCCTCTCTTACCTCCTTGGATCGGTTGCAATTCCAGAGCTTTATGAAATGGAGACTTGATAAAACTGGTTGCCTAATGCCTCAGATACAGACACACACACAGCGTGTTCACATGCTATGACATGTGATAGTGTGTCTGCTGATGGTATTTTGATGCCCTACATGAGGAGTCATTACGAAACTCCTCATTACCAATTTGTGGAAGTTAATAGATGAAGTATGGGATAAATTGAAGTAATATAAAAGGGCAGAATTGGGGAGAAAGTTATTATTTATCTTGTTTTTCAAGTATTTTAGGTTTGGGACTGTTTCCTCTGGTAGTCAAAACCTGTCAAAACCTGCAGGATCAAGCAGGTGTTGGAGGCCACAAAGGGTGCCGTTGTGTTATTATTAGTAATACTGCTAAATGGGATCACTTAATTATCAGCTACGGTCAAAACCAGATTTGGGTGTGAAAAATCTTTGGAATATAAAAAAGATTGAAGCCAGTTTTTTAAAAACACAATTGTAAAGTGATTGTTTTGTACTGAATCCTGCTGCTTCTATATAAATGAAGTGAAGGTACTGGGTAGGCTGGTCAGGAAAGTCTGTTTAAGGCTGCTCTGCAAATCCATGTGTGGGAACCTAAAAAATCTGTCTGTGGGGAACAGCTGCCATTTCTTCCTTCTTTTAAAATCTGGCCTCTAAATTTTGATACTGAATTGAAAAAAATAAACTTGGCCAAAGTAAAAATTTAATGAATGGTTGAAAGCCACTGAAATCTTGACATTGGATATGACAGTATTTACCTTAAACTAGCATCCCTCTTTCTTCTATTTTCTTCATGCATCTAGCTTTGAGTGAAATGGCATTTGCTCTTTACAGAATATTGTAAATAAATTAAGTTCTGCAAAGCACTATCAGGAATTACTGTACAGTAAATACGTAAGCCCAGCTGTTTGTATTTAATTGTGTATGAAGCTTCATTCTTATTTTTATAATATTGCCAGAGTTTTGGAAATCCTTTATTTGTCAAGGTGATAGACTCTATTTATGCTGTGCTTCCTCTGTCCTGAAAACTGTCATATCCACTCACTATGTTAAGCCACATGAAGACATCTGCTTATGCAATATTTTTAATGAAAACTGCCAAATATGGTGTTTATCGTTGGGTTTGGTGGGTTGGGTTTTTTTGTGTTTGTTTTTTTTTTCTTTAATGTTGCACATATATAATCAACACTGTTCAATCAGATGCAGTGTTGAGCTGATCAGCTCTTAGAAGGTCTGCAAGATATGAACTTACAACCCTATAAATAAATGGTTAGATTTGTGCATCAAGTTACTCCACAGACATGCATCAACTTCATCATTTTTCTATGTTTTCAAGAGTAGAGTGAGTAATTTATTCTCAGGAAAACCAATTATCCCTTAGGTAGATTCTTTTTAATTATGACCAGCCTATGAAAGCCCCAGCTACATTTTTTTGTTGATGACCCCTGTAGGCCCAAAAAGAGGGTCAGTGCATGGCAAACCTCAATACTGCATCTTCATCCTGTCTTATGAAGAAACCACATTTTATGGGTTTTTTTATGTATTTTTTTCTTTGGTTTTGCTTTGTTTTATTTTTAATTATTATTTTGTTTTGTGGCTCCTCATGTCATATCCATGGAAGAGAAAAGCTGAGAAGACTGAATTCCTGGACTGTGCTTGAAATACTTTGTGGGTACTGAGATGGACAAGGGTCTCAACCAGAACAAACAGAAAGCGGCCAGAAAATGAATGACGGTTGTCTTCTCAATTTGCTTTATGCCATCATTAACTCACTAACTTCCATTAACCCAGTATTTTCTGGGAGGACAAACATTTTTGGGAAAAATAGGGCTTCTGTGCACCCATAAAATAGAGAAAGGAGGAGGTTATCTGATTTTATAGGACTGTACCATGCAAACCTGTGCACCAGGAGCTGAGGTCACAAAACTCTGATTCTACTGTGAGGCTGGGAAAGAAATTTTGCAATGTTTACCTATGTCTTTGTCAATATTTTCTTTTGAGGTTTAATGCCTTCAGAACATTAACATTTAAATGGTCAGTGTTTGCTCTGTTACACAAAGAGAATGATGGCATCGATTCAGCCCCACAAAGTGACTGAAAATCTACGTCAATGTAAGAAGAGATGTGAACTTGCAGAGAGAAGAGAGAGTTGCCCATCGATGCTTTTATTTATAAATCTATTCAGAGAAAACTGTTTCAGGACTTCATATTGTCATCCTTCTTATGATCTTTCCCTTTAAAAGCCACTGTGTGTTATGGAAGACAGAACAGATTAGAGTCAGTTTTCCTTTGGAAGTCTCTTCATAAAAACATCACAGGATTGCTTCTAAGACTTCAAAATAATGTCTTTCTTTATGAATCTTTGTCAAAAATAGCAAGCAGAAAAAGAATATATACAATTTGGAAAACAGTGTTTAAACAAAAAAAAAAGATGATGGTGCTCATTCTGAAGGTGAAAATGTATTTCAACTCTTGATGAAAACAATATAGAATATTAGTAATTCATAAAAGGGGATAAAAAAGTATTTCTTTTAACAATAGAGATGTTACTAATGTATGTTACTAATATAATATGTCACTAATACATGAAAGGGGATAAAATAACTATTTATTTCAGCAATAGAATGCTAAAATATTAAAAATGTTAAAGGTATTGAAGGATTGTACTCTGTGCTACTGATGTATGAAGTGCCACCTTTTCTGTTCTTTTACATTAGTTCTGGACTTGAGCAATCAGTATGATCATTTATTGTACTTAACATCAGCTTTTATTGCAATGATGTGAGTATTAAGTTCCAAGTATCCTGTGCCTGATCTTTCCCATCTGGTTTTATTTCCATACTCATAAAATCAAATCTATAAAGATCTTCTCTGTATCATGTTTATGCAAGTGGTACATTTAGATGAAACACACAGAATCACAGAATGGGTAAGGCTGGAAGGGGCCACATTGTGTTACCTGGCCCAACCTCCCTGCTCAAGCAGAGCTGTCCCAGAGCACGTGGCACAGGATTGTGTCCAGATGATTCTTGAATATCTCCAGTGAGGGAGACTGCACAGCCTCTCAGTCATCTTTCTTGAGGCTGAACAGACCAGGCTCCCTCTGCTTTTCCTCATAAGAGAGATGCTCCAGCCCCTTAATCACCCTTGTATCTTTTCACTGGACATGCTCAAAGATGAGACATCTTGTGATAACCAGCCCCTCCTCCCTCCCACTTTGACAAACATAGTCATGGCTGAATTAAATGAGGCAGGAAACAAGCCTGCTGTCTTATCTTCATGGCACTTTCACTTACAAACATCTGCTACTTATTCCCATTTAACAATGAGGCAAGCAAGCCCTCCAAGGAACTTCTGGTTCCCTCGTTTAGGGAACTTGCAGTATTAGTGTCATAATTATTTGGGGGCTTTTTTGGTGTTTTTTGGTTGTTTGGTTTTTTTGGGTTTTTTGTTTGGTTTGGTTTGGTTTTGTGGGTTTTTTGTTGGTTTTTTGGTTGTTTGTTTGTTTGGTTTGGTTGGTTTGTTTGGTTTGTTTTGTTTTGCTTTTTAACCCCCAGTGTTCATTCTGTCTTTCACACTGATCTCAGTAGTTTCTTTGACTTGCTTGAAAACAAACAATTCAGGTGGCTTGTGGCAGGTAAGTTTTTCTTCCACAGAAATGACACAAATCAGGATGAATCATAAATGTCTTTGGTCTGGGAGAAATCACAGCTTTCACACTGGTGCCCATGAATCACTACCAGTCCCTGCAGCTTGTCAAGAGATAGGAAGAATGGTGTAAGTGAATCTGGTAATGGTGACATCTGGTATTTCTGAACTGTAGAGGGATTGCTTCATGGAGGAAAAGGTTGGACATATCTGCTATAAAATGTCTTTAAAGAATTTTGGCCATGATAAAGCTATAAAAAATGATCTATAAAACAAAATTTTTCCTTGTAAATTTCCAGCATTCATTTCTTGTTCTCTGGCTGCTCTGTCTTATTTATACAAGAGGCAAATGTTTCGAGTCACTTGTCCAAGACAAAACTGTGAGAAGTGATTTGCTATTTTTATGGGCCCTGACGGGATGCATCCACAAGTGCTGAGCAAGCTGGCAGACATCATAGCCAGGCTGCTCATGATCATCTTTGAAAGGTCATGGAGATCAGGTCCTGCCTGAGGACCAGAAGAAAGAAAATGTCTCCTGGTTTTCAAAAATAGTAAGGACCAGGACCCAGGGAAATACTGGCCTCTCAGCCTCACCCCAGTGCTTGGAAAGATGATGGATCACCTCATTATGGAGGCCATCTTTATGCACATGAAAGACAAAAAAGTGATCAGGAGTTATCAGTAATTTACCTTTCACTAAAGGTAAATCGTGCTTGACCAACCCGATTACTTTCTATGATGAAACAACTACCTAGAGAGGTGAAGGCAGAGCAGTGGGTATTGTCAGCCTTGACTTGGGCAAGGCTTTTGACACTGTCTCTCACAACATTCTCATACACAAGCCCAAAAATTGTGGTTTGGATGTGGGGACAGTGAAGTGGATTGAGAACTCGTTGAACAGCAGCTCCCAGAGAGTGGTCATCAGGGAAGAGTGTCTGTTTAGAGGACTGTCACTAGTGGTGTCCCCAGGGTTTTATACAGGGTCCAGTATTGTTTAATCAGTGACTTGAATGCAGGGGCAGATGCCTCCTCCCTGAGTTCACTGATGACAGAGCTGGGAGGAGCGGGCAGTACCCCAGAGGGCTGTGCAGCCCTTCAGAAGGACTTTGACAGGCTGTAGAGAGGGGCAGGGAAGAACCATCTGAAATGCAACAAAGGCAAGTGCAGGGTCCTGCACCTTTGGGAGGAACCATCCCAGGAACCAGTACACATGGAGGGGCAGCTTTCTGGAAAGCAGCTCTGCAGAGCTGGGGGTCCTGCTGGATACCAAACTGTCCATGAACCAGCAATGAGTCCCTGTGGCCAAGAGGGCTAAAGGAATTCTGGCATGCATTAGGAAGAGCATTGCTGGGAGGTCAAGGCAGGTGATCCTGCCTCTCTGCTTAGCCCTGGTGAGGCCTCACCTCGAATCTGTGTCCAGTTCTGAGCTCCTCGGTACACGAAATATGGAGCTCCTGGAGTGGGTCCAGCACAGAGATACAAAATTGATCAAGGGACTGGAGCATCTCTCTTGTGAGGAAATCTGAGGGAACCAGGCCTGTTTGGCAAGAAAAAGAGTTGACTGAGAGGCAACCTTGTTAATGTCTGCAAGTACCTGATGGGAGGGTGTCAAAAGGATGGAGCCAGACTCTGCTTGGTGATGCTCACCCATAGAACAAGACAAAACAGGCAGAAAGAAACTGATGCATGGGACGTTCTGCCTGAACATGAGGAAGAACTTCTTTACTGTGCAGGTGACCATGCATTGAAACAGGCTGCCCAGAGAGGCTGTGCAGTCTCCCTCACTGGAGATATTCAAGAACCATCTGGATGCAATCTTGTGCCATGTGCTCTGGCGCAATCCTGCTTGTGCAGGAAGGTGGGGCCAGATGACCCACTGTGGTCCTTTCCAGCCTGATCCATTTTGTGATTCTGTGAATTCTGTTGCCTTCCATTATGTATTCATTTTTATACACTGGTCCTTTGGTTAAGCAAGGTGTGTTAAGCAGTTGCATTTCCTATTTCTTATTGGAAATGAACATTTTACCTCCCATGTATTAGTATTTTACCTGTGTATTAAAGATAGTGACATCACATCACACAGAGACTACAAACTGGAAACTATTGCCATGTGCTGCTCCAGGTAAGCACTAGTAAGCAGTAGTGGGAAAACAAAATTCAGTGCTTTCCACTCCGGATTGCAGAGCAGGCTGAAATAGGTTGATCTTGTCTGATATTATCAAGGAACGACATCTGTGACGTTTTCTGGAAAATGGAATTATCCTGCTTTTTGCAAGGGTAGCTCCCAAAGGCTCTGCCTGCTCCAAGGAGGAGCGGCCGCCGCTCTCCCTCCACCGCGGCGGGGTCTTTGGACGCCCCCCGGTGTTCAGTGACATTATAGCACCTCTCCAGAGCGAGGAGCTGCTTCCCAACCTCAGTCCTGTCCCTCTCTTTTCCATCTTACTCTGGAGTTTCCTTATAGAGATGCAGCGCTGCAAGAGAAGCTCTGCCCTTTTCTTGTGCGCAGACCACAAAGGAAAGCTGCTTATTATCAGCTGTGACCCAGCTGCCGATTGCAGTGAAGATACTGCGCTGGGGACAAGGGGTGGTAGGAGCCTCCTCCCCACTGAGGACATACGAAGCATCAAACTCCTGGCAGAATCTGGCCTTTGAAACCTTCAGTGCTAATGGCAAGAGTCAGTCCTGTAGTGCAGCCATCCCGCATTTGTTTGGCAGGCGAATTTTTGATGCATTGGTTCCCGGCAGGCAAGATGCATCTGGAGGCAGGGGCACGGGTCACAGCACACAGAGGCAGCAACAGGGTCTGTAACACCTCTGCTTTCAGGGCCCCTCTGCTTGTTAGATGTTGAGGAGGAGACATGAAAACCAGCAGAATTGTGGAGTCTGGGGAGTGACAAGAGCGAAAGGAAAAGTTTCTGTCAGAGATGCCTTTTGTTAAAGTCTGGGAGCACTAGCCTGGAATTGCATGGCTGGCAGATCACCACAGAAGTGTAAATGTATCTCAAATGATCTGGGATTTTTTTTTAAACAAAACTAATATTATCTTTCTATACAATTTCTGAGTTATTTAGTTTCCAGGGATTTTGGGAGCTGAAGCACTTGTTTCTTTAATAAGTACTGAAATTCCAACAAAACACTCAATCCCAACAGGTTATTGTTAAATTGCCATAACATCGCAAAACATGGCAATAAGACACCTGTTAGAACTGAGAGAAAGATGGCACCTTATCAAAGGGTGGTGTTCTTTTCTTAACAGGAGTTTTGCATTTTGGAAAATGCAAAATGCATTTGCATTTGGACTTCGTTACAAGTGTGCTCAAAATTCAAGATTTCAATCTGCATCTCTGAAAATATAACCCCAAATCTGGAATTTAGACTATATTCTTCTTTTCACTGTTTATGATTGACCGTATGGATTGAGCAGTTATTTAATACAGTGTTGTTGAATCTCTGCTACCTTCAGGAGCAGTTCAGGAGCTCATGGTTAACTCTCTACCTCTATCTGCATCACTGGATTTGCCCATAAATAAGGGCAAACAGGAAATTACTTGTGATAGGCAAGAATAAGTCTGAATTTCCTCTGAGCCCGCTTCACTGTTTCAGGAGAAATATAGAGCAATAAAAACATTTTAAAAATAATTTAATAGATTATTTGAAATACACATAAGTAGGTGCTTTGAGGGCATAAAATATCTAGGGGATTTTCAGAATAAATAAATCAGACAGACACATGCTAATTCTACTGCATTAGAACAAAGATACAGAACAATTTATTTGACATCACAGAATCACACAAAAGCACAGAATAGTTGGGATTGTCTCTGGAGATCAGCCAATCCAAGGCCCTGCTCAGTGCAGAGTCACTAAAGGAGACCAGTCAGTGTTGAGTTGGTTTCTGAGCATCTCCAAAGCTGGAGACTCCACACCCTCTCTGGGCAACCTGTTCCAGTGCTTGATCACACTCACCACTAGAAAAAGGTTTTTTTCCTTACATTTAAATTATATTTATTAATTTTTTTGGTGCCTATTGTCTCTCATCCACTCCCTGGGCAACATTTAGAGTCTGATTCCATCTTCTTTAATCCCTGCCCACTTTAGGTATTGATATACACACGCTGATAAAATCCCCAAGGCTTCTCAGGTCTGGACTGAACAATTCCAGTTCCATCAGCCTCCCCTCACAAGGCAAATGCTCCAAGCCCTTTGTCATACAGAAGCCTCTCCGGTAAAACCAGAACTGGGTAAGTTGCCCAGAACTGGACACAGCAGCTCAAATCTGGCCTCAGCAGGCTGAGCAGAGGGGAACGATCCCCTCCCTTTATCTGCTCTGCCTAATGGGGCCCAGGATGCTGTTGACCTTTGCTGCAAGGGCACATTGCTGATTCATTTTCACTCTATCCACCAATATATATCTCCAGGTCCTTCTCTGCAAAGCTGCTTTCCACTCAATCACACTCCAGTCTGTACCAATGCAGGAAGTTATCCACCCCCTGCCTTAGTGCAGGACTTTGCACTTCCCTTTGCTGAAGTGTGTGGGGCTTCTGTCAGCCCATTTCTGGAGCCTACTGAGGACCCTCTGAATGGGGGCACAACCCCCTGTTNTGTGACCCAGCTGCCGATTGCAGTGAAGATACTGCGCTGGGGACAAGGGGTGGTAGGAGCCTCCTCCCCACTGAGGACATACGAAGCATCAAACTCCTGGCAGAATCTGGCCTTTGAAACCTTCAGTGCTAATGGCAAGAGTCAGTCCTGTAGTGCAGCCATCCCGCATTTGTTTGGCAGGCGAATTTTTGATGCATTGGTTCCCGGCAGGCAAGATGCATCTGGAGGCAGGGGCACGGGTCACAGCACACAGAGGCAGCAACAGGGTCTGTAACACCTCTGCTTTCAGGGCCCCTCTGCTTGTTAGATGTTGAGGAGGAGACATGAAAACCAGCAGAATTGTGGAGTCTGGGGAGTGACAAGAGCGAAAGGAAAAGTTTCTGTCAGAGATGCCTTTTGTTAAAGTCTGGGAGCACTAGCCTGGAATTGCATGGCTGGCAGATCACCACAGAAGTGTAAATGTATCTCAAATGATCTGGGATTTTTTTTTAAACAAAACTAATATTATCTTTCTATACAATTTCTGAGTTATTTAGTTTCCAGGGATTTTGGGAGCTGAAGCACTTGTTTCTTTAATAAGTACTGAAATTCCAACAAAACACTCAATCCCAACAGGTTATTGTTAAATTGCCATAACATCGCAAAACATGGCAATAAGACACCTGTTAGAACTGAGAGAAAGATGGCACCTTATCAAAGGGTGGTGTTCTTTTCTTAACAGGAGTTTTGCATTTTGGAAAATGCAAAATGCATTTGCATTTGGACTTCGTTACAAGTGTGCTCAAAATTCAAGATTTCAATCTGCATCTCTGAAAATATAACCCCAAATCTGGAATTTAGACTATATTCTTCTTTTCACTGTTTATGATTGACCGTATGGATTGAGCAGTTATTTAATACAGTGTTGTTGAATCTCTGCTACCTTCAGGAGCAGTTCAGGAGCTCATGGTTAACTCTCTACCTCTATCTGCATCACTGGATTTGCCCATAAATAAGGGCAAACAGGAAATTACTTGTGATAGGCAAGAATAAGTCTGAATTTCCTCTGAGCCCGCTTCACTGTTTCAGGAGAAATATAGAGCAATAAAAACATTTTAAAAATAATTTAATAGATTATTTGAAATACACATAAGTAGGTGCTTTGAGGGCATAAAATATCTAGGGGATTTTCAGAATAAATAAATCAGACAGACACATGCTAATTCTACTGCATTAGAACAAAGATACAGAACAATTTATTTGACATCACAGAATCACACAAAAGCACAGAATAGTTGGGATTGTCTCTGGAGATCAGCCAATCCAAGGCCCTGCTCAGTGCAGAGTCACTAAAGGAGACCAGTCAGTGTTGAGTTGGTTTCTGAGCATCTCCAAAGCTGGAGACTCCACACCCTCTCTGGGCAACCTGTTCCAGTGCTTGATCACACTCACCACTAGAAAAAGGTTTTTTTCCTTACATTTAAATTATATTTATTAATTTTTTTGGTGCCTATTGTCTCTCATCCACTCCCTGGGCAACATTTAGAGTCTGATTCCATCTTCTTTAATCCCTGCCCACTTTAGGTATTGATATACACACGCTGATAAAATCCCCAAGGCTTCTCAGGTCTGGACTGAACAATTCCAGTTCCATCAGCCTCCCCTCACAAGGCAAATGCTCCAAGCCCTTTGTCATACAGAAGCCTCTCCGGTAAAACCAGAACTGGGTAAGTTGCCCAGAACTGGACACAGCAGCTCAAATCTGGCCTCAGCAGGCTGAGCAGAGGGGAACGATCCCCTCCCTTTATCTGCTCTGCCTAATGGGGCCCAGGATGCTGTTGACCTTTGCTGCAAGGGCACATTGCTGATTCATTTTCACTCTATCCACCAATATATATCTCCAGGTCCTTCTCTGCAAAGCTGCTTTCCACTCAATCACACTCCAGTCTGTACCAATGCAGGAAGTTATCCACCCCCTGCCTTAGTGCAGGACTTTGCACTTCCCTTTGCTGAAGTGTGTGGGGCTTCTGTCAGCCCATTTCTGGAGCCTACTGAGGACCCTCTGAATGGGGGCACAACCCCCTGTTGTATCAGCCACTCCTCCCAGTGTAAACGTGCTGGGAGTGCACTCTGTCCCTTCGTCCACATCTTTGGTGAAGATGTTTAACAGGACTGGCCTCAGTATTGCCTCGAGGGCACATTGCCAGGCACTGCTTTCCAGTTTGATTTTTTGCTGTTAATCACAACACTTTACACCTAGAAGTTCAGTCACTTTCAATCCAGTTCGTTTTCCACTCTCTAGTCCATTCTTGATCAGTTCGTCTATGAGGATGTCATTAGAGAGAACATCAAAAGACTTATTTATGTCAAGATAAATATTAATTGCTCTTCCCTCAGCCACCAAGCCAGTTGTCTGATCAGAGAAGGTTACCAGCTTGGTCAGATGTGATTTCTCCATCATTTTAACTCTAGGCTAATTGTTGGTAGCTATGAATTGATAACAACTTTATTATCACAATTTTAGATTTGGCCTGAAAAGAAAATTTTATTTTCAGATTTCTTTCCTAAGATGATCAGATGTTTTCACAAGTACAGCAACAAGTTGTTTTTCTACAACATCCAGTTTTATCCAGTGTGAAGTTAGATGTGGCTGCTGAGTGAAAATGGAAAGGTTCATTGAACAATGATTCTAGAAGTCAGTGTTGAATAGCTAATTTGTTCATTGTGCAATTGACCATACTCATTCAGCGAGTCTCTGCAAGGAGAACTACAGGTCCTTCGAGAAATAGTATTTCGTTGTCCCAAGGAATGGATGAATAAGGGAGAGAGCTGGTATCTGAGTAATCTGCCTTTACTTTATTATTTCCCACAATGAATAGTAAGCAGTCCTTCCCAAGCAGGTAGGCCAAGGTTTCAAAAAACCTGTAGACTAAATAAACTGCTTCTGTCTCCAGCTGATTTTCTGGCCCATTTTACTCAGCCATCCTGTGAGTCTATGTTTTACAGTCAAGATTCTAGAAAGGACCCTGAGGCTATGCACAAATACAGGCTGAGAAAACTGCTTATGTGTCTTATCAGCTACACTTCAGGACAGGACTGAGTTAATTGGCTGCCCATGACAACAACTGATGCTGAGAATGAAACTACAGGAAGTTCTTTTAGCTGCTTAATCATGATGAAAATAGATTTTCAATTAACTCTTTGATTGGAAAAATGAGAATTCTCTTTTGAAGCAGCAGAGAAATAACCCTCACTAAAAAAGGGAGATCCAAGCTCTCAATCAAATGTCTTTGAGCTGCTCTGCACCCATACCTGTATCTGCTTAAGCTCAGGGATATGAATTAGATCAGAGCTTCTCTGCAGGCACTCAACTGAATAATCAAGTTCTAGAGTAGACAGTCGTGAATAAGGAAGACTGGACTTTTTTTTTTTACTACTAAAGTGAGTGCCAGAATAACTCACTGAGAAAGTGAAACAGTATTTCTACAGAGGAGGGAAACCTGGAAATGCAATTGGAGGTTGTTATTACATTAAGAGCTTGGTTAGCTATTTAAGAGGCTGAGGCATTTAGAAGTCCTTAAGCAATCAAGGTTTTTGCCTGATGAGATTATCCAGTCTTTAAAGGTTCTTTCAGTTTGTCACTAGATGTCAGCCTGCACCTTTGTGTCCCTATCATTCTCTAATGATGTGCATCTCTCTGCCAGAGCCCTGTCAGGAGCCTGGAACAGGAGACAAAAACCTCTTCAAGAACTCTCTAAGTATTGTTTTGTATCCTTTCAGCCATGTTTATTTTAATCCATGAAAAGGCCATTGGTGCAAATGAGGACATGAACATTTAGAGGAAACCGGAGTGTTTTTGTAGTGCATTGTACTGATTACTTAGGAAATCACCAGGTACCCAGTAGGATTTGTTGTTGTTGAGCTGGAAAAACTCTGCTAAGGCCATATGCCTGATGCTGAGACACACGCAGAGTAACTGCACCTTTCATTTGAGGCTCAGGAGGGTGCCCTGCGAATGCAACACAGAGCCCAGATTTCATGCTCTGTCAGCTAGGGCTCACAACATGTGTGAAGCAAAACTTCTCTCTGCTCATGCACAGATAGAGCAGAGTTCTTTGGCCATGCTGAAGACACACTGGCTTGCACAGCCTGAGCTGCTGGTCTGGCCTAAACCAACATTTGCTGTGGGGTTGTGCCTCTTTCAAACTGTAGATTAATGATCGGGTGGATCAGCAGCTTGAGAGAGACAGCTGCCCTTTAATTCCATGTTCCAGTCCTTACACACCCAAGGCATTTTCCTGCTTGGGTGATTTGCCCAATGAAATGTTTTTATGTCTATAGTGCTCAGACACCTGGAGCTTCCTTTGAGAATGGTATCTGGGTATTATTCTGGGCAAACTATGGGTTATTCTGAACACCAACTATTTTACTGTGTTGTTTTTGCTGGCATAAAATTATGTCCATATTGACATCCACAAAAGAACATGGGTTTTGCCATGCTGAGGACCACAGAGGATGTCTTTTAGGCAGTTTGCTATCTACTGAAACTCACAGTCATGCTTTAGACAGTTGGATAGCTCTTTATTTAATGCACAAGAACATTTAAGCATCAGATAGACAATAGATTCCCAGCAAGTTAAGCAAGAAATTACACTGTTCGAAAGCAAACAGTAAGAAGAGTGTCTGGCTGTGAGGTTCCTCCTCTCTATAATTTAGATAGTTTCTCCTGGCCTCTAGAGACACATTATATCTCTCAGAATGCTGGACTTCAGAGTTCCTAGTATCCTTTTCTCATGCAACAGCTTTCTTCACCTGCAGCACAGATGTTAGGGTTTCTCATGGAGCATGTGAGACCTGAATGCATTTTTTGCAAATCCTTTGATTCAGTACGTTGCTACACCTATAGGTCTAGAAAGGCCTCAGGTTCTTGCACAGCATACTGCAGCTTTAATTGAACCAGGACCAGGGAGCGAGTTCATCATTGTTCTTGGAAAGCAGAGACCTAGAATCCAGACCTGGATCCGATTTCTCCTCTGTATTTGCAGTGAAAAAAAGTATCTTGACAATTCCTCTTTGGAGTTCACACCCTAATCACTACGCTGCCAGGTAGCATTTGTGGGCTTGCTTTTCCCTTATGTTGCAGAAATAGTGAACAAGTTACACGGGAGGGAACTGTTTCAAGCCAAAGAATTTGAGCACATTCACAAAGTAGCCCATAGATTCAGCCATTCCCCTGGGATGTGAAAGAGGGGAAGCTGAATCTTTTAGGCTGTGGGTGAGAGCTATGCCTACTAATTTAGCATTTCAAATGGGAAAGGGAGGGAGCATAATCTGCACACACATTGAAGGCGAGACTGAAGAAACACATCTAGACATATATTCAAAGGGGTGGGGGGAATGAGTTTAGTTTACAGCCCCTCCTGACATAGTGTGGCCTGGCACAGGATTTTGTGTGTCAGGATGCAGAGTTACCTTTCTCACAGGATGCACTGTGTGGCCAGTCCTGACAGAGATATCCCCATAAAACACAGTGACAAGTGCTACAGATTGAAGCATATTTAGGCATGCTCAGGAACAGATTTCTAGGCACAAAAAAATTCCACATTAAAAAAAACTTTAAGTACCTATAGACTTCAACTGGCAGCCAAGTCAGGATTTAGGAAGTCAGAGGGGCAGTTGTACAGTACTTAGATGCTCAAGTTCTTCTGTGGATATATTTAATATCTTCTGAGTCTTTGCATCTGTGTTAATTATGCTGATCAGCTGCCAGCTCACTTCTGCTGTTCTTCTGCTGTTCTGCTTTAAAAGACACCTTTTAAATCAGTATCTTCCCAGTTAGCAAGTGTCCAAGACTGTAGAAGTCTCTTCTGCCTTGAAAAAAAACAGGGAACAACAACTTCTCCTTGCAGGTAGCAGAACCAGCTGCTTTTGGACCAAACCCAAATTTTACAACAGGAATTACCAACATGTACAGTAAACAGAGGCTGAAAAGCATAATTGTCGCTAATGGCACTGCAGTTTTCTCTGGACAGAAATAATAAGTTTCCTCCACAACAGTATTAAGAGGTGTTGCATTTTTCCATCTTTTAAAATGACTATTTTGACCTTTACATTTTAAATTATTTTTTCCCATAATTAAAAAAAATATTTTAATAAGTAAATATATAGCCTTACCACAAAAACATTCACAGCTTAAAAATACACTTTTTTATCCCCTTAAAAGTTCATTTCAGATCAACCCAAAATTATTTCCTGGATGTTTCTCTGTAACACAGGCTAGGTCAAGCATTGTCCCTGACATTCTCTAGGCTACAAAAACACTGACATGCAGGCCCTATGGCTGCTCAGCCTAGAGGAACTGAACTGGAGTTCACTGAAACACTGGGAAGTGTTAGTGCAGACCCTTAGCAGAACAAAAGCCTTTGTGCTTGGTTTTAACTGAACCCAAAAGTATCCCAGAGCAATTGACTTGAAGTGTCTAAGATAGTTTCTTTTTCTTCTTGCTTTTGTTTTTGTTTGGTTTGGTTTTGTTTTTTAAATTTTATTTACAGTTGTGCTGATTTCCTGAAGTGAAATACAAACAGTATGAAGTGCAGCAAGAATAAAGCCTGCAGCCTCAGTGCCCTGGGAGAGATGCTGCCTTGCTTCACATGGTCTGGGGCAGTGAGGTTTCCCCTCAGCAGCCTGGAGAGAAGCTGGGGAACACAATCTCAGGGGTCTCACATCCTCCCCTCCAAACACAGGCAAAGCAACACCTTCCCACAAAAATACAAGTTCTGTCTTTGGGTTTCTCCTTGGGTGGTTGTGCTGCTCTATATCCTGCCAGCAGCTGAGGGGATGGGGGTAGCACGAAAAGCAGATTCTGCTCAGATCTGGAGGGGAGCACAGTGCCTGTTGTCCCCTCTCTTTTATATCCCTAAAAGAGGGGAAAACAGCCAAGCCTAAATGAGCAGAAGCCTTCTACTCACTTGTCCTGGCTATTCCCATTAGGGTAGGTTTGAAACAGAACATCCCCATGCCCTCACTGGAGCCCAGGGAGCAGTGACCACAGTCAGGCTGGCACATGTACAATGTCCTGCAGCAGTGAGAAAGGAGCTCAGCTCCCTCTCCCTGCCACAGACAAACACACAGGGTGGGAGGGTTGCTGGTATCTTGCTGTTTACAGCTCCAGGTTGGGTGGACAGAGATAAGGCCTCCCTGTCTCACTCCACCCACCCCAGCCCCTCTCCTTCCTATGGTACTTTGCACATCCTGCATCCTCCCTGTCTGGAATCATATTACCCTCCCCAGTTCTTGTTCTGCAGAACATGTACAAGCATTAAAAGGCACCTCCTAGAGACACCCCACCTCTGCCTCGTCCTAATCCTATCCTCCAGCTCTGGGGGGCATTTTCAAGACAACAATTTCCCTCAAGTGTCTGAGGGCAGACACAACTGCAAAAGAGCATCTCTCACACAGAAGTCCTCCTTTACCCATCCCTCCTCCCTTTGTCCCTCGCAGGCATTCCATATCCCAGGGTTACATCCTGCACAGAGCCCACTCCCACCCCCCAGAGCCCCCCACCCATCTCAGCAGCGCTGCTCCATGGAGCTGGCAGGCAGCAGGTCACAGCGGCTGCTGTACATCACCACCCCGGGGGGGTAATAGGCCACCTCTGGCTGGATGGTGGCAGCAGGGGAAGCAGCAGTGACAGGGTGGAGAGGCACCAAGGCGTGCAGGGCCTGCTCCTCCTTCTCAGGCTTGGTGGTGTCAGTGAAAGGGCGCATGGTGGTGAGGGAAGGCGAGGTGATCCTCCAGAGGAGGCTCTTCAGTGCCTTGCGAAACTCCCTGCGCATGAGGCAATAGAGGATGGGATTGAGGCAGCTGTTGGAGTGTGCCAGGCACACACTGATGGGGAAGAGGTACACTTGGGAGAGGAAGTACTCATTGCTGAAGTGCACCACATTGAGTTTGATGAGTATCCCCCATGTTGTAAGTGCTTGGTTAGGCAGCCAGCACAAGAAGAAAGACAGCACCACAATGGACACTGACCGAGTCACTTTGGAGCGGCGCTTGGTGCTGGGACCACTGCAGGTGCTGCCCACGTGCTTGTCAGTGATAAAGCGCACCAGAAGCAAGTAGGAGAGACTAATAATGACCAGTGGCACCACAAAGCCCAGCAGCACCTTCTGGATGTGGTACAGACCCAGCCAGAATTGGCCATTGCTGCCTCGACCCTCTGGGAACTTGACAAGGCAGAGAACATCATCAAAGACAGTGGCAGTGGTGGAAAAAATGGCATGGGGCAGGGAAGCCAGGACAGCTGACAGCCAGATGAGTGCACAAAGCCACTTGGCAGAGCAGCAGCCACCCAGTGGGTCTCCTCGACGCTGATTCTTCAAGGCTGAAGCCACAGAGCGATATCGAGCCACACTCATGGCAGTGAGAAAGAATACACTGGCATACATATTCATGGCTGTCACATAAGAAACAATCTTACACATTGCTTTGCCAAAGAGCCAGTTGAAGTCCAACGCATTCTCCACTGCCCAGAATGGCAAGGTCAGCACAAACTGGAAGTCAGTCACTGCCAGGCTGGTCACAAAGAGGTTGATGGAGGATTTTCTCCAGCCTTGCTTGCTTTTCATCAGGTAGAGCACCAGCAGGTTGCCCACCAGTCCTAGGGCACACACCACAGAGTACACTAGCGAGATGACAATCCTCACCACGTCAGAGCTGTCCGCCTGCATCCCGTCGGCTCGTTCCAGGTTGATGTTCTTGAAGACCTGCAGGAAAGACACGTTGCTCCTGTTGTTCATCTGAGCGCCTTCCAGGAAACCCGGCGGTACGTCCCAGGACTCCCGGCCCGCTCCTTCTTTCATGCCAGCGGCCGGCGGGCAGGCATCGCGCTCGCAAAGCTCGCCCATCCCATGCTAGGGTGGGAAACGGGTCCGCGGGAGCTTTTCCCTGCAGAGGCAGAGCTGTTGGAGTGGCGGGGACGGGGCCCGGGGCGTTCCCGGCTGGAGGGATGGCACGGCTGGAGGGATGGATGGCACGGCTGGAGGGATGGAGGGATGGCTCG
>WBMV01008857.1:355243-486973 GCA_013396655.1 Campylorhamphus procurvoides | reverse complement strand
GATGGGTCTTCAGAAGGTTGACTGCAGCAGGCCTTGAAAAATGAACCCCTGACATTTCTTCTTGCCGTGGTTTAAACCCAGCCAGCAACCAAGCACCATACAGATGCTCACTCACTTCCTAACCAGTGCAATTGGGGAGAGAACTGGAAGGGTAAAAACTAGAAAACTTATGGGTTGAGATAAATACAGTTTAATAGGGAAAGCAAAAGCTGTGCACACAAACAAAGCAAAACGAGGAGTTAATTCTGTGCTTCCCATAGGTGGGCAGATGTTCAGCCATGTCAAGGAGAGCAGGGTCCCATCATATGTAATGGTGACTTGGAAAGGCAAGCATCATTGCTCCAAGTGTCCCCCCCTTCCTCCTTCTTCCTCCCACTTTACATACTGAGCATGATGTCATGTGGTCTGGAATATCCCTTTGGTCATTTGGGTCACCTGTCCCAGCTGTGTCTCCTCCCAACCTCCCTTGCACTCCCAGTCTCCTTGCCAGCCTGGCACTATGAGAAGCAGAAAAGGCCTTGGCTATGTGTAAGCCCTGCTCTGCTATTACAAAAACATCTCTATATTACAAACCCTGTGTTCACCACAAACCCAAAACATAGTCCCATGCTAGCTACTGTGAAGAAAAATAACTCTACCCTAACCAAATTCAACACAATTCCACATTTTCTCCAGATTATGGATTTCTTCCTAGGTTTCCATACCTCTTAATCACTGACTAGGGTTGCATTCTGGTGGCATTTTCAGTAGTAGGGCATGAAGTTGCATCTCATAGCCTGCTAAATGGCAACAGTTTCTCAAATTCTCTCATGTAGAGAAAACCATCCTTGCAGTGAAACTTAACAATCCCATCAGTCCCATAAGTGTTGCAGTAAAAGAGTGCATGCAGAAAAGAAAGCCAAGGACCCTTCAACACCAGTGGAACAACCATATAAACAAGCTAAGTGTTTACACACAGAGTTTCAATTAGAGGTAGAGCATTGCAGAGGTTCTGTAAAAAAGCAGCAGGTGAGGTGCCTGCCAGCCCCCAGCAGCAATAGCTGCCTTAGGCCTAGGGTCAGCAATTATTCAAAACCAGGGTTAGTAAAATATCTGAAACAAGCATATTCTTGTTCATTTTTAGCTCTCTACTTAGTACTGCTACTATTAGCTCACTAGATAAAAATAATCTGGAATCGAGTCACACAGAGACTATGACATGTTCACTTGGTAAATCATTAGCAAGTCTGACAGTACAGGAGTGGATTTTTTCCAGATTGAATTGTGCCCCATTCTCATCACATTGCTAGCTCCACATCAAATTTTAAATATTCCACTGGAAAATTTTTAACAAGCATGTCTTATGTGGAATAATTTCTTCTACCATTTCTTCTGCTTGGCACATCTTGTTGATATATTGCAGAGGCTGAACAGTAATAATGATTCAGAAAGGGGAGGAGGAGGAAAATAATGTCCAAAGATATATTGCTTTTTCTCTTAGTCATCCAGAGAAAGCCACAAAGTGTGAACTGAGGTTCCTCATGGGAACACACTGGTAGTAGATTTTGAAATTACAGCTGCAAGTGTGAAATGCTTGTCCAAGGTTTTTGCTCATATTTTGAACACCAAGCAAATTTCGTATTGGCCTTGGGTGGTCTTTATTTTTCTTTCATCATTCTCATCTGAGAGAAGTTTTAGAGGCGGGTAAGGAAATTTGTTACACCTGGATGAAGAATAAAATAAAGATTTGCTAAATAATTTAACACATTGTCAGAACACTTCTGTAGATGGAAAAATGTTGAAAATGCCATAAGCTAATCTCAAAAAGCATTGCCAAATTCATCAAACAGAGTAACCAAGGGTTATTGTGCCATTAAACATTATTTGTTCCCAATTTATTCCACCAATGCTGCCAAAGGCTTGTTGCTAAATATGTAACTTTCCAGAGTCTTTATCAAAGTGCCAGTGCAATTGGTGTCATTGACTCAAACTTTCTGAAAACTGAAGTAAACTTGACAGACATGGGCTTCCATGATGTGTTCTGGTGATAACTGTGAAAAAAACTGGCTGATTTGTTTACTTTTGAAATCTCAAACAGACACTGTAGAGTTTTGTAAGAGGTTTCTTGGGGCGTAGATAATACTGTGCTAAAATAATCCAAGGGGCTGAGGTTGCTAGTTTGCCTGCAGACAGCATCAACCAGCACAGTAAACTTAAGAAGCTTGCACCAGTTCAGACCACCAACAGAAGACTGTTCATTGATCCTGACTATATTGTATCACAGATAAAAGTGTCCCTGCAGGTGTTTCTCAGATAGTATTTTAAAATGTTCCAGATAAATACATTAAAAAAAAGAGCTGAAAATTATAATTTTCCTACAACCCGCCCTAAGGAATTCATTCCCTTTACAGAACTCATACACAAACAGAAGATTTATTACAATTACAACAGTGACTGAACCAGCTGGACACTTTTCTGAAAAGTTTTGGCAAGGGAGATGGGGTTCTGTTTTCAAAATCAAAGTAATTTTTGTAGCTTAAAGAAGATTTTTGAAATATTGAATGTACCACTAAACACAGAAACATGGGACTACTTCTCAGGGTATTTTTGTAGCAGTAAAGAATGTTTAATATTTTTTTTTCTTTGACATACTGATGCAAAAGGTAGTAGTAGTAGTAAAACTCTTGAACAGATTTCATTAAAAAGAGTTAACAATATACATTAATGGGTTTTACATTGTTCTTAAATGTTGCATTCTCACAGTTGCATTCCATTTTATGAATAATTCTTTTTATAGCATTTTCTTCTCATTGAAACAAATTTCTGGAGGAGGAGAAGGAAATTAGGAAACAGGAAAAGAAAACTTCATATTTGGTTATTTTCTCTGTTCTAATTTCTGGAATCCATATGGTCTCCCTTTGGCTTCTTATGAGCTTGGGGCTATAATCTCAAGCTTTTGACTAAATTTAGACAATAACTGTTACATTTTGAACTGGATTTGACAACACCACTTTCTCCATCCTGAGAGTGAAGGTTTGGTGTGACTTGGTGTATATTCACCCTGGGAAAACTTTCATGGCAACTCTTTTCTTAGAAGTGTAGTAAGAAACATATAGAGGTTTTCTTTTCTCAGCTAGATAACACAACGGTCATACCACCACAGCTTTGTTTCATGTACCACAGACATATTCTCCAGAAAGTATTATTTGGACAAAGAAGTAAATTTTAATTCAATAAAACCCCAAACCACTTTAATCATGTTCATGTCCTCTCATCCAGTGCTTTCTAGACAAACAACTGAGAACATATTTTTCTGGCACTAACTTTCATAAGCTAACTTTTCAAGCAAACTGTTGCTCCAGAAATATGCTTTTAAACAGTTAATGTAAATAGTATGGCAAATGAACTTCTAATTTCACATAGTCCAAGCACAAAATTAGAATTTTGTGAATTAGCTCACCAATTAAAAATAACAATCAGTGTTTGAAGACTGATCAGGAATCTGAACATGAGCATCCCCCCAAAAAAATTCATGTAATAGAATCACTGACTACTTTAGAGTTTCCTTCGTTCTGTTACTTGGATCTGCCCACAGACATACCATAAGTGGAAGGTCAGCAAATTATTTTTTTTCTCATGAGTAACTTACAGAATTCCAAAAGTCATTAAAGACTATAAGGAAATGGAAGTTGAGAGATCCAACAGTGTCTCTGGTTCAATTACCAATAGTTAGCTATGTTGAGAGGCTGCACCTCTAAATGAAAAACAGGGAATAAGATTTAAAACAAAGAATGTGCTTGCCAACTCCCATCTAAAGCTGCCTGAGAAAAATAAATCAACGGATGCAACAATAATTACCTAGCAAACTCCATAGAGTCTTTGGGATTCAGAGCAATTCTCTCTCAGTTCAGCTCTCCGCCAAAACTCAGTACCTTTAACACATCATGTGTGTTCACCTTAAAATTCCTAGTTCAAGCAAACTGTTAAACTGCCTGTAGATAATCAGGTCTGGACAATGTATCACCCTGTATGTGAAAGAAAGGGATGTGTTATCCTCCACAGGCATCTTCTCTGCTTGCTGACTGGAGGAGGAGGCAAGTGTGTATTAGATAACTTTTAAGAGACTCTCATTCCTAGTAAAGCAAAATTTCCTGACTGTCTTCAGATGGACTTAATTTTGCAGCAACTTCTCTATGCCAAATCATGTAATTTGTGTTGTAGTTCCTTGCTGCTCGTAACCTCTGCTTTTCTGTTTCTCTGCATACATTTCTACATGCATATAAACTGCTATATACACATTCTTTTTACTGCTGTCTCAGAAGTCTACTTAAATTTAAAAGAATCCAGATATTGTGTCTGGTTTGCCAATCCGGGCTTGACTGTATCTCTTGATTGTGACCTTTCAATAAATGTACAGGCTTTTCTGTGTGGAGCTACAATTACTGAACTGCAATAACTTCGTTGCCAAAAGAACACAGCTGATGTGGTGCTGTGTTCTTTTTCTTTCTATAATTGAGGTTGAGTTAGTGAAAAAAAATGCACTTACTTTCAAAAAAAGGCTCCAAAACCTCAGGTTCTGCCTCTTTGGGACAGGAAGCCACTGGGAAGATACAGTGCCATAAATTCTGTTCACTTAAATAGCTGTTCTCAGTATGTACTCACAGCAGGAAAGTGCTTTCTACTTGTGCCATTGCTTCACATTTTGACTGGATATGTGTCCTGGTTTTAGCTGGGATAAAGATAGTTTTCTTCTTAGTAGCTGGTATAGTGATGTGTTTTGGACACTGTGACTGTGTCAGCTACAGCCACAACATCCCTTAAGCAGGAACCCTACTGTCCCCTAGGGTATTTTCTGACACTACACCCCGTGAATCATTTCTTCTGTGTATGTACATTCTGGCACAAAGCCCAGGGAGTTATAGATGTTTTAGACCAGATTCCCACAGTTCTCTTTCTCTACTCTGTATGACTTTTGCATCTACAATTTTCTGCCATTAAAAAAAATAATAAAACCAAAGCACATTCCCACAAATACTCTTGAGTTCCTAAAGCTTTCAGTTCTTCATAGTTTCCATGCTTGGAGAGAATTATAGATAACAAAAATTAACTTTTCCTGCTGAGGAAGAATCCAGGATGGAATCCTGCATGAAATACTATTGCCTCACATCAGACTCAGTGAACACCTACCCAAAAAGACAACTGAGAATTGAAGGAAATAGTTAAATGTCTCTCACAGAAGGGCTGTTTTTCTGATTGCCTTCAAGAAACAGGATAAACCAATCCTTTGCAAATATACACCCATTCCTTGAATGGTCACCCCTTTCTTCTAATGCTCCTAGTCTATTCTCCTCATTTTAAAGTCTTTTTCCTTTTTATTCCGTTTACTGTAGATACTTCCTTATTCACCAATTCAATTATTTTAAACTATTCATGGCAAATTGTGTAACTTGTTCTTTGCAACAACAGTCAAGTGTTTTTAAAATGTTAACTATTATATATATAATATCAATTTCAGGTCATATTTAGGTTTAAATTAATTTCAGGGAAGTACTGACAAAGAGCTAGTCAGGCAGCAATACTCAAATCTCACAAAACAGCCTAGTGCCCACTATGTGAATAGAGTAAGAATCCTAATGGCAGGCACACCAGAAAACCTGTCACTGTAACAGATGAGATAACGTTATTCACATGCGGAATATATGGACACCTATATTAAAATAAATACCTTACAATGAACAAATGTTCTCTTGGCAAGTGCTGTGGTTATCTTTTGCATGCTCTGTTGTCCTTCCATTAGATACAAGATAGCACATGATAACTCTTAAAGCAACTACCACTCTTTCACAAATACTATGTTTCCAGAGTTATCTTGTCTCAGTCCTGGGGAAAGCCACATTTCTAGCCGATTTAGAAACCCTTGGAGCTCTAAATCGTTTTTGCATTTTTGTGCTTTGCAGTACAGGGTTCAGAGTTCCCACAGTTCAGGACATTAAACTGTGGCAGCCATTCACCTCGGGGAAAGCTTGAGCAGAGAAACAAGCATAATTAAGCATAGATTGCCATGAAACTATACAAGAAACCCATGGTGGAGTGAACTCTGGAAGAGAAGCTGTGAGGTAGATGTGGAACTTGGCCCAGGTTGCAAGCTAGGAACAGCACTGGGGTGGGCACCCACCTGTGGAGTGTTGGCCCAGCAGCAGCCTCGGCAGAGGCAACATTAGGAGATCCTTGGCAGAGAGCACATGGCATGAATACATTAAAAGTGTAGGTGCCAAGGCTATTAGGAACTTTCCATACAAAGTGAGAAGTTACATTGAGAGAAATAACCGCAATGTGACAGCACACTGCTGAAACACAGAACGGCCTCAGCAACTTGAGGAATCCTAGTCTGTGTCTGGAGAAGTTTGGGTTGGACCTTAGGAAGAATTTCTTCACAAGAAAGGGCAATTAGACATCGGAATGGACTGCCCAGGGAGGTGGTGGAGTCACCTTCCCTGGAAGTGTTTAAGTAAAAGACTGGATGTGATTTTTAGCACCACAGTTGTGTTGACAAGGTGTTGTTTGTAGGTTAGACTCGATAATCTCAGAGGCCTTTTCCAACCTCTGTGATTCTGTGAGACAGTCTGGAAACGGGGCTCTGGCTGCTGGGCCCCCAGGGACCGTGGGCTCTGGGGACCTCAGGTGGGGCAAGACCTGCCGGTGTCCTTTCCAGCTGCAGCGGAATGTGATGGAAAACACATCCAACTCCCGCATGCTTCGAGCACTTTCTCCAGCGGCCGGGGGAACCTGTGCCAGGGGCGGGTGCGGGGCTCCGAGGCGCCTTCCCTCGGCCCCTCAGCGGAGACCACCACCATGCGACCGGGGAGGGGATGCTTTCTTGTGCGACCGGGGAGGGGATGCTGCCTTGTGTGACCGGGGAGGGGACGCTTTTTGCATGACCAGGGAGGGGANCGCGCTCCCTGGCGGAGCGGCGCCCGTGTCGGCCGGCCATGCCGCGGCCCCGGTAGGCGCCCCGCCCGCAGCTCGCCGCCCGCACCATGCCATGTGTCCCGCGGAGCCGGGCGCCGCACATGGTGCCCCTCTGGCTGCTCGTCCTGCACTCCCAAGCGCCCTGCCTGGGCAGCGCCCGCTCGCTGTTCCCCGACGGCAGGCAAGGTCAGTGCCGGGGGGAGCGGGGGTGGCCGCGGGTCCTGCCGGGGGTCCCGCCGGGGATGCGCTTCTTCCAGCCTTCCAGGCGGTGGAGCCGGGGCAGGAGGGGCGGCCGGTGCTGTCCGGGCCCCCTTCCCGCTGGGCTCCGCACCGGGGGCTCCGCACCGGGAGCTCCGCACCGGGGGCACAGCGCTCCTGCCGCGCCTTACCGCGCCTCCTTGGCACTCCCGGAGCTCCCCGGTGTCCGGGAAGGTACTGCCGAACCCTACCTCTTTTTTTTTTTTGGCTGGTCTTCCTTCTTCGGAGGCCACTCTCTAAGCACCAGGATGGTTTTGTACTGCTAAGCTGAGAAAGTTTGCTGCCCTGATTATTTATTTATTTTTAAACAAATGGTCGCTTCTGTAGTAAGGCGGCAGACGCTGCAAGAGGACTGGTGTTATCAGGGTGTAACACTCGCTGTGAGCTGTTCACATTCCATAAGGATGGTAAAGTCAGGCTTCATCTACGGGAGGGGTGTCTTGAGGCTGCCCTCCCAGGTGGGTTAAGTTTTCTTCCCCTTTGGTGCTAGGGGAGTGTAACTCAGGAATTTTACCCTTTTTACCCTGTTGCCTGTTTAGGGAAAATCGTAAAAGTGAGTCCCAAGGGTGAAGAATTATGATTAGCTGGAAGTTTCTGCCTGGTGGTAGAAGGCAGTGTAGGAGGAAATTTTGTGTCCTTGAAAACCTTACTGATGCAATTAACAGCTGTAGTGCTGTCAGTAGGAAAGCTTGAACATAGAGTAGAAATCTTGTCACCCCTCAGAGATCATGCAAAGGCAAAGTGTCTGAGTAAGATGCCTGAAAAGTGAACAGTTATTCTGAAGTCAGTTCCTTCTGGATTGATTTAAAGTAAATGCTAGCAGTCATTACACTCCTGTGACTCTGCATGGGACAGAACAGGGATGGCTGTGTTAGCATGTAGTAGCTGTTTAATTGTCAGGCATTTGGAAATGAATGCAGAATTAATTTAACTTTCTAGGCATGGAAAACCTAGGCGTTTCCAAGAGTATTCAAATAGTGATGAGTAAAGGGGCAATTAAAAATGTGGCTATTTTTTTTTTCTGATGAGGTGTGAAGGACTAAGCTATGGAACAGCTGGTCCCTCCTCATCCAGAACGAGAGTGGCAGATGGGACAGTATAGGATGCCCTTGCTGAGTGCTGAAGGTCTTTTCCCTGCCATGGGGTTTCAGAACTTAGGGTGTTTCTTGAGTACAGAGCCTTTCTTTTGCAAAAATGCTTCCTCACAAGATGAGCCACATTTTCCTATCCCAACGAACTGTTTGAAAAGAAGCCAGGCAGTTTGTGGGGCAGATGTAAGATGAACTACAAAGATGGAGATGAAACAATGGCAAATGATGTGTCACATTTTAAAGGAATTTTGTCAGGAAACATGTTATCTGCCTGAAAGTAATTATGGTGTTCCTGTTATGTGTGACCGATTGTGTATGTTTTTGTCTTTATCCTGGTTTATTCACTTTGTTACAGCCATTTGTAATAAGGCAGTTCTCTGCCATGTGTGGTGAATTTGTATCCACAGAGGAGCAGAAGAGACAGCAGTGTTTTTGAATATTATCAGATGTTTTCAATGATACAGAATTAGGAAGGTCTGCAGGGAGGATTTCTCTGACAACTTAAACAATACTTAGACTCGTCAAACAAACATGAAGGGCCTGAACCTTGCTTGTACTGTGTGCCCAGAGGGCCTGAGCAGACAGCGTGATTGCAAGGCAAAGTACTGACTTGAATGTGGGGCGCTCAGTGTGATGATTTGGTCTTGTTCACAGCATGAATGCAAGCCAGCATGCTCAAGCTGCAGTTCTGGAAAGACAAAGCATTTTCTGGAGCTACACAGCCCCCTTTCCTGGCCTGTAAATCCTGAAGCATTGCCCACTTCACTGCCAGGGCCTCCCTGTAGTGGGAGAGTATGCTAGGTGTCCAAAGGGGATGCTGTTACATAGCAGCCCTAAGGCTTGTCACTGGCACTGATATAGATTCCTTCCATTTATGTTTGCTGCTGGTAATTGTTATGGGAAACTGTGATGTTTTAATAGGAATTCATGTTACTTTAGAAAAATCAAGACACTCAGTGTTGAAGGATGCAGCCCTTATTTTTGTGGAGTTTAGGTTGCATGTATTTCATTATTTTTTCCTGGAAGGGCAGAAAGGTATCACCAAAACTGTGCCTCTTCTCTTTGTTTTACATCCTTCTTCAGCTAGAAAGGTCAAGCAGCGTGTTAGGCTTAAAGTGGAGCTCAGTAAATCATTCCGTTGTTGGTAGGATTGCCTTTGCTAACTTTTACCCACCTCTCTAGACTAAACTGATAATGATTACTTGCAGAAATATCTTTAGCCTCATCTTTATTAAACTTTTGTGTTGTAATCTTACTTCTTCTGGTCTTTTGTAAACTTATTAATAATTAATTTATACTGTTATATTACAGTATATTATTACGGCAGCATAATTCCCCTCTCCAGTGACTAAACAACTATTTAAGGAGTGGGTGGAAGAAGTTGCATTTCTCTGCTTTGGTAATCCTGTTGCCATCCAATTCTTCAGCATTATTTTCCATTTTACTGATGATGATGTCAATTTTGCCTTAACCTCTATACACTAAAGACTATAGTGATGAAATAAAAATCTTCCTTGAATAGTTTGAAGTCCAAAACCACAATTCTTTGGCATTTCATGGAGCTTAACACTTAAGCCACAGCAAATTAAGTTCAAGACATCAGGCAGAGGCAAATCGCACAGTGACAGCAAATGAGTAAGTTTTCCTTCAGGCATTTAATTTGATTATTTAATGAGTTGTGCTGAAAACCATAGAAATGGGGGCCTGGTCTTGCAGCGTTCTCTGTTATCCTGTTGTTGCTAGCACAGTATGAGATGTGGGACTTCCCAGAAGTCTTGTAATTCGGCATCTGCAGTGAAGCTGTATTTTTGCTTTACTCTGGAGTGTGAGGAAGGGGAGACCTTGGTTTAGCTTCAGCTGCTAAATTATCAGGCAGCTGGCACCTTTTGTGCTATCTGCAGGCTCTCTAAACCACGAACAGGAAGGTGTGGACTTTCAGTTGCCTTATGTGGACAAAGGCAGATGTCTCTCAGAACTTGTGGTAGGCATTAGCCACGTGTTGTTAAGACCAGCCTAAAAGCCCACCGCTGTGGCTTGTCCTACAAAAGTCACTGCAGAGTGGTGGGAAGGCTTGTGTACAAAGAATTCTGTTGTGTAAGAGAATAATCTTGCTTCTGAAATAAAGACGCTGCAGAGAGAAGGCCAAATTTTTTATGTAGTTTTGTATATGTATATGGGAAGTGGGGGTTTTGCGTGTTTCGTTCTGTTTTCCTTTTAGTTGGAAGTGTTTCAGTGCACGTGTCTCAGGGGTCCATGGCCTGAGGAAACACAACACGTCTCATACTGCAGCTAATGAGGACAAATGAGATATGTTCCTTCCTGAAGGGGATGAATCCAGACAGCTGTCTGCTTAGGCATGATTTCTCCTCTGTGGCTTTAAAAGGTGCAGGCAAGTGGAGGGAGAAGTGCCTCTAGAAGGATTGCCCAACCAGACCTAGTCTGAAAGTAGCTGGAACAGGCTAATTGCTTTGTTAAGCTGCTTATAATTGAATGAAATGTGGTCACTTCGAGAATAAATGGCTGGGACTTTGGGAATGAAGGGCAACTCTGGGGAAAGAAGAACTAGAATGATGTGCTGTCACAACTTCTTTTCAATTAAGTATGTTCAGACTATGATTTCTTGGGCAGAATTCAAGTCCGCCAGCGGAAGATCTGGCCCTTAGGGTACGAGTTCTTATGGGCTGTGTTTTACATGGATTTATGTTATTTGCTTAGGGCTTTTGAGCTTCACAGTAATTAAAAAAAAAAACCTGGGAACAGGTGATGTTTACTCTGTATCATAGTGGGGGACAAGAATGCCAATAATGCTCTCTTCCCTTGCTAGATCCTTACAAGCAATAAGATGTCCAGTTTTACCTTAGTTGGAACTACTTCTACAAAAGGTCAAGATTACTTCATTCTCTCCAAACCATTCTTTAAAATTCCCTCCTATGCTTCTAAAGTTGCTAAAGCTGGTGCTACTGAGGTCCTACTGCTATGAGCTACCAGGCCAGTTAGTGTTCTCTTCACCTGTGTGTATTTGTAAGGTTCTGTGTCCTACTTCAGGCCATCAATTTTTAGATGTGTGAAGATGACCTCCTAGACCAGAGCATAATGTGCTGGAGACCTAGGACAGGGAGGATTCCCAACTCTTGTGCTGTTGGGAAGGGGTGTGTGTATGACTCTCTTTTCTATAAATGGTGACAAAGTATTTGAAAAGAAGAATGTTTTGCTTCCAAATTTTGTGTTATAATGGGAGAATAGAAAGCCTGGAAGAGGACTGTACTGCATGGTAGTCTGTGCACTGCCTGCCTTTGTGTCAGTAGTATGTTGGGGTGAATTGCACTCACTTTTGATTTTCCCTTTAAATTATGTGAAATCGAACAGGCCACCACTCACCCTAGCTTTGCTTCCTTTTTTTCCCCTCTTTCTCTCAGGACAATTTGTGAAGACATTGCCAGAATACCATGTGGTTGATCCAGCAAGAGTAGATGCAAGTGGGCATTTTCTTTCTTTTAATCTACACCATCACGTCTCAAACACAAGGAAGAAGAGAGATGTTGGAAAAAATGAAAATGCTGTATATTACAAAATTAGTCATGAGGAGAAGGATCTGTTTTTTAACTTGACTGTCCACATGGGATTTCTTTCCCATAACTACGTACTAGAAAGGAGACGTGGCAACCACACTAGTGCGAAGATTGCAACTCACTCAGGAGTTCCATGCCACTTCCTTGGCACGGTGTGGCAGCCAGGTTCTGGGAGTGGGACAGCAGCAATCAGCACTTGCAGTGGCCTGGTAAGTGGTGTGACCTTTCCTGGGGTTCTGGGCTAATTTTGCTGTCATTAGAACTGAGTAAGAACATTGGTGTATGAATATGTCTGTTAAGAAACTGAATGAGCCGGTCAGATACCTTACTGACATAATGCTGAGAAAGAATCAATTTAATTCTATGGATGTAATTTGAATTTTTGGAAGAGAGAATCAGTAGGTCAAAAGTTGGTGCTGAGACCCTGTAGCATTTACTTTTAGCTACACTACATTTTTTCTTTTTTTTTTGTGGTCTGAACTGAACATCTCAATCAGTCATACAGCTTGAAGCTGTCCAAATATTGAGTCATTGTGTTGATTCCATTAGTAGTTGGAGTGCCTTTACAATGCATCTAGATGTGACCTTCTGTTCTATTTTCCTCTAGAAGGAACGTGGCTTAGGTGCACTGAAACTGGTCTGAATCAAATCAACTGGTGGTAGGTTGGGAAAACTCAGTGACTTCAGAACTGTACTGCAACTTCAGATAAAAATGTCAGGTTCGATGCAACCTTATCCAGAGTTTTGAAGTCAACCTGAAGCACTGCTAGGCATCTCTCATTTCAAAGAGCACTTCTAAAGCTGGAACTTGAAGTCTAACATTTCTCAGTATCCTGTGGTTCACACTGAGACAGGGAGATGGAAACCTTATTTTTTTCCATCCTTTGTTGTTTGTTTTTTGGGTTTTTTTGTCACAGTCGTAGCTTAGGTTTCTATTTCTAGGGCATAAGGTTGAGTATGTCAGGGAGGGAAAGAGGAGACAAACTGTTGGAATGTGAAGGGAATGTTGTAGAGAGATGTGTAAAATGGCACGTCTAATCTGTGAGAGGTGAAGCACAAAGGGTTTGTGAAGTTTGCTGGCAGAGGTGATGAAATGAGTGCAGCGTGTGTGTGCTCTAGCACCTTGATCCTGGAGTGACAAGTGATCGTGTTTGAAATGGTGTAACGCAGTGAGCTGATGCCTTTTGGCCAACACATCTCAGGGCTGCAACAAGCTGGGGACTGATGTTTCGTTTTCGAGCCTGAACACCAAGGTGAGTGTGTGTAAAGTGCAACCTTTCCCTGCCAATCCATCAGTATCAAAGTGTGCTTTGCTATTGAGCAGTATGAAGCTTTCAGAAACTACAGAAAATCATTATTCTGGGAATGTACGAAAAGCAATATGAAGACAGCTCTGATATAAATGAAACAGGAAACTTTGGAGTCTTACACAAGTGCTGATAACACTTTTGGCAGGTTGCCTGGAGAAACAGACCACTGCTTGAGGTCAGAAGCTTCAGTCCCACAGGCATGAAGATCAGGGATTTTCTAAGTAATGTTTCCAGATGGCACCAACTTATCAGAATTTTCCCGAAACATGTTACAGTCATGCAGGGTCAGTAAGGGAAAGGAGAACTAGTAGTTCCCTTGGTTGGTTTGTTTTCTGCTCTAGCACAATGTCTTTGTTATTTTTCATTAGGATGAGAACTTGAAAATGAGGTGCTAGATCTTCGTTATGCCTTCTGAAGTATTTAGTCTCTGCAACAAGGATTAAAAAATCCAAAACTCAAATTGCATTTTAAATTCAACTTGACAATATCCTTAAAATTGATGCTTTCACTTGGGTTACAAATGTTCTGATTCTTATTTTGATTTGAAGTTTTTTTGCAGGACACCTGCATCAGAAAAAACACTGCTGTGTTTTTTTTCTCCTCCTTTCCAAAAATGAAACTTTGAAAATATATAATAATAAATCAATTCAGGCTGAAATAATGGGTTTTGCCTGTGGGCAAAAGCATGATGGTTTTAATGTGATGATTTTTGAAGTCCAGAAGTCAGTAGTCTGAAGAGGCTGCAGTAAGAGTTGGGTCTATTCTTGATTCTTTTGTGTGCCACAAGCTGTGGAAAGGTGGCTTAGCTTGCTTTTCTCCTGAAAGTTTTCCAGAAGATCCAGTATCATCTGAAAACATTTATTAAAGAATAGTTTTGCCAGCATTGAGAAATGCAGTCTTGTTTTCAGAATAAAAATGTGACATTTCTGAAACTTTTGTGGTGGTGGTTTCCTGCTTTCTAAGCTCTTGTGGTGATTTATTTTCATCCTTCTGATCCTAAATGTTTTTGCTCTTCAGTATCAATTCCATTTCTACGTGTTTTTCTTTTTTTCCCTTCTGGGATGCTTCGTGTTTTTTGCATTGAAAAGATTTTTTTTCTGTTTATTCTTATGAAGGAGGGAAGGAGAACTGAGAATAGGTAAACACCATGGAATAGAGCAATATATTATATTATATTGTGTGTATATATGTATATATATATACACACACTTGATTAAAATAGTTGTATGAAATAATGAATTGCAAGGGCATGTTGATAAGGACCCTTCCTTGGGACTGAGATGGAAAGAACAGAAAGATAAACCTATGTGTTTGAAAGGTGCCAGGGTAATGGAATATACTTTAACAGCAGAAGCTGCTGGACCTGAGAGCACTTGGGTCAGGACCATACCCTGGGTGTGTGCTTTGGCAAAGGGGTCTCCAGGAAAACTCAGCTCCTCATTCCACCACCGCAAAGTGAAAGACTGCTGATGTGCTTAAGCCTCATAACCCAAGAACTGGTGAAAACGAATATCTTAGCTTTCAAATACAGGGAATAGGAATGTTAGTGATGCTCCTTCCTTGAGGCTGTTTTGGCTTGACAGCTCAGGCACGTTATAAAATGAAAAACACACTGTGCTTTTTTTGTTGGGATCATCTTTGATAGGCTCAATGAAGCACCAGTTTACCATGGCCATGAGTGACAGGAGACTCTGTGATCCTTAAACTTGTAATTTTTTGCTTTCTTAGCAATAGGAGCTGATAAAAAATCACAATAGTGGAAAAAAATTGATTTGATTTAATAAGTATGTTTATGGAATATCCCTTTTGTTAATATTTTTAGTGTGAAATGATTGCATTATTATTTTGTAATTTAGTCCCAAGTGAATTGCTTAAGAATGTGTCATATTTTTCAACACTGCCAGCCCTCACCCCTGTTTAAAAATGGTGGCCTAAACTGGGGCAAAATAAATTTCTAAAGATGCTTTTGGGAAGGGGAATCCTAGTTTTAGCCCTCTTTCTGGAATGACTCATGTTGAGTCCATTTGGTTTGTGTTTGACAACGTAATGATTGCCAGGGTAATAGTAGTGCATAAGAACAAAACAAAGATGTGTGGTCTAAGTTTGTGTTCGTCATAAAAATCGCTCACACACTGCAGTGGGACCATTGAAAATCTAGAAATGGATTTTCTTCTCCCTTACATTTTAACTTTGAAATGTATTCCTACTTCCATTGCATTTATATGTTCCCAAAATGGCCTGCAAGGGAAATAACAGAGTGACAGGTTTGGGATATATGAACGGGTGGGGCAGCCATTGTGTGACACTGTTCTTTTGAAAAAATATATTTGTGTCCCTATTTCAGAAGTATACATGAAAAAAAAGGTGATTAATAAAGATTTGGGCAGAATTGGGTAAGAGTTCAGAGAACAATCTAGCAGAGATCTAGAGGAACTAAGTTGCAATTTCCAAATCCACTTTTTTCCTAACACTTTGTGAAATCTTAGTTTTCCTTTGAAAACATCATGACCTTCTTAACAGGTTGAAGAACGTAGTGCTCTAAGTTCTGTCTCTTCCACTCTGGGTCAGTTGTTTGGTAAACTCTTTTGCACTTCTGAGCCTTGTTGAATAATGCATGAGACTGTTAAAATGGAAGGAGTGGGACAGACCTTGCTGTTTATTTTGGGTCACAGTTGGAGGAGGGAACCCCAGAGGGGAAGTCACTATTAGAACATAAGAAACATATCAAACTGTGGCACTTGGAAGGACAGCAGACAAGAAATCACTTAGATACAGGAAAATTTCCAAGATTAAGTAAAGAAGAAAATAGATTAGGGTTTTTTTATCTTTCAGTGAAAATAATATTTGGATTGGCTGTCTTGGCAGACTATTTGGGGCACTTCTAATAATGCTTCAAGTTTCCACAATGCCTTTCCACAGAAGGCTGTAATGAACTTTTCCAAATCCTAGTGCCTTAATTATCATCTCTTAGTTCTGAGATCCCTTGTGTTGCAGCTTGCCCCCTCAGTAGTGTTGGGAAGGAGCAAAGCTCAGTGAAGTTGAATGAATACCCTAGGTTTATGATTAAATCCTATAGAGCTGGGAAGTGAATTTTCCCCTTCTTCTTTCCACCCTCTTCATTAGGAACAAGGCCCTCTTTTATCCATCAGTAACACGGACATTGTTTATAGTATTTTTAGATGACAGAGCATCATCAAGTCTTTGTTTCCTTGACACTTGTTTACAGTATAGAGCTGTTAATCGACAGTTTCTGTTAATACATTTATTTTCAGAGGCAGTGCAAGCATTAGCATGGAAAAGGCAGAAGAATGAAAGGATGTTCGTATGGAAATTGAGAACGATCTGTGCACTTGTAAGCTCTTGGTCTTACAGTGTGGGTGGACAGATCAAGCTTTGGCTGACTCCAGCCAGTCAGAGGGTTGTCTCTGTCCTGAGAGGCATCAGCATTTTCAAGATCTGCTGGGTGCCTTTGAAAACTGGGTGTCTTTGCCCAGGGTTTTTGAAAAGTTTCCCCCACCTCAGTTCTTCCCTCTGTGCTGAGCCACGGTCAGGGCAGCCCTTTGTGAACTTTTAATTGGCCTTTAATGTTGCAGCTGGTAGGAGATGCTCAAAGTGAGACCTCTCGGGGCATGTCTTTCTGCCCTGACATGTGTGATAAGCTTGTCACCAAAGTGGAATGGTGGCTGATTTCTGCCCGAATGGAACCATTCTCCTTATTGCAGGATATCACCACTATATCAAGCCTAAGAGTGAGCTGTGATATTCATGCAGTGTCACCTATACTCTTAATATGGTCCACTCCGTGTAGCCTACAATCTACCAGCAGCATTTTCTGTTTTGCTTCAGTTTTGAGGAATTCAGCATGATCTCTCTTCTCCTGCTACATGCCAAGAAGCTTTTCCTGTTAGTGTGAGATGCTTTTTTCATCCTGATGAACATGTCATTGTCTTACGATCTGTCCTAAGTTGAACAATTCTGTGCTGGTACCATAACAGTGTATCAGTGGTACTGTGTTCTATGGCAGTCGCCTAATACTGCTGTTCAGATTTTCCTCTCACAAAAATATGTACTTATTGATGTTTTCCTTAGATGAGATTTAAGAATAAAAGAATCTTTACTTTAAAACAGTTTTATAATATTTGTTCTAAAGTAATGGAAAAATAAAATGCATTGCTAAGCTTGTATTAGGTATGTTTATCTGCTTTTATAACTGCCCATGTGTGAGGTTGTTTAATTACTGACTAGTTGTGTGTTCATCTGTTGTTAAAGGTAGTTACCAGAGCTTTGCAAAGCTAATTACTCAATTCACTCCTGCAGCCCAGAAAAAAATAACCAAATCTTTCTGTTTCATTGTGGTGTACCTGCAACTATCAAAATTGTTTCTCTTCAAATGGAAGTGTCTTTTGATTAGTAAAAGTAGCAAATTATGTAAGGTATGTGACAGTGCAGAAAGACAGTTAAGGAAAGGGAACATGTGTAACCTTTTCTTCACTTGAACTTGAGACCATTTGAAACTGGATCCAGCAGTGATCCCTGCCCTGTGACTGTGCAGCCCCTAACACGTCTGGGTACATGTGTGTTTTGGTGGCTGTTATTTTAAGAGTTGAGTTGGAGTGTATTCTGTATTGCTGTCTCAAATAAGTTAAATCGATTTTGGGAACTGGGAGACAAATACACAAGTTCTTCAGGGGTCTCTTTACACATCGCTCCTTTCTTCCTCTAAGACAGTCTCTTGCTCCTTTTGTTTGTCTTTCCCTTGTCTTACTGCACTTGGTGGGTCCTGCTTGTGGTTGACAGTGTGGCAGGTGGCCCTGTCTGCCTGCTGGGTCTTCTCAGATGTCAGTGACATCTCCACTAGTAGTAATCTGCCTGAACCAAAATGTAGGAATAAGGTGTTTGGAGAATGCCAGGAATGAAGGCAAGCTGCCAGTGCTTTCCTTGGGCTGGGAATTGCTCCGTGGTTGGATACAGTGGAGCTTCCAAAGTCTAATCGTTGCAATTTGACTTTTTCTGGCGAGTGTAAAGAAGGAAAGACCTGCTATGTAACTTGGCTGTGTCTTCTCATATGCAGTAGCACGAAAAATATTCTCAGTAGAAAAATGTACACTGAAAGTAAATGCAGTGTCTGCTTCATGTCTGTTCTATGACATGCTTGGTTTGACTGTTTTCTCCATAACAATAATATGATCTGGATATTGTCCTTGACTGACTGGTGGTATGGTTGTGTTATGTGGTTTTGTTTTTATTTTTGAAGATGATCAAAAGACGGGGTGTGTGATGGGGTGTGTGGTTTCTTCTTTCGCCCCATCCCCCAACAGATTCATCATTCAGTCTTTGATTAGTATGTGCTGCAGTACTTTAACACCCATCCATTTTCTTTGTGTTTGAACTTCTACGATCCATCTGCCAGCTCCCTTCCCCCAGTCTTTTGTCTGCAGACATACTCTAATTGACAGGTCAAACAGAATCTCATCAGTGATCTCAATACATGAGAATCTGGCTGTGTCTGTGGCTCCTGCTTTTGGCCTTGTCACCTTTAACCAGTATGAAGTTGTTAGCCCAGAAGATATGTATGACTGGAGTTTTAATAATATAGTTGTTATGTTTCAGTGGAAGAGTCATTGATGGGGTAGGTTAAAATAAGGATTAGTCAGTATGAACTGATTTGGATGGAATACCCAGGATTAGAATGTTCCTTTAAGATAATGGTTTTTGGAGAATATGAAAAAGTGTTTGTTTTTTTTTTAATGTAGTTTTAGCAACACTTATTTTCTTGTTTAAGTATGTATCTGCATATTTGCTAATTATTTCAGAATATTGTTAGTTTATAGAGCTGTCAATCATATTTCCAGTTTCCATGAGTCTTTTTAATCTATTTGCTATGTGTGTGTGTATTTTTAATTTTTTTTTTAAAGTCTTCACTCATGATTTCATGATGGTGGTGGGTTTTTTCCGTTATAAAAAGTATATGATTAGTGAGGGAAAACTGTGATATTGTGACATCTGTCTAAAAACTGATGACACTGAAGTAAAAAACATGCATAACATCTATTTTGCCTTGATTCTTAATAATATGAGATTCGTAATATGGTCTGTCCTTTGTTTCCTCTAGTATCTTTGAAAGTTGTTGACCAAATTCAGCCCAGTCTGAAAGAGAAGTAGAGGTATCAAAGCCATTAAGTTCTTATGAATTTTACAGGTAAAAGTGGAAACTTTTAATCAGTGAAATGATGGATGTATACATGCAGGGTGACCAGTGGCCTAGCACAGCTGTAAGATGTTACTGAACAGGGTGCAGTGCCACCCAGGGCCCTGCTGATGCTGAGGAGTGCTGGAGGATTCAGTAGGGATTGGAGAAAATTATTTCAGTGAGAAAATGGAGCACATGGGATAACTAAATGTGTATGGACAAAGCTTTGACAGTTCTGCTGTTCATAGAAATTTTTTTTTCCTTTAATCCATTTTCATGGTGTTGAAAGGAATGGTCCATCTTAGAAGTAAATAGAATTGTTTGCACTGGTTGCCATATTATGCTGTACCTGCTGCCCATCACAGCATGTATTTTGTATGTAATTGTTAATAATGAGCTGAAGAGAGGGGAAGAACTGAAGCTTTTCTACATACCCGGTCAGTGATGCATATAATGTGACATTAATAGGGACAAATCTTGCCAACTGCATGCCTTATTTTCTAGCTCTTCAAAGAAGAGGAAATTACCAAGAAAAGCCTGTCTTGCCTCTGTTCTGAGCAGGCAAACACTAGCATGTTGTTTGGTGGTGAACAGCAGTGGGTGACATTAACAACAGACCCCAATGTCTCTGTCTGCTGCTTGCAGTTAGAGGGTGTATGTGCTTGTGGTGCTTTTACAGCAGCTGTGTGAGCCTGGCTTCTGACACCAGCTCAAAAACAGCAGCCTGAAGATCAGGTCCTGCCTCTTCAATTTTCTTTGTCTATCAGAGAGGAGCAGCTGCAGTGTCTGAACAGTACTAGCATCAGGATGTGGTTATATATACACATATATCAGACATACACAGATGCAAATTTTTATACATATATGTAGCTCTGTCACTTATATTGCAGCTAAAGCTCTTGGGTTAAGATCTATGCAGTGTGCTGAGAAGGCTTCTGTGCTGTTGCACTATTGGGTATTACTAAGCTATGGCCAAAAAAATTGTTTGTTTGTTTGAGAATCTGGTGCTTAACAATGGGCTTTCAGAACCCCTTTGTAAATTGCAACAGAATTCAAGTATTTAGTGATTTAGTCTGGGATATTTATGTGCTTTATATGCACACTGGCTCCAGGGTGTGCTCTGGAGAAGGACTTATCTGAAATTACAAGCATTAAATATAAATAAGTGGTCATGAAAAAGCTGGCTGTCTTGGCTAAAGAGTGCCTGTGTTTAAATGCATGCATCATGTGTTTCAATTCTCAGGGGAAATGGCAAGTCCCTAATAAACTGCTTGTTGATGCACGGAAATCCCAGAAACAGATCTAAGTCCACTGTGATTGGAACTCACAGTAAGGGTCCATGCAGACACAGGTTTTGGTTTTAAGATTTCTTTTTTTCAGATTTCACTTCTTCCCCCCCNNTTAAATGTATTTGACACAAAGATGATGCTAAATAGTCCACTTGACTGTCTCTTCTGTTTCCTTATATAGAACAGTCATGAACAGTCTAGAACTTAACCTAGTCCAATCTGGTGAAAATCATAAGAATGGAGATTATGGATAGGATAAATATCTGTTTTATCAAGCATCCTCTTTCCAGAAATGACTAAATAAACACCTAGGAAAGAGTAAGAACATGGCAGTAGGACATCCCCCCTTTGTTCAACCTTACTCATTTTCAACTCAGATCAAATTTCTTGATAAAAATCTGTTGATGAATTAATATATTAGCCTTTTTATCAGCTTGATTTGATGTTTTCTGAGGGTATTGTCTTGGAGGAGGCAATGAACAGTCAAACACGGTGCAAAGTGAGAAGGTTTACTCAGGGACGTAGTGAGATAATAATTCTTTAATTTTTTTTTTGTTTCTTGCTGATTTGAAACACTTGACAATTTTTTTGAACAGTTGTTGAGATTGTTTTTTTACATAGTTCCAGTTTTTTCCCCATGAAAACAGGTGTTCAGGTTCCTATTTTTGCACAGTAGCAGTTATGTGAGAGCCCATCTGCTGCCTTTCCCTCTTCACTGTGCACTGCTTTATCAATTTTCAGTATTCTGCAGTGAATTATGTTCTCAGTCGTTCTTGTCCAGCTGCTCAGTCTCAGGAGTTTTCTGAAGTTCATTGGTTCTCTATTGTCCCTGCTCTCCTGAGTAGATTATTACAGTTTTGTTACATCCTGTATAACAGACTGTAAACTAATTATTAATTCAAATGTGAACATGAGGAAACTGGTTGAAGGAGACAAAGCCATAGCAGAGAAGCTTCATTATTAATAAAAACCCCACACATACACACAAAAAATATACATGTTACCATAAAATTCCTGAATTACTAACTGTGAGATACAGTCTATCATTTAAATTCACTGTAGAAGGTGGGTAAATTTGTAGACAATGAGATATCTCAAATAGCAGGGAAGTAAGTGGGTAAAATGAACAACTGATGGAGAAGAATTCCAGCAATATCATGAGAAAGTGGCCCTTAACTCCAGATGTCCCTAGCTGGAGGGTTGCCAGAACATCTCGAGGTCAGTGATTGTGTCCTTTCATCTTTGTACCATTCTTGCAGCCTTTCCATAAGAACCTGCTCTTGTCTGCTGCTGAAGGTTGCCGAGTTGAAAGGATCTTTATTTTAATCCAATCTGACCATTACTGTGTTCTTATGGCACAGGGTATGTAATGGGTTTTCACTAACCCACAGTATTTTTGCTTTGTTAGTATAGGTGCCCTTCTCTTGAAAATTGTGCATGGAGTGGAAAACAAGAACTGGCTGCTGTTGCTGCCATGAAGCATGAGTAATTGTTTTAAAAATAGGTTCTTTCTGGCTTTATTTTCCATATGAAATCTGAAAGTCCTTTGTTGCTCTCTGTGCTTGAAGAGCCTCAGTACATCTTAATGTTCATTAAACTGTCTTTGCCCCTTCTGTACATGACACCAAAGTGTTTGAAATGCTTTGCCTTCATATTTTACAGCAGTTGTTGTCTTTTTCCTAATAACTCATAATCAAAGGGAGAAGCTGTGGCTCTTTCCTAGACAGATTTTTATATCATGTCAGTCCAGAATGGCTCGGTCCTTGCTGAGAGTTTTTGATCTTCAAGTAGTCTAGTTAAATTACAGCTGGTAGCAGATACTTGTCAAAAAACGACAGGTGCATATAACATTTTTTTTATCAAAATGGTCAGTGGAAGCTACTGCTTTTTCTTCAAAGTATGACCCCAATCCCAGCAGTCAGAAAAAAAGGGATAAATTAGAAAAGTACAGGTTTCTCCTTACATTAAGAACTGCATGTTTCTTATTTTATTGCTAGCTAAGGTACAGAGACAGTATGCCATTTATCCACTTAAGTGTTCTCTTTCAAATCAGGAAATGGATTTCACTTGGCTTTGGAGAAGAGATCAAAAGTCTGAGAGTAGTAGCAGTTCAAGGGAGACATGCCAAGGAGAGTTATAAAGCTAAATGACCATTACTGCTCCTGTGGAAGGCAATCCAAACCAAAGGAGGGAATGAAACTGGAGACCGTAAATTAGCTACGACTAACCACAAAACCCCTGCCAGCAGTAGTAATCACTGTCTTCCAGGAAAAGTGGTAACTGCCTATTGAAAGAGTGTAATATTAAATATGAATATTTTAGTAAGATAAAATAGAAATAAGACCCATTAAATTAAGTAAGTATCATGCCAGATCATCAGCTACACTGATTTACCCAGGTGAGGCTTTCAGCTGTCAAATTTATTTTGTAGCAGTGCTCCGAACAGCTCTGGTCATTAGAAAAGAATATTATCTCTAGCCCAGTTGTGTTATCCTTTTGGCCATTTTCTCATAATTAGGACACATCATCTTCTGGCAAGACAGCAGAGCAGTGTTTGGCATAGTCTCTTCATGTTGTGGCTGTGAATGTTGCTTTATATGGTACTAATTCTGGTGAAGCTGATTATCATAACACTTCTCAAGAAATGTTTTCTGTAAAGAGCTGAATGCCAATTAGGTATTTTAAAATATAAACCAGCCAGATTTGTTTACATTGAGCTTCTTTATGGAAACTGAAGCTAGCCAAACTGAGTTGCATTTTTCATCCTTTGAAAAATGTTCTGTGTTTCTCCATTAGTAAAAATTTCTGTTCTTTGACCTATTAAGTCCCATCCAGTGCTTTCATGGGAAGTCATTATTCATCCAGACACTGTGGTGTGAAGACTGGAGATGCAGAACATAGAGATATAGTGATGTACAGAGTCTGTAAGTGGATAAATGTTGTGGGAATTAAAAGTCCAAATCAGAAAAGCACATGAGGCATAATAGCTCAGATTGTCACAGTGGACAGACTTCTGTGAAGTGCAGGAATTTGTGAATTGTCAGTCTGCCACTGGCATTCCAGACTCTTAGCCCTCAAATGGGCTATTTTTGTATACAAGTCAGGAGATCAGAGTGATCTGATTTAAAAATAAATCTAAACCAGAAAACCCTCACTAATCCACCCCCTTCCCCCAAACCCTTAAACTTCAACCAGTGTGATAAGGGTTTCTCTATTTTCTTTTTTCTTTTTTTTTTTTTCACCTTATTACAAGACAAAGTCTCTTTAAGAGTTTAAACCTGTTCATGGCAGTAGATTGAGCTGTGTATCTGTATTACACCTGTAGCAGTACCACAGAGAACTCAGTGGCATTCTTCACTGTCATTTGTCCACTGTAGAATCAAATCTGGTCACCAGTTTATACTTGCATGATACACCTAAACATTGGTGAGGGGCCACTGTGGCACAACTGAGTGACATTGGACATTTGGGAATTGCCCATCATTATTCTACCCACTAAGTTGCATCCCAGTAAGTGGGCTATGATATGTAGGAGGAAAGATGCTTATGTACGTATTTGTATGTAGCATTTGCTCTTTGATTTTAGGGACAGATCATGGATAATGGCAGCTCTGCAGTTCAGAGCACTGTTGCTTGAGATTGCAGGTTGCAGTTCAGTGGTATTATTGGGAGAAATAAGACTGTTCATGTACTCCCTTAAATCTGTTCTGGGGCTGCATTTATTTAAAATTTTCTGTGGGACTTGTGGGACAAGAATAAGTGAGGAGTGATAAACTTTGCTTAAGGCACAAATCTAACAAGTATCAATACAGGAGGGACTGGGTTGTTGTATCACTAAAATGGATAATGTTAGACTTCAAATTGCAGGCAGGAAAATTCAAGTGTCCCAGTGTGGTGTCATAAATTTAGCAAATAATGGAGATTTCTACATTTTAAAGCTCATCTCTTAGAAGTGTAAGACCAAGACTTGAATATATTTGCTTTATAGTTTGTGGGGGATTTGTAGTTTATTACTAGCAGGATGTTACTTTGGAAGGAAAAAAAAAACCCAAAGAAAATTCCTATGACTGAGGTAGAGATTAGAATAATATGGAAAAATATAACTAAAGGTTCACTTAGAATACAGCAGGCACGTCTCATCACTAAGCTTGAAAAAGTGGGAAGTATCACATCTTATTTTACTATTCTTCAAGTGTCTGCATTTGGTGGTTTTGGGCAATAGGACTGGAGTCTAAGAGATGTTGGTCTGAGCCAGTCCTGCCTTTCCTGTGCGAGATTTTTGCAAGGGAGAACTGGAAACTGGATCTGTGAATTTAGGGTTTCCCTTTGTGTCCTGTTTCTGGCTGCCTATCTACTATTTTGGATCCAGAGACCAGAATGGTTTGTGAGGATTGACAGTCTCTTCTTGAAACAAGCAGGCTGACATTCTTGGGAAGACCTGGAAAACATAGAAAAAGTAAATAGAGTTTGAAACTGGAGCATAAGAGATAAGGTAAGTGCAGGAGGTGATTTAGTCATACTCGGACCTATCTGACGGTGAGATTTCAATAAGTCAGGGCACCCCCTTTTTTGCACTACTCTGAAATCTGAATCTTGTGTCCTTCACAGGCTGCTTTTGTTCACTTCAACCTTATCTTTCTTGTAGGATATAAAGGCTAAAGTGAAGGTAATTCTCCAGTGCACAGTGTACCTATATTTGTATAGGACCCAATAATGCAGTTGATGCAAATAATTAAAACCAGCACTTTTCCCAAGTATAGCACCCCAAATACCCAAAGGCTTCTGAACCAGGTGAGATGCCTAATAAGAGTTAAACTAACACATTTGTGGGTGATACAGGAAGGCAGAGGAGACAAGAAGTAAAGGAGAGACAGAACTTGAAGAAAAGGGGATGAGAAGGAAAAGGGTGTTGTTGATGCAGTTGATGGCAGAAAAAAGATCTTGACAGGCATAAAGTTCAGTTGTTGAAGCTGTTATACATGGGAGCTGAGGCAGTGCAGCATGTATCTAAGGGAGGGTGAGCACAGCAATATTCCTGTAGGACTTGTTTCAGGAAGCATTTTGCAGCAGTATAACTCAGGTTTGCAGCTGGAGAGTCGGTCATGGCATTAACCTCTTTCATGCTGTTTGTGACAGAAAAAGTTCTGGGCAAAAAGGATGTTTACAACTGGTTTATTTCAGGGTGGCCTCTCTGCATTCCCATTTGAGGCATTTCTCTGTAAGTGTTTCTCTGCTGATTGCTACAGGTATACAGCAAGGGAAAAAGAAATGGATCCTGAATACATAGTTTGCATGGGGACTCTGTACTCTGGACTGATTTAATATCATTCTCTCCTCATAATTTTGCCCAGCCTCTTTCCTTCAGGGGAACCAAGGTAGGTTACTGGATTGTCCAGCTCAGAAAAGCTGGAGGGAGCATCTCAGTACATCGGTATGTGAAATGTGCAGTGCCCACAAGAGCAAGTGCTTTGGCATTTGATGCAGTGAAAGGGAGGAGACAAGCATGAGTTCCAGACAGGGCTTGGGTTGTTTTTATGACATCTTTATTTGATCCGTTCTGAGATGAACCTGCTGATGCAAATGCATTTTATACCTCTCCACTCTAGATGGTGAACCCTGGGGAAGAGTGAATCTACTGCATCTTGGCCAATTTTCATCTGAAAGAATAATTTCTGAGCAGAGCAATGAGGGTTACTGTGTTATTCAGGCAGGATTCACTAAAGAACATGAGTCTGTTGTAATTGTTTTTACCGAAATCAAACATAAAAAACATTCTTTTGGAATTTTCCTTTTGTTTTACTATAGTTACTATGGTATTTTGTATTCTTTAGTTATACATTACAGTATATGACGTCTGAAGCAAATTAACATCTCTGTCTTCACATAAGTGTCCTGAGACCCCTTTTGTCCGTTCATGGATAACACACTGATTCTGTGTTACTTTGTGAGTGCAGTTCTTTAGTGTAACAGCAGCTTTTAGGTGTGACTGTCACACTGCTCTATGTGGTGTGTCTCAGCCCTCTGCTGTTCTTCCTTGGCTCAGGCTTTTGTTGCTCCTTCTGATCCCTGCTTGCAGCCGAGGCTAGCTCCTCGCATGACCTCTCCAGTCCAAAACCCAGGAGAGTATTGGATTTGGAGGTAGTCTGGGCACCTCCTTCCCCACAGTGGCATCCTTTTTTTCCTCTACAGCAAAGTGCCTTGGCGCCTTTGGGTGGTATCAGAAATGTTTGATTGTAGAAGAAGGCTGGTTTTGAGCAGAGGTCTCATACATTGAGGAGTGTAGGGATGATGGGGGTACAAGCTACTCTAAATACAGCCTCTGACTTTTGTAATTAGATAGCCTTCAATTACTCCCTACCATCTTTTGTTGGTGCCTCCTCGGGCCATATCCTTGCTTGTCAGCAAGAGCAGGGAAACCTGGGAGTGACTGTAGGTGCTGCTCAGAGTGCCCTGAAGCTCAGTAAGCCTTTGTCCAAAAGGCTTAATAGTACTACAATTTCTAGGACTATCATGTATCTTTTTGGTGTTGGTTTCATGAAGGATTCAAATTCATTGCTTTCTGTTGCTGAGGTAAGATAATGTATCTTACATTGGTTTGTTACATGATCTTTGTACACTGGAGTTGCAGAGAGAGAAGCCTGGGCATTCTGTACTAGCATACTAAATTCTGTAGCATAAGAGCCAAATTAACTCTTAAGAGAATTATTTTCTGAGGAGATTGCTGGGGCTGGAAAGGCTTTTGGGGTTGGCTTTCACTTTAAGAAATTGCTGAGCAAGTATGTGAGGCAGCAAACTATTTACTTTCTGGCTTGGATTCTTCTCTGCATAGACTTGCATTGGTTTTAGTCAGACAGCAGACATAGTGCTTACTCTGTAGTCTGCTTTTTTTTTTTTGTCTCTGAAAAGCTAATTAGTGCTCCTGCAACTGTAGTAAAAACAGAAAAATGTGAATCTGATGCGAACAACAAGAAATTCTAATTGTTTGGCTCTGCATGATTGTTGGACAACATTACTGAAAATACCTCCAGATTTGTCTTGTACCGAGGCGGAGGCAGAGACCAGCTCTGGTTTTCTGTTTTACTCTAATGTCGAAGAATGAAATTTGCTCTCTCTGTGTTCTGCAGCAGTGTAAACTTTGTGGCTGGCTTGTAACACAGCCCTTCGTGTTGTATTGTGTGTTACTAGAGCAAAGGTTACTCAGAGGGCCAGTTTCACGCTGTGGGTACTGTAGGGAAAAAGAGAGTAGTTCCAGGTTAGATACTGCACTGTTTTTTACTCATTAACTGTAGCAGACTTTTTAAATCCAGAAAAATGGATAGAACTGCTCCCATGAGAGCTGAGAAGAGATGCTGGGGTCAGGGTTGGGAATGGATTTGATAGTTACAGCTGGACAGCAGGGTGAGTTGGTGGCTATTGGGGACCCTACTGTGTTTTCTTGTCTGCTTCTGAAGACAGAAGCCAGTAGTGTCTTGTCAGTCGCTGACAGGTTTCCTGGCTCCCATGAACTGGCCAGCTCGCTCCTCTGCCCAGCCAGCCCAGTAGCTGCTCACTCAATCCAGTTGTGAAATACAAATTAAACGCAATGTTAAAGTGCAAAGGATTTGGTTTTGCACGTGAATTTACTGTACAGGGTCTAGTAGTACAGCGGCAGACTGGCATAGTGTCTCCAGGGGGTTTTGGAATATGAGAAGAGCATGGGTTTCTGTTGAAAACAAAACATTTTCTGAGCCATAAAACCTGATAAGATTATTTGCAAAAGTTGGTCACAGCTAAGGGCCAAGTTTTGGTCTTGTTGCGTAGCCAAGACAAGGGTAACCTCAGAGTGTGATGTTGAATGGTTTTGTATGCTTGCAGCAACTTTAGATCTCTGAGTATGCTAATACAGATTTTATTGCATATAATGAAGCAAAAATGTAGTGCTTCTAAATAATGTTTCCATTTTTGCAGGATTATTAGACAACACAACTGTTACGCAAGAGCAGGATCTACAGTCTGACTTTTACTGAAGCCCCACAGACATTTACTGACTGTGTAATGTCAACATTTTCAACGTAACTCAGACTACTTGTGTCGTCTTGTTGAGAACTGCATGTGCAAGTAGTGTAGCTGTTTAGTGGGCCCTACTGAATTTAGTTCAGTCCCATTTGAAACTGGAGTTCATGCTTAGTAGAAAATTTGAAGTGAACCACTTGTCTGTAACTACTAGTGATAGAAATAAGGGTAAAGGAAAGTTTTCAAACCTGTTAGAGAAATCAGGAACCGTATCTGATAAGCTCTGGAAGGAACTAGAAGAGACAGGAAGGAGAGTAATGGAATGGAGCAGAAGCATGGAGTGGAGCTGAAAGGAGGGTATTTGGGAATAGTAACTTGATGCTGTGGGCAGTAGTGAGGGGTGACGATTACCTGTGAGTGCTGGCAGTCTGCTTGCTGCAATTCAGACTGTTTGGTATTGCCATAGTGCATGAGGTGTATGCAGCTGTGGAAATGGGGTGTTTGACATGAGAATACAAGGCAAGCACAGTCCTCATTTCTGTGCTTCTGTTATTAGAACAGCTTGAAGAAATCCACCATTTTAATTTTGGGTTTAGTTGTGCTTGCTTCATTTGTGTGTCATTGTTTGTTTTTTTTTAAGCTAATATATTGTTCAGTTTGAAGTGGAAAACAATCTCATTGCATACAGAAAACTACAGCAGGCCACAGATGGTATTTATTGAAATAACAAGCTCATAAGGAAGAGAGAAGGCAGTTGAGAAGAATCCCCCTGGGAATATAATCAAAGTTAATTTTCAAGCAGTTGATTTTCTTTATGTGATGTTCCTTCTTGCATGGTAATGCTTTCGATCTTGCTGGGGAAAATGCTTTCGAGCTTGCTAGGACTGGACTGACCTGATCCTTATTTGAAACTCAGAGGATATTCACCCCTCCTGCCATGTCCCTTCCTTTTACTGTATACTCTGTCCTAAAAACACTATGTGCACTTCACTTCAGAAACACACATCAATGAATAGTAATTGAAGGGCTGATAATGGGGACAGGTTTAAACAGTTTGGATCATTGATTTTCAGGAGCTGTGTGTGCCTTTGCAAAGAAGGATAAATGCTGCATTGGATTTGCCAAATTACAAAGACTGGAGAGAAGTGTAAAGCAGTGGCGGTCATTGTGCCACAGAGAAAAATGTATTTTTCCTGTTTCTGAGTGCTAATAAGTACATCTTGCATGAGTTACAGTCTAACTGTACAGGCAGCTGAAGGCAAGAAGACCATGGAGAATAATATGAACTGTAGTACTGCACACTGTGTGGTAGGTAGCAGTGTGTAATTACGAAGTGTATACTTTTTATTGTAAATTGATGTGGCATCTCTGAAAAAAAAGAGAGCTATTCTAGTCTGTTACCTGCTTTTTAGCAAACCTTTTCTGTGCTGAAAAAAGCCTGGTTATTGGTGAAAATAGAGTGAATGTACTGCCTAGACAAAGCAGAACTGTCAGAGATGTAAAGCAGGCACTTGCAGCAATAGGTGGCAGTGCCAGGAGAGATTCCCAGATCTGTTGTGTACCTCCCAGGATGCTGTTAACCCTTTTGACTGCAGATGTATGTTAAGAGCAGTTTTTTGGCCATTCTAAGGTGAGACAAGAGTCTCAGAGTCTCTTTTTTGTGGAGCCTTGTTTCTGTTGGCTACATTTCTGTTATGTGAATTTTTTGTTCAAATATAGACATTTGTGTGGTTCCCTGGAGCTCAGATTACCAATGGCAGTGGTAGTCGTGTGTCTGCTACCTGTCCTCATAACCATGCATTCCCACAGTGTTTGTAATATCTACAGATGGGACCAGAAACGTTGTCATTTTTCATCTTTGTAAGAATGTTCAGAGCCAGAGGGACAAAATTATGCCTCCAGAGAGTTATGGTAGGAATGTACCTGCTTGATAATGGCTTCTCATTTATGGCTGTAACTTCAGCTCTCTCAGTTACTTGGTTTTAAATTGTAGGAATGTGTATAGCACTGATGTTCTTTTAAATCATTCTTCATCAAAATGTGCCAAGATAAATGTCTTAGAAAGCCTAAATGTGTCATAAATATACTGTATTTTTTTTGGTCAAACTTGCAGTCTCATTAGGAAATGTTATTAGAAAATATAAAAAATGTAATCTCATTAGATAGGATCTGTTGTTTATAAAGTTGGCTTTGGCCATATTTCCTGCTGTTAATTCTTTACCAGTCTGGTTAGTATCAGCTGTTCTTCCTTCTTTTCCTTCCTGCTTAATCTGAATCATGTCAAGCTGACATAGTTTGATGTTCTGTGCCTTCAGTAGAAACTGCCAGCATTGACTTTTGTCAGTTCTTGGAAAACTTCTAACAGAAGTTATTTTTGTAGTTCCATTCCCAACAGGTATTTTAGATTTGTGTTTCACTGCCTCTATAATCACTGTCTGAAGGGTAGAAAGCATGTAGACAAGGTAGATGTCTCCTTTAATCGAATTTATTAATTCTTCCTCTCTGCTGACCTGTTCATTTTGCTTGAAGATACTTTTAGGGAAATTTGTAAATACCAGTCTTTGCTTTTGAGTGGGGTAGCATGGCTTGTTCTTGAGGTAAATGAATGTAAGGTAGGTACAGTTTATTAAAATGAAATTGCAAGGACAGTATTAGTTAAAATAACACAGCAGAATGTGGGCAGCTTTTCAGGCAGATAAGTCATTATGTTTGAACTCAGTTTGGACATGAGGGAAGCCAAGTTCTAGTGGACAAATGCAGGACCATAGCTTAAATTTACCAGGTTTAACTGCAATTTGTGCAGCATTAAAAGAAATAGACTCTTTTTAAAAAAGTTCTTTCACAAGTGTAGTTCAGAGGAAGTGAAGTTAGTCAGACTGTGCCATCTGCATAAGCTCGATCCTTTAAAAGAGCTAAACAAAAAAACCCTGAAGAAATGAAAATCTGCATGTCTGTCTCCCTGAAGGTTTAATCAATTTGTTCCTTTCAAAGATTTTTTAATTTTATTAATGTGTGACTATCATGTTTTAAGATGACTTTGTTTGTTTTGTCTTTTCACTTTTACTTTGAAAAACTAGTGGGAGATAAAAGCAAAAAAATAGATGAACTATATAAATACCAAACATGACATAAAATTTGTTTTCCATGAACATGTTTCAGAAACGCTCTAGAAGCAGCATTATGGCATACGCATCAAGTTCACCCCCATTGATGATAGCTTGTGTTCACTGTCTTGGGTCTTTTATAAGTTTTGCTTCATTGTGCAGGCTTGTAAATCCCAATTATACTAATGGGTTTCATGCTTTCACATTATAGGAAAGAAGTGCCAAATGCAGCACACAGTGGGATGCCCTCATCCAGCAACTAACTCTTACACTACGAAGCCTTTCTCTTAACTATCAAAAACATTTAACACTGGGGAAAAGAGCATTAATACAGCTTGTATTTGAGTCCGAGGACAATGATCTGGAAAGCTGCAGTTGTGCTCTGTCAGGCTGTTGCATATTGAAATGAGGTAAAACTGTTGTCATATGAAAGAAAGTGGCATTTCCAAAGCTGATGGTCAGTTAATTATTGCTGAAAAATACATAGCAACTTGTTCTTTTTAGAGACAGTATTTGATGTGCTACCCTCATTTACTGAAATGTCTCATAAAATAATTCTTTACTGTGAATGAGAAGACCAAACATTTGTGCTCCCTCGTTTCTGAGAAACTGGTTCTCAGAAAGGCATGAAACACAGGTTGGCTACATGACACGGCATTTTGATGAGGGCTGTTGTCCTGTTTGTGTTGTGAAAGAAATCAAGTCACAGATGTTAACTGTGCTTTCCTGTGGTCTCTTAAGTAGGATGGGTAACTGTCTGATAATTTTATATTGCTGATTTGGTTTGCAGCATTTTAAAGAGAGGTTGGACGAAACCAGGTGCATTCAGAGAGATGCATGGGCACCAGTTTCAGGGGGTTTTGATGCTTCAAAATAGTGCTCCTAGAACTGGATTTATGTGGGTTTATTTCAGACACTTATGTGGGTTTATTTTAGGCACTGACCAGAGGGTCTTGAGATGGAGTCATGTTTGGTCAGGATGGTGATTCAGCCTGCTAAAAGTTGGAGTCATTCTTATGAAGACCTCTAAAAGAGTCCTTCAGCAACTGAGCTCTGAACTGTGGTTATTGGTGCTTCATAGCTTTGAAAAGGCCTTATCTATCACACTTAGTTTTCATTAATAACTTCCATAGGTCTTTCAAGCATCTAAAGTCAGGTGGGGGGAATCTCTGGCATTATTCCTGACTTAAACAGGGGTTAAGTTTGCACATTCTAAAAGGAATGAAGTTACTACAGTCAGGATTTTTACATTGGCTAGTCTGCTAGTCTGCTCTTACTTCTATGTTTATGTCATCCTTAGAGGCTCTTGGACGTGTACTCTGAATCCTTACCCATTGACTGGTTTAGTGAGATATTTTGTCTATGCAATGTTCCATAATTTAACATAATCTCACAACAAAATGGTGTCTTTTTTCCTTGTTCTAGTTGTTTTCCTTTCCTTTCTCCATTTCAGCCAAAGCAAATTATCTTGACAAATATTTGACCTCATTGACTATGCTTGAGACCATGGCACCTTTGATGGTGTTTTCATCTCTGGGGTACTCATCAATAAATAGGCTGACCCTGCAGTTACTAGTATCCTGATTCTTAGTATTTCCTGAAAGTCTCTGCTGCAGGTGGTGCAGCAGCTAGGTTTTTTTTGAATTTAAAAGCATGTACAAGCAAGAGAGTAGAAATACTTACTATGTGGAATAATGACTTCATATTATAAAAGCTTTTAACTCAGAGGGAAAACCATCTGGTTAAAAATATGTCCATTTTCTCATTTCAAGTATAACCCCAGGGTTGTTTTTCCTCATTTGATTTCTGACTGCTTTTGATTTCATCTGGGAACTTGTTAATAATCTGTTACAGTCAAAGCGAGCAACAGCTAACAGCAAAAATGAGAGTTAATTTTGGAATACTCTTGTCTCTCATTCCCCTCTATTATCCTATAAAATACTAAGTGAACCTGTTATTCCTTTTCTGAAATTAAATTATTAGATGTAAGCACTGTGTACTTTTTTTGTGGTTTTGATCTTTCCAGCAATGTCTTCTACAGGTAGTCTAATATGTATGGTGTGGGGATATCCACAAATTCAAGAAATGGGTATCAAATAAGTAGAAGTATGACTTCCTGCCCTGTTTATAAATGCTGTTATGTTTTAGAAACTGTGTATGTTCCTGCTTCTATATTTTTTTTGGTTTTAATTTTTAATAGAGATTGAACTGTCTCTGAATATGTAGTAGAAAACACTGGATTTCATAATTGAGGACCAGTTGTTCCCCTTGATATAACACATGTAAGTCTGCTATGTTCAAGGACTGTTTCTTGTTGTGTAGCTGTAATGAAGGGAACAGATTGTGTAATGATATTCCAAGAATGAAGAGTTGAACAGGGGTGACAGGCAGAGGGATTGTTTAGCTGATGCTCAGATGGACAAATGGCCTTCTGTTAAGTATGGGGTAATTGACGGAGAGAAGCAGGGATGGTGTCACCAGGCTTGCCTGGGTATCTCTCTGTCTCCACTTACACCTGCACTTTCTAGTGTGATGGAATATGAAGGTGCAAGAGCAAGGATTAGACCAGCTCAGGTTCTGGGAAGGTCCAGCTTCAGCAAATTCCACCTCCTGACAGCAGCCCAGACAGACATCTCCTGTCATTGACAAGGCAAATTCAGCACTGACTGCTGTGTCGTAGCCCATTGCTGCCTTGTGCAGTGCTGTGACTAAATACAGGCCTTGTTACATGTCTTAAATGAGAGGCAGTTTATTGAAATCTAAAAGTATAATAAGTAACTGGGTATCAAGATTTATTCTTGTTACCAACAGCTGCTAAGTTACCATCTAATGATTCTGGTTGCTTAAGTGTTATCATAAAGACAGTGTGGACCTTTAGTTCTGCACAAGCCTGACTTGTACAAAATTTTCTGTTCAAAGTTTTAATGAAGTCCAGAGTTTTCCCTCTGTGTTTTTGCCTGTTCGACAGCTCCGGTGTGTGAAAGTAATAAATGAAATTGAAATGGCTTTTTCATTGTGGCTCTGGGCTATAAGACTTTTCACACCTGGCTGTACATAGGAATGTCTTTGAAATCATAACTCTTCTTTTTAGAGGAAGTGGAGGGATGTGCGTGACTGACGCAGCTGGCTTTTCTGCGTATCGTCTTCAAAGAAGCTTTTTTTTATTATTTCTCTACTGGTAAAAGAAGTAAAAATTAATCCAGAGAAACCCTAATCTCTCAAGCATTTTTATAGATTGCATCTCATGGTTGGTTTGCGGTTTTTTCCCCAATCTTGTTGTATGTGGTGAATGTAGTAATACTGGTCTGTATGAAGACTTTTTAATTGTTAAGACAGGTATATAAAATCCTGCCACAGTCTCTCAAAAGGATTTTGTCTGCTTGCTTTCTGGATATAGCTAACTCGGAAAGCTCCCACACACTAACATCTCACCTGCAGCTTGGCTGTAGACACAGGTTCAAGTGAAGGCGATGCAAAGTTAATTGTAGTCATGGTGATGATTTTTGGAAATAATCCAAAATTAGTTAGTATTTTGTATTAGAACCTACTTGGGAGAATTTTGTGCTCAGTATGTAGGCAAGCCATGTCAGGGCTCAACTCAAGAAATTTTTATTTTTCCCTGGCATATCCAGAAAATGCAGGACTTACTTCAGCCTTGGATCTTTATCATTTGGAATTAAATCTGTAGTATATCTGCATAAATAGGTGACCAAACTGATTCCACCTGAAGTATTCAAAGCCACTGAGCTCAGAGAAGGACTTCACTGTACAACCCTTCCCTGGGACAGACCACGTGGATCTTAAAATTAATCCTGTTTGCTTTTTTCACTTGTTTTTCAAAGAAAAATTTCTGATCTTTCTGAATGTAAGCATGTTATTTACATCCCAGATGTAAAGAACTGTATTTTTGAGCCTTCAACTTCAGTTTTTGTCTGAACCTACAAAATCAGCAGCTGTACAAATGTAATCAAATTGGGAAATAAGACTTTTTCTGGTATTGACTGAATTCCTTTGGACCGTGCTGTTCCTGGCCCTTAAAACATGCATAGGTGGGGAACCGGAGCGGAGGAGTGATCAGGAAGGTTTTGCACTTTCTTTTATCTGCACTCAAGCCCATATAGCACTCAATTTATGCTCTTGTTTTGGAGGAAGATGTAGTCATAGACATCTAAGAAAACCAAACCCAACAGCTTCCCCCCCCTCCCCCCCCCAAAAAAAAATCAATCTAAGACCCACAACAATAATACCCTGACTGAAAGTAGCTGGTGCTGTGCATGCTGCAGAAAAGCAGTGTGAGACAGTACAGTAATAAAACCAAAATGAATGATGTGCAGCTTCTTGTACTTTTTATTAATACTTTAAGAATCTAATGTGCTAGAACTGAGAAGTTGAATTTTTGTCAAGAGTTTTTGACATACAGAAGTGGCAGAGAGAGGTCAAATAAAACCTTAAATACCTGAAGTCCCATAAGTGCAGGAAATGGTTTGGTATATCTAGAGGATTCTGGTAAGTAAATTTGCTGTGTTGCAGAAGGTGGTGCTGGTTCCTTTCAGGTAGTCTCTGGAGGTCTGATGTGAGGAAGATCTATCCTAATTTCACAACTGGGCATTGGTTTAGTCTCCACTGTTTCAGTTGGACGTATAAAGGTAACGTTTACTGGCACCGATTATATTCATGTTCTTTCATTCTTTCTTCAGGGTCTGTATTTCTAGGCAGATTCTCAGAGTACAATCCTGAATATGTTGGCTATACAACAAAATAGACCAAAGATACGCTGTTTCTGGAGCTTCTATGTCTGTGGTAGCTGTTTTATAATGATCTGTTGTATGACTGTGCTGCTGAATGAAACATTCGCTGATTTCTCTCAGTTAGGATTGATGAGAAATATCCACTGATGCAAAATGTAGCCATTTCTTCTTTAGGAAGACCATTAGAAATGAGTAATGTCTCTTATTTTCAATGGCCTTTGCAAGTTTACTTTTGCTGTAGGTGCAAGGTGGCAGTTTTGTGCAGATATTCCTGCTGCTTCTGCAGTGTTTAAATGAGTGAACAAGATGTGTTTTATCCTTCTGAACTTGTGTGTTTCTTTGCCAAAGGCAAATTTTCATCGAGGGCAGTTTTTCTAGGCATTTCCCACAATAACGTGCAACTGAAGATTTGATTAGGCTGTTGCTGAAAGATGTTAAAACAGGTATTTTTTCCAGTCCTTAATTCAGAAGGCATATGCACCTGACTCATTACCCCCTGTCAGCATTCAGAGGAAACTGGTTTGAGTTTGGAATTGCATCTGGAATCTGAAGATGTTTAGTTGCTATTTCTCTCACTGAGTACACCTTACCTGTCTCTCTTGTTCATGACTTTTCTTTGGTGAGGTTGAGAAGCACTGTCCTTCTTACAGGTGGTACATTTGTGCAGAAGTGGCTTGCCTGAGCCTCACTGCAACTCAATAGCCTTGCTGGAAGAGAAGGAAGGTGTCTGAGACTGAGGTTTGGATACCTGAAACTTATTATTTAGGACTTTCCTGATTCTGATTGTTTCAGAGTAAACTGAATTAAAGAACTGTAGGTGAATCTGGTGGGTACAGTAGAACTGCTTAATTTTATTTCTTTAGGAGAGGTTTCTTTGAAAGCTGTTAGTTGCCCTAGAAAACTTAAGAAAGAAACCACTTCAGGTTCCAGGAATACATTGCTAATTACATGCAAAATAAATTAAGAGAAGAACAGATCCAAAATGGCAATGAAAAAGGATTATTGTATCCGGAAGTTTGTTTGAGGCCACGAATGCCGAGTTGTCTGGATGTTCATTCAAAGTAAAGCTCGGTCTCTAGGAGACAGGCTCAGTCTCCTGCATCCTTTTGAGCTTTTAGAAATAAGATTTTGTTGATTTCATGTGTACGAGAGTAGCAGATACTGGAAAGCTGTACATATGGTCTTTTTTACAGTCCTGTAATTCTGTTCCTGAGAATTGGGAACAGTTGCATTAAAGCACTTTCATTGGTGGGTTTGTGTGTCTTTTCTTTCTGTCTTTTTAGGGTTTTTTTCACAGTTGCCCCTCCATGCTATCTGATAAAATCCATCCTGATTTGTGCTCTTTATTATTGATAGCTGTGCTGTGAGAAGGTGCTTTGGAGCAGTAAGCATAGTGTGCTTGTCAGATACATCGTTCCTGCAAAAGGTGGCAGCGCATGGGGAGAATATACAGCAAATGAAACAAAAAAAAGGTTTTTATTGAAGAAAGCCACTTTAACAGCGTAAAGGTTGAGAATTAAGGTTGAGAAATGCTTCAGTGTTGCTGTTAAAATGTCACGTTATTGAATCAAGGGTGCATGTGGTATGAGATCTTTCAAACACTTGATTATAAATGCTTTCTGTATTGATTTCTTTCAAATGTTCCTAATGACTCTTAATTGTTGCCAATTCAACTGTTTCTCATTGCTTGCTTTGTGGACTCATGTTTTGTTTAATGAGAACATGGTTTTCTTTTTTTTTTTTTATTTTTTTTTATTTTGTGAACAGGCTTACGTAGTTCTTTCTGACGGTTCCTGTGCTTAGTGTGACCCACAAAAATTCTTGCATTTTTCATAAAGATGAAAAGGCAAACATGATAGTATCATCCCTTTTTATATACTCTAGCTCTGGATATGGGGAGATCAAAATCAGATGTGTTGTCTGCTTTACAATATTTATTATAAAGTGTCAGAGAGTTCATTTATTCTTTACCTGGCAACATAAATTCACAAGTTTTTGGATATTCAGTTCCTGCCAGCTTCCATTGTAGTTTGGATATAAAAACAAACAAGCAAAAACCAGATATGTTACCAGGGTTTGCTTATGAGGTTTTGTGTTAGTGATGTACCCAACATCAAATAAGAACACTACAACAGATGCGGTGGCAGAATTAAATTATCAGAGTTTGCTTTAGCAATAGGTCCTTTATTCTCTTCCAGCCTGTGGTCACAAGTAGAAGCAAATGTTGGTCTAATTGCACAACCTTTTTCTCCTCCTCCTTCTTAAATATGGTGAATTGCTATAAAACGGTAGAGCAGGAGAAGTGAACAGGAGAATGTGGCTTTGTCCATTGTACTGCACCACTACACATAAGCAGGGAAATCAGAGAGCAGTTACTTTGGCTGTGTTAGAGCCAAGTCTGAAAAATCAGCTTCTGCCAAGCCCTTGACAGCTAGGCCAGTTTTTCCCTATGGATTGTATATGGATGTTTAAAGAAATGTTAGTAAAATACTTACATAGGGCTTGAGAAACTGTTGATTGTATTGAAGAAAAATGGAGTTATTGCAAAAGTGAAGTGGAATGTGCCCCTGCACTTTCTGTTCACTTTGTAACTTGGCTGATGAGATGAATTTTATTCAGAAATAGCCCATAGCACAGTGCTGGGGTCCAAAATCTGGGACTCAGTGCCATATTAGGTATAACAGCAATCAGTTGCAATTTTGTTGGAATGATTACACATGGGGAGTGGAATTTGAAATATGAACATGGCTACTTGCACAAAAATGTCATTCTGATGGTTATTTAGTATTTAATTGTTTGGACAAATTTCTTCATGTTAACAGTTTCTAACACTCTCCTATTATCTTGCATCATTAGCTTGTGAAGCTGTTGCACTGACTGACCAAAGTTGACATAATTTGGATTAAAAATAGTGCTATTCTTAGATGAAAGCAGACAGTTTTGACTAATAGAGCTAGTGGAATTAAGGGAAAGAACTTAGGTAGTAGCCTAAAATGTCTGTTGCATGCATTTGTCAGTGAAGACCTTGTCACCGTGTGTTTGTACAGTTTTACACATATTACTGTTTTAAATTGCAGTTAAGAATTCCTAAATAGCCAGCAAAGGCCCCATTTGTCTAATGTGCACCTCTGCTCCAGGAGCAGCCAGAAATTCAAGGCAAACACAGTAGTGTCTGGGGTATGTCAGTAATCCCAGTTTAGCTGCTGCTTGCTGACTCCAGGTTGCAGTTACTGGAATGCTGGTACAGAGCACCAGCAAAGAGCAAGGGAGAGGGTTTCAAATGGATAAATAAACACGAAGTTCTGGCTGCTATTGCAACTGTCTAGGAAAGGATTCTGCAGGACAATGAGGACCTGCAAGCAAGACTTCGGGGAAGTGGTGCTCAGCTCCAAAGTATCTTGTTATAGCACTGCAGCAGCCACGACATCAGAGCAGAATGTGATTTTTATCTGCCCCACCACACAGTATATAACAGCTTTATTGGCATTAAACTTTGGAGGAAGCAAATGCTTGTCTTTTCCACCCTTTCAAAATTAAGGATTGCCCCCTTTTTTAAAAGCAATTCTCCTGCACCCAGTTGACAAGACTGTACTCTTTAAACCTTGCTTTGAACATAGGCTGTGCATGCTTTGGAAAGCATAGGCAGAGTCATCTGTGACTGAATTCCTCTTTATCTATGCACGCTTTGAAGGAAGTCAGGCTTTGTGAGGGTACTGTATTTTTCTGGGCAGCCCTTCTTTTGAGTGACTTTAACATGCTGGATGTCTGCTGGGAACTCAACACAGCGGAGAAGATGCAGTCTGGTAGATTCCTAGAGTGTATGGAGGACACTTTCCTGTCGAAGCTGATAAATGAACCTGCCAGGGCTGGGGCCCTGTTAGACCTGCTGTTTACAAACAGAGAGGGGCTGGTGGGAGATGTTGGAGGCTGTCTGGGGTACAGTGACATTGTAGTGGTAGAGTTTTCAATACTCAGTGAAACAAGGAAAGAGGAAAAAAACCTCTACCCTGGACTTCTGGAGGGCAAACTTTGGCCTATTCAGGAGTCTGGTTCAGAGAGTACCTTAGGAAACAGTCCCTGAAAACAAAGGGGTCCAGGAAGGATGAACATACTTAAAGAAAACTCTTGAAGGTGCAGGAGGAGCTGTCCCTGTGTGCTGAAAGGTGAGCTGGTGAGGAAGATGATTGACCTGGGTGGGCAGGGAGCTCTTTCAGGAAATTAGGGAAAAAAGTGGGTTATGACCTTTGGAAAAAGGAGCAGGCAACTCAGGGAGTGTTTAAGGATCATGTAGAAAGAAAATCAGAAAGGCAAAAGCTCAGTTAGAACTTAATGTGATCACTTCTCTAAACGATAATAAAAAGTGTTTTTATAAATACATAAGTAGCAAAAGGAGGGGCAAGGAAAACCTCTGTTTTTTATTGGACTTGGTGGGTATAGTCACCAAAGATGAGTAAAAGGCTGAGGTACTTAACACCTTCTTTGTCTCAGTTTTCAACAATAAGACATGTCGTCCCCAGGACAGCTGTCTTCCTGAGCTGGCAGACAGGGGTGGGGAGGAGAATAGTCCCCCTGTAAACCAGGAGAAAGCTGCTATTGACGTGCTGAGCCACTTGGATCCTCACAGGTCTATGGGGCCAGATGGGATCCATTCTAGGGGTCTGAGGGAGCTGGCAGAAGAGCCACTCTCCATTGTTTACCAACANTGAGTTCACCATCAGCAGATTTGCAGATGACACCGAGCTGGGGGGGGAGTGTTGATCTGCTGGGGGGCAGGAGGGCTCTGCAGAGGGACCTGGACAGGCTGGAGAGTTGAGCTGATTCCAATGGCATGAGGTTCAACAAGACCAAGTGCCGGGTCCTGCACGTTGGCCACAACAACCCCCTGCAGCACCACAGGCTGGACAGAGTGGCTGGAGAGCAGCCAGGCAGAAAGGGACCTGGGGGTTTGGTTTGACAGGAGACTGAACATGAGCCAGAGTGTGGCCAGATGGGCAAGAAGGCCAATGGCATCCTGGCCTGGATCGGCAACAGTGTGGCACTCGGTGCTGTGGTCCAGTTGACATGATGGTGTTGAGTCATAGGTTGGACTCAGGGATCTCAGAGGTCTTTTCCAACCTCATTGATTCTGTGATTCTTGGCATCTGAGTTAACACTGAAAACGAAATGGAGGTATCTCAGATTTCTTTCTGCTGCAATCTCAAGCAAATATAAAGGTTCATACATAGACTCTGTGTTTTTGCAGTCTTTCTCACCTGTAATGGTAAGAATCTGACTTTAAGACACTGAGTGGTCTGAAGTGGTAGTGTTTCCTGAATTTATCTGCTTTTTGGGGTCTTGTATGTTATGCTTCGAGAACTGACATATTATATGTAGCATTCTGTGCTTTGAACTAGATTTACCATCCCTGTGGCAAGAGTGCAGGTGTAATAAGCACTGTCTATATTAGTAAAAATAATATCAATTTAATTACAATGTTTCAGTGTTTTAGTGGTCATGGAGTAAACTGCTTTGTTATGTTTTTATTTCATTATTGCTTCAATTGGCTAATGAGAATGAGCATTGTAATTCAGCTAAATTGGAATCGGATGGAGGAATAAAACGTCTTGCAGGACTGGTTCATGAGGGATAGGAATAAAGACAGTACAGGGAGGTAGTATTCTCCGAGTAGTGTTTTTCATACCAGCAAAAATTTACACAGAAACAGAAGAGCCACACAGTGGATCAACTGTCTGGTTGAGTTTTATTGACTGATATTGCCACTGCAACTTCAATATTACAAAATGCTCATCAAAAAGCAAAAAATGAAAATAAAATCGTAGAAACCTAGATTAAAAGAGGAAGAGATCAGAAAGCTGCAGGGGAAAATGTTTCCATAGAGAAAGGCATTCACTTAATTAAACTAATGAGATATTTAGGTACATGCTTCTCAATGAAACACTTTTTGTATTTTCCTTCCAGTGCTTTATGGTTTTAAACGTTTTATTAGTTGAATCAGTGAGGATTTAGTGCAAATGATCATAATTTGGAAATTAAACATGTTCCAGAATCTCTATTAATTCCTTATGTGATGATTAGATATATCTCTGTGCAGTGGAGAACTATTCTAAGTACTGCTTGTTGGGGTGCAGTGTTATGGCGCTGTTACACTTGCCAGATTTTACATAAGTTAGATGAAGATGTTACACTCCAAGTGCCTGAACTTCACACAGCAGTACAGACTTGGCAGGAGTCAGTATTTTACAATTGAGTGTAGCTATTTGGTGTTCACTAACGTGGGAAAGAGAAAATTGCAGCAGAACACAGAATAGTCTAATGGTATCCCTGGTCACCACAATTACCTGTATCAGACTAGACGTGACTGTGCCCACTTCTCTGCTTGTCCAGACCTTCTACAGGGCCAGCGAAGAGGGCAGTTTTAGGATGCTTTGTTGGGTGCAGTTTGGCTTATATTAAGGCTGATGATTCAGATCCGATGAACTTCCCTATTCTTCACTGATTTGGGAAGAGATCCTGTGGCACAAGCTTAGAAGTTCTGCCCAGCACTGGAAGTGTAATAATTTTGTTTGTTTGCTTCAGCCTGTAAGAATAAATTTAACATCTGGGACTAATTTTTACTGAGTTTGCCAGAGTCAAGACACCAGGGGTATGAGGAGGGAATCCAAAGGGATAAAAGCAGCAATGAAAAGTCTCCCTAAAAATATGTCAATATGTGGGCTCTCTCCTAATGCAGGACTGAAGTAAACATTGGTTTACATGATTAAAGCAACAGTTTCCTTGGTAGCTGTTCTGTAGTCAAGTGGCATGTACCCACAAAACCCAGGGATGTTCCTTGGCTCTTCTGAGTTACTGCAGGGGTGCTTCTGAAGACTCTGCAGTCATCTCTCTGCAATGATGTGGGCTGATGATGAAATGAGTTCCTTTCCTTTTGCAACCAGTAGTCTGGTTTCTCTCTTTCACTTTAAACTTGTGCTTCTGACTTGTATTTCAGTTAGGCATCATTGACCCTCCGAGTATGATCAGGAGTCTTTTCAGTTTCACTGTGCATGCACCATAGTCCAGTCTCCACTGATGTGAATTTTTGTACTCAACTAGATTTACAGTAAACTCCTCCACAGTTTACTGAACGGCATAGTTTAGAGCAGAATCAGAGCATAAACAGGATCCTTACTGTGCAGGAGCTGTGTGTGTTTGGTCAGGATTTGAACTGGTAGGCAGCTGGAACTGAGGAATATACTTTCTTCTTCATCTTTAGTGATACACAGTGACTCTTAGTACTGTTCTTGCCTTTTTTTCTTTTTTTTTTAATTCCCTTCTGTTTCATGCCATTGCTAGAACCTTGGTAATGTGGCATGTGAGCAACAGATTTTATTTGAGCTCTATAATTCATTACTGCACATATTTCTTCAAAATGTTAGTCAGCCGAACTTGCTTAAGTCAGAATGAAAAAAGGCGTTCTGTGTATTGCATTCTGTGTGTTGCCAGTTAAAAAAGAAGAGTGTTTTTTCCTCAGACAGCAGATGGTTCTGATCAAGACGGTAACAAATGATTTACCAGTGAAGAATAGGGATGGGCAAACATGGCTAGTCAATGCCAGGAAATTAGAGATATTTAATTAAACCACCCGCAGGCAGGTTGGTCTAGCTGTCATTGTCTGGGGAAGAAAACTGATGCTTTCTAGTTCAAGAAGAGAAAGATGGTCCATTTCTTGAACCTTCATGATTTAGTACTCCACATACATGCAAGCAGTGGATATTGGTGCATTGAGTTACCATGAAAGGGTTTGAAACTGTTTTTCCTCTTGGCTGTTGACTGAATCCTGCATTTAAAAATGATCATTTTGAGAGATTTTTTTCTGTCAAGCTGAGTTGTTTTTCTGTCTGTGGAGTCATCATTCTATCTCAATGTGTTGTGTCATTTAAATAATACTCTCAAACTCTGAAGAGTTGAGAGCATTCTACTTGTAAGGCTCAATAGTTTTCTCAAAATACCAGAGAATACCTTTGATCTTTACTGTCAGATCCAGCCTGCTTAAATTCCCTGCTTATGTTACCAGTTGTGTCTTTCCATATTCACAGGGGTCTCTAGGACAGCAGGGCTACATTGGTTATTCTATCCCATTAGCCTTGCTGAAAGACCTCAGCTCAAATGACTTCCAAATACAGAATAAATTAGGCAATGCTAACAGTTCAGTGTCAGTTTTGCTGCTACCTACTTCTGCTAATTCCTGTTCTTTTTACCACCTAATGTTACTCTGAATACCTTGCTCTAGAGTCTTCCCACTTAGCAAAGCAAGATTTTAAATTTGACGCCTCCTTGATCTGTGGTACGTCTGTAGTCCATGGTTTCAGTCCACCTGTGGAGATGCCTATTTTTTTGCCACAACCAAAGCTATAAAAGTACAACCCAGAGCTGCTTGTGTGATGATTTAAACACAAGATCAAAGGTTCTGATGATGCTTTCAAGGTGGTAGTGTTTATTACAGTTAATAGTCACTGCCACAGTAAGCTGGGAGATTGTAGCCTGGGGTAAGCAAAAGATCTTCTTGACAGAACATCCTGCTGTCCTTCAGTGCCTCACAATGACATGGAAACCATGGGCTTGTTTATTCACTGCAGCTTGCAGTGCACTCACTGGGTTTTCTTCTGGGAACAAGCAGCAGAACTTCATGTGAACTTGAGGACTCTGCAGTAGGTCTTTCTGCTCCACAGCCCTCTGTGTGGGCTTGACCATCTCTTCCCATCTCCTAATCTTCAAAGATGCTTTGGTGTCTCAATGAGGACAGGTCTGAGTTATGCTAATGTTGCCCTGTCATTCATCAGTGTTCAGTTTTAGAAGGAACAAGGTAAGTGAGAAGAAAGGAAGGAAGACTTTAAGGTTATTTCTTGCACCAGCATGGCTTAAATGTTAGCCTTTCAGAAAGTTTCTGGCTTCTGTCCAGCTTTACTCACCTTTTTCTACCCCACCGCAATTCAGTCTGGAGTCCCCCCACACAGCAGCACTGACTCCAGAAGTATTTGGGGAATGCACCAGAGATGTAAGGATGCCCAGAATATGCCTGAACAGCACAGTAGAGCCTCTGTGGTGAAGTCAGTCCCATCAGAGAGTCCAGGTCTCTACCATCAGATATTTGTCATGAGGTGACCTGCGTGAGCAACACCTTAGATCACCGATGCTTTTAACTGTTCTGTGAAGGCTTTCACAGCTTTTTCACATCAGACTATCAACCCTCAGAATCAGTCTTTGTCCTTAAAAAAATGTTTGATTGAGATTTAGCTCAACTGATTCTTGGGTGGCAGACTCAGAGGTATAATTCTGCTACAGCAACCTTCAAAGCTAGTTGAGCAGAATCACACACTTTGTTACTTAATCCATACCTATAGACTGTGGAAAACAAAACATGATGACAATAACATTGACTGCCCAAACTGTTTCTCTTGTTCACTTGTGTCCAAATGGGCAACTGAGACAGCCAGGGCAGGTGGAAGAGTGGCAGGAGGGTAATTACACCATGAGGAAGCAGTCAAAGTCACCTGTACAATGGAATGAAAACACTATAGCTTTATTTCTCAACAGGATCTGTGGACATAATAAAGTTTTCTTTGTGCTACTTCAAATGCTGTAAAACATACAATGTTCTTGTTTGATGGTGAATTGCAAAACGTGCCGTTTATTAATGTGTTTTCCGAATTCCAGATGTTGGTAGAAGCATGCTGTGGCCTAAGTGGACAGGTTTGAACTTGTATAAAGATCTAATGGAAACTAATCCAAATGCAGTTCTCATGTGCATTTCATTATCCTGCTTGCAGTTTCCATTTCTGTTTTGGCTTTCTATTAGAAATCAGACCATGAAAGCAGAGGACTGTGATAAAGTCTTTCTTGTTTCACTCTTAGCAGACATGATGTTCGTTACCCAGAAAAAGATTATATTTAACTTTTAGCATAAGGATTGTGAAACTTCTCTGGGGATATGAAAATTCTGTGCTTTAAAAGTAGTAATTGTTGGACAATGAAAATGAAAAGGCTTACCCCAGACTTCGTTACAATTTGGAAGTAGACTAACAAATTGCTACTTTGGGGGGACCAGAAGTGGCCTGGATCAGTGCATTTGTAGAAGTACAAACAGACAAACTTTGGTACACAGACAGTTTTCTCCGTTGTAGATTGGCATTCTGATGTGCTGCTGATTCCTGTACACTTTGTATATGTTTAACAGATTCTGTCAGGCATTAGAAAGAAAAAACACACAACTTAACTGGTGGCCAGTCTTAGGGATTCATGGGAAGCAAGTTTTTACGATGAACTGTGCCTTGGCTATCACACACAGGGTTTGCTGGCTACCTTGAGATAAAGCATGGCCCATTACATGTTGCAGCTTTCACTGTAACATGGATGCTTTTTGTTGCTGAAACTCATAGGAAGACCTGTAAATCCACACATGCATCCCATTGTGGCAAATGAGTATACGTGGTGTTGTTCGCTGGATTGCTTCTCAAGCTGTATCTCTGTAGGGAGCCCAAACGGTAAAATAAACTTTCCTGCTGTTGGGTATTACTCACTTTTATTGTTAATATTATAAAGCATACTAAGTCACATGGCAGGAGTGCTGTGTGCCTGAGTGCCTGAGTCACAGGCATTGTGGTAGGTTCTGCATAAATATCATCAAAAATGGCAATGAGACTGTAAGTGTAGAACCAAAGTGCAGGTTGCAAAGGGATGTTTTTTTCTTGGAAAATGGTGGTTTAGACATACATTTTGCTGTTCTACCTTCTCCTTTCAGCAGAGAGAATGGAGTTTTCCATTTGATTTTTTCAGAGTTTGTTGAGTCTTTCAGTTCTGAAACCCAACTGGCAAATCCCAGCAATTCTTGGAGTGGTCCTAATGTGGTGCACATGGTGTGTATCACCAACAAGTCAGTGTTTGCCCCAGGGTATTAATGTCACCAGGCCTGACACTAATATTAGTGTCAGTGTCACTAATACTAGTGGCAGAATCTACTGCTTGTTGACTATTAGTCGTACAGATAATTTGGAGTCATGCCTTTCACTCTTTTGTTCAAAAATCCATGTGGATTCCTTGTGTGTGAAGAATCTATAATGGGGAGTGAATAATATGAGCTCATATGCTCTGTACTTCTCTCTCTCTGTCTTTTCCATATACAGACACATGGGCAAACAGAAATATAATATTTTTGAAAGATTTATGGCTGTAGAGGAAAATAATTTATCTACAGTTCTGAAAGACTAATATATATATGCATATGTACATATATATTTAAAAAATGTTTCATCCTCGGACTGCAAATTTACTTAAAATACTTTATTTTTGTTTATGCATTACTAATAGAATGAGAAAAAAGTCTGGAGATTTGTTGCGAGTCAAGGATTAATTTATTCCTGTGCTGAGAGTTCTTTTCCCAGTTCTAGTGTAGCTGTGGTGCACAGTTGCTCAAATCTTCTGTAATAGTAGGGATTAAAATGTATTTCACGTGCGCTTGATTTTAATCTGTATATGTATGTGTGTGTAACTGCATCTTTTGCTTATCTTTCATTTGCTTCCTGTCTCCACTGTGCACTGCTGTGACTCAGAGCTGGACGTGATTTCAAATGCTGGAGCTAGAATTAATCCTTCATTTCTGCAGCTGTGTCACAGTCTTCCTGAATTAGCAGAGTTACTGTTTAAGGACAGCAGACAATCAAATCCCAACAGCTTCCCTGGAGCCTCCCAAAGTAATGGCTGAGAGCTGAGCTGTGGGAAAAACCTTCAGAAAGGACTGTTTCAGTCTCTAAGGAGACTGAAGATAGAAGCATTTTATCTTTAAATATTCTCAAATGCTTCTCAGTGAAAGGTAATCAAACACTGTGCCAAATTAATAGAATCACATTATGTCAGGAAGCTAAACATGGGGTTTGGGATAGTTTGGGCAGTAACTTCATAGGGAAGTCTAGGAGGAGGGTAGCTGGACACTGGATGGGCAGGCTGTCTTAGTTATAGTGGCTGGGACCAGTTTATCACTGTGTGGGTGTAACCAAAACTGTGTATTCTACACCCTCTATGTCATTTCTCATGAACTGTTAAAAATGGATAATTTGCAGCAGCTGCCCAGGGCACACCTGACCCCTCAGGCTTCCAGCTGGGTGTTTAGGAACTCCGTGAGATAGGGAAGTTTTCCTGTCTTCACACCCATGACTCAGCTGTGCTAACTCCCTTCCAGGGAGGCATTAGCACCTTCACACCAGCCTGAGGGGTCATGTCTGCCAATAGGCTATCAAGGAGCATCCCATGACTCATAGAGTAAATCACCTATTGGAAAACTCCCTGCCCTGGGGGGAGGTACTGGGCACTCCCACCTGAACCTGAGCATATCTAATCTTGGGCTCTGGGGGCTTCTGGTATCACTCGTGGGATCCAGAGGAGGACCTGAACCTTGACAGGACTGGAATTGCCACTCTTGACCAGACTGTGACCATCATCTTCACCACCAGGTTTCTTTTACTTTCCTTTTACTTTGTGCTCAGGAGGACCACATGGCACTCAGTACAGGGGCTAATGAACTCCATTCTGTTTGTTTGTGCCCCACAGTGCTGGGTTGTACATCTGTTCTTTTGGGGTCAAACGGATTTTTCCTCTGCATCATTGTACTTATTGTGATCTTTTTATTAAATTGTAATTCTGACTTGGAATCTCTTTTTGAGTTGCATTCATTTCTCCTGCTGGTTTACTTTAAACCAGCACAGTTGAGTACTGAGCATAGAGTATGGTCAGGCATTTTTTAAAGTGACAAAAGAAGGGATGGGAACAGTGCATGTGTTTTGCATCTGAGCCTAGAGGGGATTGTTTATTGCCTTTGGAATGCACACATGGTTTGTTGTGATGTAGACTGTCAGATCCATTCCTGCTACAAATAAATCAATGAGGTTGAGCCAGGGATTTGTTTATTTTCTGATTTTAATTATCAGAAGAAATAAAAAAGACTTAACACTGACAAAAAAAAACACACCAACTCGAGGAAATCTTGCCTGAATTATTTTGGAGGGTACCAAAAAAACCAAAACCACCAAAAAACTTTTGCTTGCCTTGTGTAAAAACATTATTTTTTCAGGGGTAGCATTTCCATTAGTGATACTTCAGTGGATCTGTCATGATCTGGCATCATTCTGTACAAAAATACTCATTGGAAAATGTGTCTTTCAAAAACTCACAGTTTCATATCTCAGTTGAAAAGATTTCACTAGTCAAATTCTGATATTTAGCTGTGCATTTCTGGCTGATAATCAGAGCAGGATGAACTGTTTATTGTATGTGCTATTTTTCTAAATTCGCCTATGAAAGAGGTCAATTGTGAGTTATCGATGATTGAGTCCAGAATTCCTTCATAAATCTGTTTGTAAACAGTCTTCTCACCACACAAAAGCTTATTAGAGGTTTATGGGTCAAATATACCTGTCTTTTAAAAAAAAATTAAGTCCATTGGAGTTCTGTCAGCACTGCATATGATCTAATATTTAGTACCTTCTCTTTCTTTCCATTGTTACTAAGTTTTTGAATTTTCGGTGTTCTTAGATTAGCAAGAATTGTGCTGAGTAGTAGCTGAAGATATTTAGTATCTTGTAAGTTTAAGCAAACTTTTTCAGTAAAGTATTTTATTGTACAGAACTGTGAGCATGTCTTCAGGAAAGTGTTTCATTTGCAGACAGTATCTGTCTTATCTGTACAAAAATAGTCTTATTATTTTGCATGTTTTTCTACTTCTTATTGTATCAGTGTAGCATAAAAAGTATTGAACATCTTAAGGAAACAAAATGCTGAATTCTTAGAAAAGCTGGACATCTGTGCTTTTTTTGAGTTTGAAGGAATTTTCATTGTTTCTGAATTCCTGGGAGGCACATCTGAAGGATTTCAAAACGTAGCAGTTTTAAAGGCAAAGCTTTAACATCCTGTGAGCAAAAGAAGACATGACAGCAGAAAAGAAAGAAAATGTGTCCTTTTATTATTATAGCAAAATACTCTTCCTCATGGTTCCAAAGAATGTTTTACTGCATTTTTTCCACAGACAAATAGCTCAATTCTTTTCTATTTAGTCTTTTTTTTTAAATGCAACAGAATACTACATTCAAACCTAAAAGGCTGACTGCTGCTTTTAAGTAGACTAAATGAAGTGCTTTTATTGCAAGAAGTGTTGTATTTCCAAAATAGCTAAAGCAATCTCTTTGCAGACAAAGAAATGATTTTGATAGAAAGTCTAATTCTTGTCAGTTTGAAGTAAAACCAATAATTTTTTTAACATACAAACCCTAATTTTTTTCCAGAAATAGCATAGAAAGAAAACAAACACATGTATCAAAACTATTGAAAATGGAAATCCTAATTTAATAAATTTTAGACTGAAATCTACTAATCCTTTGATTCTTTGAACTCATGGGTGAGTTGTACAACTAGAACATTTTCTTTTTGCAAGCAAACACAGGTGTATCCCCAAGAAAGGTTTGGAAAATGGGATTTGGAAAGTAGTTGCTGCTTGCATGAGTAATTAAAGACCAAAAGTTCAGTCTGCCCCATAGTTAGTCTGGGACAAGAACAGCTTGTCTAAAGAGAGAGAGATGTGCACATGTTCTGCTGTGAAGTCCGAGAAGGGCATCCTGGGCTGAAAAAGAAAGGGCATTTTGGGCTTAAAGAAAATGGAAACATGAAGCATGAAAAGTACAATAGGGGCAAACTTTTCAGACAACGAAAGGAGCGAAGAAGGCTAAGCACCCAACCAAGAAAGCCTCTTTTTTTAATGAAAAAGCTCCTACAAAGGCAGCACCTGAGCAGCAGATTGAGGTTTCCATGTTGGTGGAGGGTCTTAACGTTCCAGACCCTTGGCTTTGTTGAGCATGTGACTGACTTTTAGAAGTAAATAATGGTCAATAGCAAATTCCTAACAAGAGGTATATGAACAGACTGGAAAATATGGAAATCTCCTTGACACACAATCTGTTTCTGAGCTGCAGGTGCTGTTTTTCTTTTTTAAAATAAGGGACTAATCTTCCCTACACAGATGTATTGAGTGGTTTTTGGTACTTCTCAAAACCATTTCTGATTTGAAATTTTCTGTAGCATCTACCAAGACTTAAGCAAAGCATTTTATACTGTGCTACATGGCATCCTTGTTTCTAAACTGGAGAGACGTGTTTGGCCTGGAAGCCAGCTGTATCCAGAGCTGTATCCAAAGCAGTCTGTCCAGCAGATCAAGGGAGGTGATTCTGCCCCTCTGCTCTGGCCTGGCAAGGTCCACCTGGAGCTCTGCAACCAGCTCTGGGATCCACAACAGAAGAGGGATGTGAACCTGCCAATGCATGTCTAGAGGAGGACCACGAAGATGATCAAAGGGTGGACCACCTCTCTCTCTGGGAGAGGTGAGGCTGTTCAGCCTGGGGAAGAGAAGTCTCTGGGGAGACCTTATAGCACTTTACAGTACCTAGAGGGGTTACAAAAAAGCTGGAGAGGGACTTTTTACAAAAGCGTGTAATAATAGGAAAAGGGGTGTAATGGCTTTAAGCTGAAAGAGGGTGGGTTTAGAATAAATATTAGGAAGACATTCTTGACAGGGACAGTGGTGAGACACTGAACAAGTTGCCCAGAGAAGCTGTGGATGCTTCATCACTGAAAATGTTCAAGGCTGGGCTGAACGGGACACTGAGCAACCTGGTGCCCTGGATGGCATTCTGCCCGTGGTGGGAGGGGTTGGGAAGTCTCTTCCAACCCAAACCATTCTATGATTCTAATAATGACTCTTTCAGTTTGAGTCTATCTTGGGTAAAAAAATGTTCTGTTGTCTATCAGCTTCCCTGGAAGCCCCTACCTTTTGTGCTAGGGCAGATAGCAAGTAGGCAGCAACTCTCCAGATTGTCTCTGCCATTTGCTGCTTCCCCATGTTGTCTGTTTTCCAGCCTTTTCAGGTGCCTGTTATACACAGCCTTGCTCTGGAAAATGATGAATTTGTTAATTTCCTACCAGCTTCGGAAGAACTTTAAAGTATTCATCACCACAGAGAAGGCAGTTGGCATTGCATCAGATCAAGCTCTTAGCAGCAGGGGCCTTGGAATTAGTATAGATTTTATGCTACTCTATGTGGTCTACTCAGTTTCTAGTTTGGTATCAAATTTAATTTGCTTTTTATTGAGTATATGTCCTTCCAAGTTTTGAGCAGAAACTTGATTGTTAGACTGAGGAGTGTGTGTTGCAGGCTTTTGTTCTTACTGGAGTGGGTTTTTCACACCAGTTGTATTTCAGAGTGTAGGTCATCTCTGCAGCTCTGAGAGAGAAGTTAATTTTCTGTCTGTGTAGTGTCTTGCACGTGCAGGTAAATTTGTGCATGTACGGTACATCCACATATCAGTGGAAATGGATTTCAGTCAGAATTCAGGGGGGGATTTAAATCACTTTCTGAGCTAACTCAAGTGTTTTTTGCTTTTAAAATGGGCCAGTGCTGAATCTGATGAGCCTTCAGCTTTGGTATGCATGGGAGCTGGGACTTGTGCTAGATTTGTAAAAACATTTATGGTGGTGTGCCAGATGCAGTCATGAAAGCATATCATTCTTTCTCAAGCAGACAGCAATAACTGGGAAAGTCAAATGAGTGGCATGTGATATTACTGATACCAGAACTTTAGCACTTCCTGTGTGATTTCCAGTTATCATCATGCTGGTTCCCAAACTGCCATGTGCTAAACATCAGCTGTGTACTGGAGACTGCACTTTGTCCTTCAAGTTCTGGATCTCAGTTTGAATCTTGTTCTTAAGGTTGCCTTTAATTTCTTCTCTCCTCTCCTTCCACATCTCATTTTTTTTTACTCTCAGTCCTTTTCTAACACAAACACTGGTTTGTGACATGGAATAACCTTTTTGGTGTAACGTGTCACTCACTTGACACTGCTGTCTTAATGTGCCACAGTTGTGCTCAACCAGGGACTGAATTTTGCTGTTTTGTAAGGTATTTGGTTTTGATAAGCTCCCTCTCCCTTCATTCCTCCCCAGTGATAGCACAACAAGCTGCAGCTTGAGCATCTCTCGCAGCCTTTTTTTTTCCAAGTCTGTGCAGAGCAAACGAATCAGCTGCTTTTTCACACCACCTATGGAAACAAAGGCAGTGTGTTTCAAGCTGCAGATGTTGAGCAGAATCCATGATTCCTCATGTAGACACTGAGCAAAAACTCCATGTCACAGTGCGCCTCTGACATTATTCTTTGGTATGGGGAGGTCACTTTTTGGAAAGGCTTTGGAAATATACATGGTAAGTAAAGAGGAGGTTGACAGCATCAGTGTTGGCTGCCTTTTAGGTCACCTTGAGATGACACTTTCATGATTAGTGGTGGCATGACCTTTGTGAGGCATTCCAAAATTCGTTCATAAGTCCCGTCCATGCTGTGCAGCCACAGCCTTCGTGAGTTTGGAGAAAAGGAAGGCCGAAGCCTTCTCTCCTGACACACCTATGATGACAAATGCATACCTAAAACGTGCTGTCTGCTCTTGACACTTCTTGCTCTTGGGCTGCACAGAATGAAGCCAGAAGAAGAGCATTGTCAGGTGGGTCAGTATAGTTCAGCCTGATGTTGCTTTCCCTCGCAGAATTCTGGTTCATCAAGCAAAACAATTTCCGTGGAGATGAAGACGTTGGACTTTGACCTTCCCTTGCTCTGCTCTTAAGAAGAGTAAAGCTCCTGACAGATTTTCATCCACTGGAAAATGGGATAATTGTGCTTTCTTCCATCTATCTGCACACGTTGTGGCAGCTGTCACCATTTGTATCTCTGCTTTCTCTCTGTTGACTAGGGTTCCTATAGGTCACAGTAGTACAAACAATACTTGTCAATAGAAACAATGCCACTTGTCATTTGATCAAATGTTTGCATTGGATTATTCTCTAATAAAGTTTGAACTCTGCAGTATCAACATTGTTATGCCTAGTAGCTTGAAATTAGTTTTAGAATATAAGTGAGCAGGAAGACAAACCAGCCATGGCGCTTTCTGTCCCTGTGATTAGTGATCGCGTTTAGTCTGTGGATCCTCTTGGTTTTCTTATTCCAAATAAAAAGCACTGTGTAGTCAAGGAACTTCTTATGAATCTATGTTACATCTTCTCTTTTCAGCATTACATAGGCTTGAAATCATCAAATGTGATCTGCTTTGCATACTGTAAAAATTTACCAGCTTCCAAATCAAAGCTTCAGAACTTCTTATTGAAAGTCTCTGAGATTTCAAATGCTGAAAAGTACAAACCATTTTTTACATTGTTTATTTTCATGAGAGGCTGCTCTGATATTAATGAGATAAAAAAACCCCACTGAGTTTGTGCAAAGTAAGACCCCTGGATAGAGTGCTTTCTGAACAGTTTAGTTAGAAAAATATGAATTAGATACTTCAAGACACAGGAATGGAACACCTGTTGCTCTTTCCTACTCTCCCAAACTGTCTTTGGAGAAATGGGGCAAACTCTCTTTTGTCTCAGAATGATAACACTTGGTGAGTTGGTTTTGGATTCCAAATGAAGTCAAAACTTGCTAGTCTCACCCTTTTATGACTGTAGTCAAAGGAAGCCTCTTGCTCTTGGAGAAACAGCTCTTTCCGTCCTCCCTCCCCCGAGCCTAGTTGCCATTAAAGCTTCCAGTATAAAAACAGGGGAATAAGGGAAGGGAGAAAGTATAAATGTAAGAAAGAGTCAAAGATTCATGAAAAGACCATGTTATTGTTCACCAAAGAGTGTCCTTCAGGCCAGATAGCAAAGCTTAATGATTTTTAAATTTAGATTTAACTTGCTCTTAGATTCACCTGGAGGTAGAGCTTGAGGCTATATTAGTTACCTTTTCACACTCCTTTGAGGGAATGATTTTGCAGGAGGAGAATCACCTTGAGGGTGATTTATCCTCAGGAGTGATGTAAGTTGCTGTGTGGTGAGGCTCAGAGCACTGACTAGGCACCATCCACTCAGCTGTCCCTGGGGGTGTCACCTCACACACTTTAGGCAGACTGGACAGCTCAAAGAGCTTCAACCATGTCTTCATAAAAGACTCAACAGATGTAACAGTGGTTGAACAACAAGGAAATGTAGACTAAAGGAGCCTCTGATCTTCGGAGTGCTCTGGACTTCAGACAGCCCTTGGCAGTCTGTCTCTCAGCTGCTGTGTGGAAATCACACTGGTAAACAGAATAAGGGCTCACACTGTATGCGTTAATGCATTATGAGTCAGCTGTGCCAGGCCATCTACCTGTTTGATACTCAATATGTAGCAAACACAGGCTTGTTTCAGGTTAGTATAACCAGCACTGAAAGTTGTGTAAAATTCACTAAGTACTATCTTTGGTCTATTTTGAGACCATAAAAATATTCAGTTACTAATTCTCTAGTGGACCATAAATTTTTACCATGCTGGAATTTGATTATGTAGCTGAGCTTCAGATGCAGCAAAGGAGGTCAGTTTGGGCTTATGCAGATCAAATGAGACATATTTGAGAAAGTAGAAAGTGAGAATGTGGAAGGACGCTGAAAGGCTCTCTGGGAGTGGGACAATGTGAAGTGGGTACTGCTGGGCACTGCAGTACAGTTAGAGATGTAGAAGCTGTGGGAACACAGCTTCATGTTCTTCGTGAACTACTGGAGCTTTCAAAGTAGAATCCTGCAGAGAGACTAATGAGTCTCTAAACAGCTTCACAGCCACACAGTTAATCATCTGTCATTTGTGGATCTTCTGTAATAAGAGAAGAAGTAAGACGAAGTCAACAGGGCACTCACAAGTGAATATAGGAATAACATACCTGGACTGTTTCTTCTAAGGAAAATTACAGAACAGTTGGAAGAAATAATAACTATTTTTAGGATGGACAAGTAAGGATGATAGTGGAGCATGCCATGACTTGAAGCATTAACAGAGATGTCTTTTAAAATTATGTGTTCCAAGGCATGCATTTTCATGTGAGCATGCTCAGATCTCCATGGAAGATTGATTTTACAGAGAATGTTGTGAGTAAAAATGAGTATAGCCAGGGTGCTTCAGATTCTCTATGAGATGCAAAGCTCAAGTGAGTTGTAGGTCCTAAAAAATTATTCCTGTAGCACAGCAGAGGAGTAAATGAAGACAGGATTTGGTCTTTGCTTCTCTTACTCATTTTTATAAAAGGTATTTTTTTCTAATGCCTTAGTTTCTTAAAACATACCCTAGATAAACTTTGTCCAAGTCCCAGTCTCCACTAAACTATGGGAAAGAGAGTGAATCTGTCCTGCTGAAGATCAGTGAAAAGAGGAAGTTTAGTGTGGTCACCAGCAAGTTGATGCTATAACCCAGAGTACCGATTGTCTGCCAGGTCTCTCAGCAGAGTGATCATGTATTGTATGTAGTTGTATGGCAGCTGATAGACACTGATCCAAGAGACCTGACTTTTCTCCTTTGCTGAGCATATGTCCCCAGCCAGAAAGAGCTGTTATCTCTGCAGTATCCAGGACTGATGTCTGTCCCTTATGAACCTGAGAACTGGAGGTTGTCAGACACTCTTCTTCTCCTCCTGTTATGTTATTGTCTTCTACAAAAGTTCAATCTGCTGTAAATTTGGGTATGAATCTTTTTTTGATATTCTGTGTCTGAACTTTTGAGCCTACAGTGTCCTAACTCTGTACCTCTGGCCAGTTTTCTGGCAGTTTCTACAAGAAAGTGTGACAAAATAATATAAAATCTTGTGATTTTACATCATCTTGTGGTATGATTGTATCCTGTTCTTACCTTATTGTCTTAAAAATAAGCTATTTTAATTTTTGGACTAAAGCTATGTTAAACTATAAGGCTGAGTTCCAGTGCTGAAGCACCTTTTTCACCAAATCCTGCTGAAAACATAGTTTTTGTCTGTAGACTTTTATAAGAGTGGGAGTGCTGTCGTTTTCAGTTGGTGTTCATAAAAGCCTTTTGTCAAATTACTCAGTACCTAAAAGGTGTATAGGTGACGATGGAGGTGAAAATCTCATCTGAACATTACATTTTATTTTAGCTGAGATAGGGGCAGATGACAAACTCAAAGAGAAAGGTCCTTGGGAAAAAAATGTGACGCACACAAAGGAACTCAGTGATTAGCTGAAATAAATTTAGCATGTGTAATGTTAACGGATAATTTACTTCATCAGCTCAATTTAGATTATTTGCATCTGCAGTTCTCTGGTAATGTATGTGTCCTACTGCACTGTTTTTTCTTTGATTTTTTTTTTCTTTGATTTTTTCTTTCTTTTTTAATTTTTTCTTTTATTTTTTCTTTAATTCTTTTATTCAAACTAAATTTTTCTTACTATGCATTACAGTTGCAATAGCACCTGGAGCAAAGCACATAGAGGTAGAACCAGAATATTTTATTGTTCTTTTTCTTTCATGTTGCTTCTAAAAGTCTATGTTTTTTCATTTCTGCCCCATTGTCAGAAATATTGTCTGAAATATATTGCCAGAAATACGGTTTGCTTTCAGTGAGTTATACACTGTTCTCACTACAGATGTTATATTTTTGGCAATATTGTCAACATACTCAGTTATTGTAGCTTTAAACTGCAAATTGCTGGGTTTTCCCTCCCTTTTTCTCCTGACATACACCCACTAATACCAGCCCTTCCTGTCTGGAGTAGCACTGCAATTGCAAAATCATAGCCAAGGCTGAAGCTGCTCTTTCCCTTCCCACAGGACTGAACTTCAGCTTCCCACATGGAACTGATTGAAAAGATTCTGCCAGAAAATGTGTTTTGACCAAACCCCTGAACTTTTGATGAAAAGAAATATGAGAAAAATATCTGCTTTCCACTGAAGAATGCATTCTACTGAAAATAAAAAAGTTAGTTGAAAACTTTGTCAGAAGTGTCCTAGGATCACCATGTCCTCCTGGCAAGTGACATGCAATGTAGGAGATGTGATGTCTTCAGGGAACTGTTTGTGTTAAAATAATGAAGCACATGAATTAATAATCCCATTAGGTAATGTAGCAGCACTTCCAAATACAGTATGGTAAGCATATTTAGCCACATTATGTCAGAATTTGAGAGTGAAGGGTCAGACTTGAAGGAGGGGAGAGCAATAATTTAGAAAAAAATTCTGTGGTTGATTTGTAAGTTTTCAGCTGTAGGCATTGAGGGAAAACACACACACCACCCCAAACAAACATACATCCCCCTTCCCCCCCTATTGTCTGGCCATGTCTATTACTGTATTACTTATAGAGAAGATTAATTGAAGGAAACTTGACTGCAGTAATTTTTTTTCTGTGATGATAACTAAACTCTGTAATAAATGCAAATATGTCTGGCTTATTTCCGATGGGGCTTTCATAGCGGCGCTCTTTTATGTATTCTGAGGCTGTGTGAGTGCATTCAAAAGGAGATGATGCTACAAACGGCTCAGAAAAAGCATATATTGTGTTTACATAGCTTGAAACCTGAGGGACTTAAAATGAAAAATTCTTGCTATTGTATTTGTGAGTCAGAAAAGAACACATATAAAGACATATTTAATCAGCCAAAGGAATTTTGCTGGTTCTAAGTGCTTTGAAGTAATTTTAATGTGAAGATTAGTGGCTTTTTCTTTTGGTTGGTCTCAGCATTTAACTTCTTGTATAACCTGTGTGGGGTGAAAGTACAAATGCAAAGCACAAGTTCAGTAAGTGTTGGAAGTCTCTGGAAGATGTTGAAAAGCATCTACATACCGAACTTTTACAGTCATATTCATACAAGGAATTTTTGTTTTTTCTCTGCTTCATACAGCTTGGATTTTAACGTGCAAGCAGTCATGAGGGAGCTTGGGAAACGAGGTTGTCACTATTGTACTCACTTCCCTTTTTATATGGGTGCCTGGCTTCTCCTGTTACAGATGCACCTTGACACAACAGTCACCTGCTGTATAAAATCAGGGTCTGCAGGTAAAGATGGTTAGTTCTTCCTGGTTCCAACTCGCTTAAAAAACACAACAGGACAAGAAGGTCAAATAGTTTAGTCTTTGCAAATATCCAGGACTGACTGAACCCTATGGAATGAAAAAGAACGGGCAAAGATTTGCAATGGTGCTTTGATTCTTTGAGCAGCAAGAGGAAAGCTAAATCTCCCAATTTCCTGATCTGACTGTTGTATAGGCATTCTTGCTGTATAGATTCATGTTTGCCTGATGTGTGTATCTGATGTGACTGTGGGATTTACTGCTTCTATAGTGCATCTCAGGTCCTATGTCAAAAGTAGCCTTGATTTATAATGCAAGCAGAAACCTGGGGGGTTTTATATGTCATGTCTTAAGAATCAGAAATCTTCATTTCTTTTTTCTTAAAAATGAAACAAAACCCATGCAGGCAGTAGCTGTAATCCAAGATGAACAAACACATATGACTTTGAGTCCTGAACCTTTGAAGCTTTATGGTTGTAAACAAGGCTTCAAACCAAGACCAACCTCTGGCATTAAAACTTTGACTTACATTGAAAAGAAAGTTTCTTCTCCTCAGAACTGTTGGGCAAACTTTGTGAAATTACAGTCACCTTTATTTATTTGCACAGGTTTGCTGTGGGATGTATTGGCCTCTGGCAATCAGTGTGGAGGCAGAAGGTATCTGGTAGGGGGGACTTAAGTGATCTCACTGAGCTGCCTTTGGTGTTCTTGTACATAGAGCCCATGGTTATTTTATAGTTTTATAAGCATGCTTTTATTTCATTAATCTGATTTCCTTTGTGTCCTTACCCTCATAATGGCTTTCACAACTGTCCAGAGAAACTGTAAGACTTTGAAGTGTTTCAAAACGATTTTTAATTTGTTTGTCCTTGTAAACTTGAATACAGCAGGAACAGAGTGTTCCTGCATTTTTTCCCTGCACCAGAACAAGTTAAGAAGGCTGTGCTGTCCACAGCAAGAAAGTGGAGGGGAAAAGAAGCCATAATAGTGGAATACCTCAACCTCTTGTCACATCCCCAATGTGGACGGGGGTGTCTGTAGATCCTTTGCTTTAGATTTAGTACTGCTTCATATGTCTTGAAGTGGAAGGGCTGTGCAATGGTTTTGCAATGGTTGCAATCTCTGCAAAAATGCCAAGACACAAGGGACCAAAGCCATGTCTGGTTGCACGTCTCTCTAAGATCATGGCAGAGGGAGGAATAAACTAATCCTGTGGAGCTGTAAACTAGTCCTGTGTAGTCCAGATGGGGATCAAATGCCCTGTATCTCAGGCAAAGCAGGGAGGCTGATACAAAAGTTATGAGAAATGTTACAGCCTTTGTTAGCTGGTCTATTGTGCGTTCTTAACGGCTTGCTAATTAATGAAAAACTATTTCTTTCACTGTATGCCTGGGGGCCAGAAAGGGTTTGTAGTCTGAGTCAGGAGTGGACCACACAGTCCGGCCTATCTGATGGGTTCGGTAATTGACTGTGGAATTGCAGCTAGGAGTAGAATTTCGATTTGAACTGATGAAACAGCTTCTATTCCGGTCTTGTTCTCCAGGGACTGGATACAAAACACCAGAAGAAAAAGATGCAACTCTTTCTAGTGCATCATGTTTGGCAAATTAACTTTTGACCTCTTTGCAGCTTTGTAAAAATACGAGAGTCTTTGGCTAAGGATGTCAGGTTATTAGAAAAAAGCTATTTTTTCTATTCCCATTTTGACTGTTACATGTTTGTGAGATATGAAACAACCTTGATGTATGCAACGAAATAAATGCTGAAAACTCCTTGTGTTCACATTTCTACAGTGTAATGACTGGCTTACAAAAAAAGCTCAGGGATGGTGATATGAAAAGTGTATTTGTTTTTGACTTCCAGTACTGGCCAGTAGAGATTAACTCTTTTGTGCTTATTTTCAGACTGGATATTTCCATCTGCCCCATGGGGATTACTTCATTGAGCCTATTAGAAAACATCCACTGAAGGAGGGAACACCTCATCCTCATATTATCTATGAGGCAAATAACCATCAAAATGCTTTAAGGAGAAGACGGGCTGCATCAATGGAAAGTGAACTAGCATGTGGATTGAATGGTATGAATTTTGCTGGATTTCTGTTTGTCTGCTTTCTGAATGTTTTTAAGCAGCTTATATTTTCCAGTGGTGTATACCTTTCCTTCTGCCAGGCAAGATTATGCAAAATGAGAATATCTCAGTCAAAATGCCTCAGGATACACCCATCTGGGTTCCTTTCTGAAAACGTAAATCTTCCCTATGACTGCTGGGATATGTTTTTCACAGTACGGATCCTTTCTGCCCCTCACTTTTTCTCCAACCAGAACTGTTCTGTGAGTTTGAAACCTGAATTCTTGAGTAGTTTTGGGATGACAAGATTTTCCATCAGAATTATTTTCAGTAAAATGTTCTCACTCTGTGCAAACGCTGTCCTTGGCATATAACATCTTCCCCATAATTCATGGTTTAAACTTAGGGTTTCTAGAGTCTCTGTGATAGTTTGCAGAATATTTAAAGACTTTCATTTAGTTATTCTGAAAGTGAAGTGCAGGGCATCAACACCAAGATTTTTTTATGTAGAAGTGTTAAGTAAGAATAACTTAAATATTGGTGCAGCATCATGTCTTTTGGGAAAACAAGCTAACACATTCTTTCTTTCCAGCCATAGTGTATCTCGAGGGTAACTGGGACCTCATAATTACAAAAGGAGTTCCTTTATTTAGTAAAATTATTTACTTGATAGATTTCATACTAAAAATGTACAGATCTTGTATTGGTTCTCAGATGTTGGAGGCCTTGAAACAGTCTGTACTGAACTGAAGGTATAATATTGGTAGAGATGAATAAAATACAACCTAGATGACATGAGGCCCAAGTTATGTTCAAACAGAGCTGTGCAACACACAGGAATGTGTTTCTGCCTTTCGCAGGTCAGTGATTTAAGAGAAGTTGGTTCTTCTGCAGGAGTGGGAAATAAAGGAAGGGATGTAGGAAATTTTTAATCCTCAGTCATGATTGCTGCTGAAGTTTGACTGCAGTGTAATATGAATTGATCAATTAAAAAATGCAAACAACAACTCGACCCCACTGTATTTCTGGTCATAGACCTGCACTGAACTTCTTGCTTGCTGGCCAAGAGTAGAGCAAAATGGTAGGAGGGGGAAACTAGAAGGCTGATGGGGGTGAGAATTATTGAGGCTTTTATGGTACTGGGAAGGTAAAGATAAGAGAAAGACAGAAGGATTAATATGAATACGCTTTCATTTTATTTTTCATCAAGTAAAAGTATATCTGCTTATTAGAAAATAAGCCTGGAGTTGAAAAGCCATGAGCATCTAAAGGTGATGTTTATTTTGGCATAAATTAAAATAGCTCCCTGATTTTCCATTTTTTTTCTGGTGACTGCTGGGATAAACGAGAGGAATTAGCTTAGCCTGTGAAGAATGAGGAAATTGTTCTTGCTTACTGTCTTCCAGGTTTCTTTCATGGATGAAATGACATCTGTACGCAGTAATTTTAAGTATGGAAAGAAAATAGGAGATAGCAGGTATCATGCTGTGTATTTGCTTTGTGGGGTATGCTTATCTTCTTCCTACCTCTCACTTTTAGCCTCCTGTATCTTTCCTCAAAGTCGTGCAGAATGAGGCAGAAAAAGTCAGGCTGTACTTGGACACAGGAAAAAAACTGAGCATAGCTTCCCCAAGATTTAATCATGTAGACTAGCTAAGTTTGCTCTAATAGTGTTTTCAGTTTAAACTTGCTCTCTGATGCTATTCATTCTAGTGGGACAGAACTCTTTCAAGGGATAATATGTTCATACTATTGCCGGCAAATAAAGGTAGTGTCTTATGAACTAACAAAGCTGTTATTTATTATATTATACTGTCATTTTTGTTTCTATTTTTAACTGAATCTGTCAGCCCTTAGAGTAAGTAACCAGTGTAAAAAAGTGCATGGGAAAGAAAGCATTTTCTTCATTGCACTTTTGCCCTTTATGTGACTGGATATAACAATCATTGTTTCCTCTAAAGGCCTTACCTTTTCAGTTGTGTGCTGTATATCCTGGGCTGCATCCAAAGTAGCATGGCCAGCAGGTTGAGGGAGGTAATTCTGCCCTTCTCCACTGTTCTGATGACACCCCACTTGAGTGACATGTCCAGCTCTGGGATCAGCAGCACAGGAAGGACAATGACCTGCCAGAACGAGTCCAGAGACCCTCAATAGGGTTAGAGAGATCTCTCCTGTAGAAATTGTTTCAGCCTGGAGAAGAGAAGGCTTTGAGGCAACCTAATTGTGGCCTTCCAGTGCCTGGAGGGAGCCTACGGAAAAGATGGAGAGAGATTTTAATAAGGACATGAAATGATTTTTTGTAAGGACGAGGGGGAATGGCTTCAGACTGGAACAGAGTAAGTTTAGATTAGATATTAGAAAAAAATTCTTTTCTGTGAGGGTGGTGAGGCACTAGAACACGTTGCCCGGAAAAGTTGTATGCCCCATCCCTGGAGGTGTTCAAGGCCAGGCTGGATGGGACTTTGAGGAACCTGTTTTTGTGGTAGGTGTCCCTGACCATGACATGGAGTTGGAATTAGACAGTCTATCAGGTGCCTTCCAACCGTAGCCATTCTATGTTTTGTTATCTCATTTCTGTTGTAGCGAGCTCTTCAACAAGGATAGAAGAAAGAAAGACTTCTGTTTCATCTCCTGTTTACACTATGCATTAGAGTAATTGCTCTTCTTGCAAGTGAAATACAGAACAAAAAGGTAAAATGATATAATTCTTGCTTTCTGTGCTAAATATATTCACTATGCAGGCTTTGGTGAATACTTGGTGAATACATAAGTTTTAAAGGTGGTAAGATGACTCTTCACCATTTCAGGATCTCATGTATGTCTTGCTTTTGGGTTTGATGCCAGAAGGCTGGTATACCCACATGGTATCATAGATAGCCCAGAGTAATGCCTTTCGGGAGAGGCACTGCTGACTCATGTTCAACTTGCCATTGACCAGAACTCCCACATCCTTTTCCACAGCACTGTCCTCCAGCCTCTCATTCCCCAGTCTATGCACACAACTAGGGTTGCCCTGTCCCAGATGCAGAATCTGGCATTTGTTCTTGTTAAATTTCATGTGGTTGGTGGTTGCTGATCTGTCCAATTTGTTAGCATCAGTGACATTCTTGTGCTCTTGCAATAATTACATTAATTACTTTATAACTGGTAATATCTTTAATAGTTTCAGACATTTGGAGAAAAATAATTGTGATAAATGACATAAATTAAAACATAGGTTTGTGCTGTACACTTTCACTGCTGCTTAGGCAACTGCCAGATGATTCAGTCATTATTTGCATTCAAAATTAGTTCCTAATCTTGACAGTAGCATTATGATATTGTACATTGCTAGCAGTTGTCTTACTGTACCCTTTGAAATATGTGTGAGAAGTAACAGAAATGACAAATGAAAAGTGGCCCTGAGCCTTATAAAGAACTTCTCTAATCCTTTATGCCTGTAGGAGAGGAAACTAAGGATCTGGGAATTTGTTTTGTTTTTCTAAAGAGGCTGTCTTAAAAGCTTTACAGTGTTCTGAGATATAATGCAAGAGAGAAGGAATTATCCTCCCTTCTACAGGCTAAGAGAAGATCTCCCATTTCTTCTACTTGTTTTCATGCAGTCTGTCACAAGGTATTGGTTTTGTCTGTAAGCTGCAAAATAGAGAAAGCTAATGAAGTTGTGAATGAAAATGCTGTAATGTAATGGAGCTCTTCCTGAGTGCTACAGAAGGGTCTGATGCAATATGAGCAGATGGACTTCTTTTTCTTGGTCTGGTGTCATGGATAGGTTGCTACCGTTCGGAAGGAGGGCAATTGAGTTTATTTGGACTGCAAGCCAGTAATTGCTGCAGGAGGCTGTAATATATAACTAATAAAAGAACGATTTAGGGTGTCAAAATAGATCTCTCTTCATTGGAGCTTTAAGTGTGCTGAAGTTGCCACATGCTTTACTCTCATTTCGGCATTGAAAAGATTTGATAGATCAGAAATTAGGGTTAGTTTGGATTTTACATGGGTCTCCAACTCCTTGCTTGCAGAGAATTTACAAATCTTAAAACTGAATATTTTGCATTTGGGCCAATTTTATGTTGGAATTGGGGTGGAATAAGGCTCCAATTGAAAGGATAGGATAAGAGGCTGGCTGCTGTATGAAATGAGTAGAGGGATGAGTGGAGTTAAAGGAGCAGAGCAACGTCACTTGTGCAAAACTGGTTTTTAAGTATTTTGAATGGTGACTTGGGGGCATTGTTCATTTAACCAATTATTAGAATGCCATGAAGCTGTTTCAGACAGTAGTTACCTGTTCTTCCTAAGGGTTATGTCTAACTGTAGGACTTTATTCAATCATGGTCTTGCTTTTTGATGATTAACTTGAAACTGTCAAAGGATTCTCTTCAGTTTTTATGTCTGCAAGTGTATAGCATAAACTGTTGCCCTGGTTTTTGACCCTGAAGTCCTCTGTTTAATCACTTGAAAGAGGGAGAGGAAAAAAAGCCCAAGATAATGTTTTATTCTCAAATAATAGCCTTTTTTTTTTTTTTTTGGAAGAGCATTGTGTCTAATGTAAGCAGCTTTGCTTGTTGTCAGAACCACTGGTAAAAGCTTTGTAGCTTCTGTCTCTTTTAAAGAATGATGCTGAACCTTGAACCTTTTTCCTGTATTTGTTTGTTCTGTATTTAGCCACATCAATTGCAATTCAGCTTAATTTGCTTGGTTTCTCCAAAGCACGTCCTAGGATGAGAAGTTAAGACATCGAATTTTGGTAACTAGGATTAATTCAACCTCAGCTGAGGGAAGAGCATCTCTATCCCTGCATCCCTCTTTTTCTACAAACTGGCTCCACTAAGCTGTTTATTATGTTTGCCATTAAAAAAAGAGCAAATAGGTACATTCAGTCAGAACGACCTCTATTTTACAGCACAAACAACAAAAAAAAGAGCTTGCAGGAGTACACGGAATATCTCTCATCTCTGAAACAGTTTTCACTGATATGAAAACAGTGATTGCCTATTTGTGCAGGCAGCAAGAGATTTAGCGTATCAGGGGTGGGGTGCCTGGGAAACACAACCAGTTTATTGTAGCAATTGATGAAACAATTGTTGTTAATTGGTATCAGAAAATTTCCCCCCTCCCCAGTCAAGCTTATGAAATGAAAGCAAAAGGTTCTAACTTTAAGGTTTCAAGAACACATTTGTTGGGGGTTTTCTGGTTTTGGTTTTGTTAGGTTTGGGATGATTTGTTTTGTTTTGTTTTTGGTATTTTTTTTTGGTTGCTCTCAGTACAGATAGAGGAGAAAGGAATAAAATATTGTATTTTATTCAATTCTTTGTCTCCAGTTAAATGAGTGAAGAGTCAAAACTAGAGCTTTATCCAAGTGGTTCCAAAGTCTATGCTGAGCAGGGGCCAGAGAAAACTCAATGCTGGCAGAATGCTCACACCTGCTTTCCCAGTTCCTGGTGGTTTTCTCATGTTCTTCTCTGGTGGAGTTTTATATTCAGTATTTCACTTGCTCCTACTAACTGAAGCAAGGTGCTTTCCCTGAGTGCTTGTCTTGTACAGGAGGTGAGGGAGAAAAATGTGGAAACACAGGATTGTTTTTACAAAGTGTTAATTGTTCCTTGTTGCCACTGAAAGGCATCAGAAATGTGATACACTACCTCATTCAATGACTGAGTAAATTTTAAAGTTCTGTGACAGGCTATTTTCCAAATAATGAGTCAAAACTATATGGAGATATACAGCTCCTTCACTGTGATTCAGCAGTCTTTCTGTTCAGTCACTGTGCCGCTAGAAAGGAATAGTGTTTGCTACACCATACTTGCTTACTGTATGGTTTAAAGGATGGACTGTGATCTCTTACATGTATTCATTGAAACAGTTTTTTTATCTACTCATCAGGTCAAAGAGTCTCAGTCTGCATCCAGACTGAATTTGTTCAGCATTTCTGTGTACTGTTGTGGAGGAATATATTGTGCACTGGCTCTATGCCTACAGCTTTTCTTATCAAACTGTGTGTGATACTATTGCACTTGTTGAGTATTGCAGTTGATTGGGTAAACAAATTTTTCGGTAATGTAAATGTTAAACTGCTGCAGTATTGATTCAAAGAGCAATAGCATGCTTTAAAATTATACTGTTACACATCACATGCCATGCCTTTCTCTTTTATAGGACAACATCAGCCTTGAATCATGTAAATCATATTTCCACAGGTGAAATGTAAGATCCAGCAACCTAAGCTGCCTTTGGTAAACATTTTTTGATGCAGGAGTCTGAAAATTTGCTCAGAACACTTGACCCATTAATAGAGTAGTATTGGCAGAGATGTTCAACCTTCAGTCTGGTGAGGGCCAGATTTCTCAGTCATACTGAACTCTCTGTGAACCTTCTAATAAGTAACTACAGTTTTGTGTACTTGGAGAGATGCCTTTGGATGAATTGTACTTGAAAGGCAATCATAATACTCCTCTAAGCATAGATTTTAGCTTTATGATTATTTGGGAATGAAGGGAACTGCATAATTTGCAAGGTTATTTTTTCTATCCACTACTACTTCAGTGACTTTGTAAGCTCCCTCCTTTTTAGGCAGAAGTGAAGCCACAGCTGGTCTTACTTCATTCCATGCAATTACTCAGGCTGCACAGGTATTCTGCACTCAGAGTAGGATGCAGTTCTCAGCCCTGCTGCTGGGTACTTGTGTGGACCATTCTCATAACGAGCCCTGGCAATATTTAGTAGCTTAGAACTTTGTGTTTAGCTTCACTAGTCGACTGTCTGCAAAGGGGCATCATTTGGAGTTCAGAATTTAATTTCTGACACAGGTCTTTATGTCTGAATTGGTTTTGCCTTGGGTTGCTTGAAACAAAGATCTGCTTCAGCACAGTTTTAGTGACCTACTGAACCTGCTAGCTGGATTCAATTTGTTGCAAAAGACTTCTAGTAGGGTGAGGTTTGTTGCTCAGCTTCACTGTGCATAAGTGAAGATTACATGTTGCAGGGTCTCTTTGCAGTAATAACTCTTTACATTGTGCTACTTCTGAACTGTGCTGAAAAAACTGTATGTAAATAACAGACTGGAGGGACACCATTCACTTAAAGATCATTCAGATTATACACAGTATTTTTTCTATAAAGAGGAATTATCCAAAACAAACTTCATGCACAAAACAAGCAAACAAACATAAAAAAGCTGAAGGTGACCAGAAGATTGCTATACTAAGAGGTATAGCAAATGTTTTTGTTGCTGCCCTTAAATATGGCACTTGTTTGAAGACTTTGTGGAACTATTTCTTGCATGTCAAGGTTTCTGTGTGAAAGGGCAGGGCTTTGTTTGATTCTCTTTCCATGGGAGTGCAAATTTCAAAGCTCAAACTCAGTTCTAAGTGAACACTTTCAAACTTCCTGGCCTTTTAGTGTGGTAGCTCCCAATAGCTCCTGTCTGTGAAGGAATCTAGCATAGTTTTCTGTAGGCAGTGAGCCACAGGGAGTTCAGTTTATTAAAGCTGGTGTTACTGGTGAACCTCCATCTATCGCATGACAGAAATGGAAGTGAATTAATGGAATTGTGCCATCCAACAGGTTATAGTGTCCCTGACTATAACAGTCTCTAACAGGAAACTGGAATCAAAGAAAAAAGTTGCTCCTAAAACTCTGTCTGAAACTGGGAACATCCTCTAGCCCATGTGGCGGTACTTGTGAAGAGCTGAGTGTGACACAGGTCACCCGAAACTGGTGTTATAGTAAGAGGATAAATCATGCAAGATGCCCGGTGGCAGGAGTTATTCACCTCTCACATGTGAAGATGCTGTTGGCTGCCTCCCCTGAAATGCCTTATTGTTATTTATGCTGTTCCTCCCCTGGCTCCTTCTAGCAGTTCACAGATGCCTCTGTCAGCTCCCCCCAGCTGCAGAATGAAGTCTGTCCCTGCTCTGATGTTTCAATGTCTTGTTGTCTGTGTATAGGCTCCTCTTTGGTGGCTTAATCAGGCAAAATGAAATCTTCTGTGCTGAGCTGGAGCAGGAGGACCTCAACAGTCATCTCTCAAAATGTCATGAAGCTGGAAAATGTTGTTATCAGGACTTGCTTCTAAGAATAGAAAACGTTGAAAGCAGTGTGTGTCTGAGATTATCAAGATGTCCTATTAGCATAATGCATTTTGGTGACTGAGCAGCCCCTTCACAGGCCCAGGCTCAGAGGGAGTCATCATCTGGAAGAGCTGTGCTCTCATTGCTGATGTTTCCTGCAGAAGCACAGCAGGGTTGGGGCTGAGGCTTTGAAGGCTGTACTGCTTAGTGACATCATCTGAAATACAAGACATTTGGCCTCAGCCAAGGACAAGGAGGCCCCTCAGAACCACTAGCATGTGCTTTTTCCTTTGAGCACACTGGTGGAGAAATGGAATGGAAAAAAACAACAGCTGGTCCAGAGAAAGGCCAAATAAACTCTGTTGTGTAAGCCCAGAGATAAGAAGGTTATAGCCTATGCAGCATTTTGTAATGATATCATATTAAAGCTGGAAAGAATAGCATTTTATTTCAAGATTAATTCCAGACTGTCTTTCTCTCCTTTAATAATCAAAGTTTAAACCAAACTATTTAAAAGGCATCGTATAACTATCACTTCAAAGACCTATTCTGTGAGGAGCTGTTTCTCTCTTACATCACAGGCATTATACATTAATATAGTTGGGGTTCTTTGCACTTCTTAAAATGTCTTTCAGACATTTAAAACTGTGATTGTAAGTTCTGGAATTATGAACGGTAGTTGCTATTTTCCATCTATAATGAACTTTGGTGTGAGGAATGGTTACTTCTTGTCAGTGCAGTCATGAGAACTTAGCCTCTCTGTCTGCAGCATACCTTCAGCATGAAGGTCTTCAAATAGGAACATGGACATTGGGAGATGTTAAAAATGAAGCATGGAATTGATTGACTTGACACCTGTCACCCAGTGCTGTCCCCTCTGCCATCCTCCTTTCAAATTTCATCTCACATGATAATGCCAAAAAGACTGTGTGGCCTACAGTATTTTAGGGAAGCGAGTGTTTTTTTTGGGTGTTTCTAACGATGGCTGATGAGGGAAGGAATAGGATCCAGCCATTCTCTTTTACCCTTTTTTACATATAATGGCTCGTGCTCATCCTGCTCCTCACAGTCCCTTCATAATGAAAATAAGTCATTATAACTTCAAGTGATGTCTGAAGAAAGTACTATTTTCTCATAATTTCAGAGGAAGCAAGGGAAAAAAAACCCAGTTAAAATTGAAATCCTAGAAATGTAATGTTAGAAGCCAAACATCAGAACTTGTGTAGTTCATTACAATAGCTAATTAGATCTGTTATAAAAGTAATGGCATTACCTATTTGTTTGCTCTGCTAGTTCAGATAAACGTTTTCTGTGTATTACTGTCTCTTGGCATCTTCAAACTGACTTGTCATTTTAAGGTTTTTACATGGTAAAACTCAGTGGTAGCAGGCAGAGTGGTTATAGGTTCTTCTGGATTTTCTCACAGGCTTGGGTTTTGCTACAGAACCTGCTTCGGTGCTGCCCTATATCTAAGATCCCAGGAAGAGAGGAGGACAGCCACAGTGGCAGACTGGAAGGGGTGAAACAGATGTAGCTGTCAGCTGAGATGTGTTTGCCAGATGGTGATGGATTACCCTTCATGCTGGAAGCACAGGACAGCTTTATTTGCTGTCTCATCACGCTATGGGATCCAGCACAGCATGTCTGATAGCCCCTTGCAGGGAAAGGCTTCGAGGTTGTCATTCCTCCTAGGTCCTAAGAACTTTCTGAGTTTGCAGTTGGTCACCAGATTGCTGCTTGGCACAAAGGAAAAAGGAGAGAGCTGAGCATCCTGCATGTAAAAGGGGTTGCAAAAGGGATTTAAAAGCTGCTGGGAAGGTGATGGAGGCTGCTGGGAATGCTGCTAAGCTGGCTGTGCCAGTATGGGGGTCTCAGAATTGGCTATTTTGTCTTGATTCTTAGGCAGATCTGGCACCATGGCCTGAATTCTGTTGTATTTCAGCCTGTCTGCTGTACCACGTCCAATGTGCTCTCACAAATTCTTGTTTGTCCTGTATAAACTTACCTTTAGCTGAATTAATGAGCAGGTACAGTTTGTGGAATGAGATCATTGGAGAATTCCTGAGAATGTCAATAACACATAAAATAGCTAATATAAGTACCAAATCAGGGTTTCATCTTTAATAAAATCAAGGACATGTCTCTTTCAGCAGGGTTTTGGAGCATTTGGAAAGCACTGATTACTGTCTTGCTTTCTAGCTTTCAAAACCAGTTTCCAGTCCTTTTAGTGCACACTGTCTATTCACTGTGAGAAACTTTTGGAGAAAAATAAAGGTGAGAACAAATGTGTTTATATCCATAAACTGAATAAAATGGTGAAATGTAGTGCTAAAATAAAACCTGGCAATTTGTAAAGGGAACTCTTATGGACCTTCTGTTCACCTACTTGGATGACTGAAAAAGTCTAGTTTAAAAGTTATGAGAAGTACTGCAAATGCTTTTTATTTGGTTTTAGACTATGTTTCTTCCACATTTTTGTCCCTCTGAGTGTTTTGCTGACAAATTATATGATGTATTTTGTTTGATGTCACTATAACTGACAGTAGGCAGTTCTGGGGCTCACACAGAGGATGCGTTCGGGTAAGTCCTGAAAGAAGCAGGGATCTGTCTTCTACATTAATAAATTTAATATAAGACAAAGGGAAAAGAAAGGGAAAGTTTAATCTAGATTATTTTTTTAGCATTCTTCTGTCTTTTTGTGTTATAGGTCAGAGTTTCAAGGCAGCTAAGAAACAATTTTTAAACTATTGATTATAAGACCAGGAAAATTCTCATTGTCAGTGCTCAGTGAAATAACCTCGTGTATAGTTTAATTAATGCTTCATTAATTTAAATAAGAAAATGCATCCTCATACATTTTTATGTAGATATTTAGGATCTGAGATCAAATTATGTCATAACCAGTCAGTTCTGCAAATACAAAGTTCTGCCTAGAACCATTTTTTTAAATTAATATTATCTTTTATGCTTGAACTTGAAATCATTTCTGTCTAGTACTTTATAACTAGACTACCACGTTACAAGTGGAAAATTCTCTCAAGTCCAGCCTTGAAAATATGTTTTAAATTGAATTCTTGACTAATTTTTACATCTGAAAGAGTTAAAGTAGACAAACATATATTGTTGAAATCTACCCAATGTTTTTGTGGTTGCAGTTCCAAAGAATAAGGGGCTGCCAGTAGGTGTAGTTTCAACTAAACTCCCCAATTCCTGTGTATGTGCAAGTAACTTCTCTCTTGACATCTTGAAAGAAATTATTTGAAACATGTCACAGTTTGAGCAGTACTTTTTGAAGGCTGAATTAGAAACTATTATTTCTTATAAATGTGAGCATATTTGAGTAACTGAATGATAAAATACTGTGAAAATATGAATCCAGTGGCAGAATGGATAGAGGAAACCTAACATTTTAAACATGCAGAATAGCCACAAAAGCAGGTAGTTTATATAATGAACATAGAAGAGAATGTCTTCAATAACTTTGCTTGAAAAATTTTGTTTAAAAGATGCCTGTGGTGTTCTCTACACCATATATTCAAGTTTACAGTATTACTTTTTATATGTAAGATAGGTCCAGAGCTGGCATTTACTCTCATAATGTGACACTATAGATATTCATGTCCACCACTATTGCCACGCAATGAGATCATGTTTGTGCTAATAAATTAAATACTCCGCCATTCTTTGGCATTGCTGCCAAGTAGCATACAACAGCCTGTGTGCATACATTAAATTTTCTCAGTCTCTTGATCAGAGTGGCCAAACCCTGCCTACTGAGAGGAATGGCTGGCCTGTGCCCTCTTCTGTGCCATGATCATTCACATGCTCAAAGCAAGTCTGATGGAAACAACCACCTCCTGGTTTTGATTGTTAGAGCTCTTTGGGGGCTGCTGGGGGATGAGCTGAACAGCACTTGCTGAGCTGTCTTTGGCCAGAACAAGTCCAACCAGAGTGGAGGTGTCAGGTCAGAGTGTGCTGACATCGGAAAAAGAGTTGGCTTGAAAATGATGTGAGGGGTTCAGATGCCTGGCCTTGCTCTTGGGAGTCACAGCTAAGCTGGAACCTTGCCAAATATTCAGTGAGGGGAATTGTTTGGTGTTTTGGGAAGAGAAGAGGTGCAGCAAGGGAAAGAAGCACTGAAGAATGAAGTAGGATCAAGACAAGGAGCAGTACAGTGTACAGTGGTGGGATCATGTGAGATAGCTTTCTGAAATAGTTCATCAGCCATGCCTTTCATAGAGAGTTGCAAACCAAGCTGTGGAGGTTCAGCCTTTGTTAACTTTGGAATTTCTTCATGAGGGTGAAGCTATGAGCTGAGGGAAGGTCCAGGTCCTACAGGGAGACTGTGTCCTGTTTTGGGACCACCCAGCAGCCTGGGTAAACACAGGAGTGGCATCCTGCCGCTGCTCTGTGTTGCCTGTGTATATTTGCTCTGAGCTTCCTTCCAACCCCTCCTTTAGAGGAGGCAGGAGCAGCTGGCCCCAGCTGGTTCTGTACTGATCATTTGCAAGCAGAGACAGATGCAAGTGGTCGATTTTCTGTATTAACTGAAGGGAAATGATCAGCCAGTGAGGAGTTCCTGAGGTCCACAGGTTACCTCTTGGAGACCTACTTGACATTTCTGATTTGTCATGAGGGAGCATAAATAGGCAAAACAGTGGTGGGCATATATTAAGGTCCAATTAGTGAGGGATGCTGGAATTAAGGTGCAAGGGAAACCATGTGCCAAACTCAGCAATATAGATTTTATTTAACAGTGAAAGTGAGGTAGAAAGATAGAAAGAAATAAGTTCTTTCTGTAGCCTAGACAGTGTCTGAGACAGGCAACTCTGCTTTTTAAGTCCTTGCAACATATTGGTTTTGTCACAATGGCGATACTGCAGCCTGTTGCACTGCTATCAACCCTTTTGGTGAAGAAATTGTTCTTAATATCCAACATGAGCCTCCCCTGGCATAACTTGAGGGCATTTCCCTTTGTCTTGTTACCTGGGAGAAGAGCCCAGCCCCCACCTGGCTACAACCTCCTTTCAGATATTTGAAGAGGGTGATAAAGTCTCTCCTCAGCCATCTTTTCTCCAGACTAAACACCACCAGCTCTCTCCATGGCTCCTCATGAGACTTGTGCTCCAGACCATTTCCCAGCTCAGTTGCCCTTCTGTGGACACATTCCAGCAGAATGTTCCTAACTGCAGCAGATTGGTGGCCTCTGGTTGCCAACATATAACAAATTTGGGTTTTGTTCATTATCATGTGAATTAAATTTATGGGACATTAACAGAATTTTTTGGAGGGTCTGATTCAGGAGCTTATGGATGATACTATTTGGTTAACCAAACTGGAAATCAGATCAAACCTGGCAATGCAGAGACAACTACTTCAAGTTGTCACTTTCAATTTTTTGCATTAATTTTGTGTGAATGAATTTTCATACAGATTTGAAAAAAGAAGAAAAATTATTAATAAGCCCTATAAGTTTAAATTTCTAATTTTCATCATCGTGGTTCCCAAAACCTGCATTTTTCTGTCATTCTTGGGTTAACAGTTCCTAAATTATTTGGTAAGACACAGTATGATGTGGGCATAATTTATTGGGAATTTTTTTATATGAAGATTTGTTTTTCAGTGACATATATTCTGTTTTAGAAGATACTTGTTTTTAATCAGATTTTAATAGAATTGTGGTGCAGGTTACATTGTAGTCAGTTGCCATTTTATCAAGAGCTAGATTAATTAATAGAAGTTTCACCTTGTTTTTCTGTATCATTAATGTTTTCACCAACATAAGAGGGACCAGCCACTGAAGTTACCAAGTGAATCAGCATGGAAAGTTCAAATTACATTGAGTAATGTATTCCTAGAAAAGCATCTGAAGCAGCTATAATTTTTAACTGACTTGGGTTTAATTCCTGGGTGATAAAATAAGAACACTGAGTAAGAAGGACAGTAATTGTTGCAAAACATTGGAAGCTTCAAGCATAGCTGACGCTCACAACATTATTGTCTGTGTACCTCCTGATGCCAGTGGCCCAGCACATCTGTCATTCCATCCCTCCAGCCTAGGTGGTAATGAGCAGCAGACACACTCAGCAGCAGTATCTGATTAACTGCATCAGTCAACACAGATCCAATTTTAGCTTCATTTTGCACCAGAGTGGTGTTCCTACACTGTTTGATACATCATGTTTTTGACAGCAGGAATGTCAAAGTTAAACAAACCTTGCAGAGTTTTAAGCTTTCTTTCTCTGTGCTTGTTTTTGCTGGGACTTGGGGGTTGTCAGCATGGGCTTGTATGTGATTAAATGGTTGTAATAGTTTCCTGTGTGAACACTCCACACTCAGAAAGCATTTGTATGATTTAGCTTAGCCTGTTTTAGGAATGCTTATGAAAAGAGCTGGTTTGGCTATCTGTTCACTTTTAAATTCATACACTCACTTTCTTTCTTTACAACAGTTTTCCCATTATAGCATGTGAGTCCTTCCCCTCACATTGTCAGCAGCCAGACATAGTTTTGTTATAGCTGTTTGTAAGCAGATGCTATGTGTACAAAACTGCCTTGTTTATTTCACCAGAGATAGTTTGAACAGGGGATGGGGATCTCCTACTGCATTTGTTTTGTAAATAATTAGCAAATTCTTGCAGTAAGTCAGCTATCAAAGTTGTTTTCTTTCTTCATGAGTGAAAGAGGAGAATGTCCCTTGTATAATGACTGTTTCAACAGAGTTTATTTTCACTTGAAAAACTCACCCCAAAACTGTAGTCATTTTGTTAATACTTAAATCAAAGACACATCTTAGGACAAAGTGAAGAAGAATCATAATGTAGCAAATTGTGAACAGTGAGGAATTTATTCATCTGGCATCCCTCCTGGTCACACCTCCCATCTGGAGTTGTAGCATTTGGACTGTGAACAATGTAAGAGTGGTAACAACGAAAGAGCTCTTGTGCAAAGAGAAAGGAGCTGAGAATATAGCAAATGAAGACATAGATCAGTACTATATTTTGTCTGACAAGCTTTGGTGGAAGGGTGCATTCTCTTCTGGGAATTTCCAGACATTTTCACCTTGCTTCTTCGAAGCCCTGTGTAGCTCCAAAGGTGTTGAAAGCTGGTGATGGATAGCTAGCATCTTGAGGTCCCCTTTTGTTGCACTGTATGCTGCACTCTTCTTGAGCAACACCTGCAGGAAACAAAAGTGGGAAAAAAAGCCTTTTTTGTGGAAATGTCACATAATGCCTTTAGTGAGGTGAGTCTTGTTTGTTCTTAGTTTGGGGCAGGGGAGGGCAAGCAGAAATTAACAGCTTAACAGTCAAGCATAATCAAGCAACATTGTCAGTGGATAAGTTGTTCAAAGTAAAGAAGAACTTCAGTTTTTTTTATTTGTTTTGTTTTTGTGGGGGTTTGTTTTGTTTTTTTTGTGTTTTTTTGGGGGGGGGTTGGTTTTTTTTTGGTTTTTTTTTGTTTTGGTTTGGTTTTTTATAGTGAGACTATTGATAGTTTAAGATTGGAAGGCTCTTCCTTAACAGGGGTTGGCAAAGTATGTTGTCACGTGATGAAAAATAAAGTTGATATGCTAAAAGAGAGAATACAGCTTTTCTTTCATATACAGAAACCATGCAGCTTTAACCTGTGCTGAAGAAGTTTGTACAATGCTGTTTTTTCATATGTAGCTGAGCTTTACAGAAAACTTAAGATCTGTCCTTGTAGCTGAAAGTGAACAGTCATAAACTGATGTTGTTGTTAGTCAGGTACGATTTGTATGATAGTTTCAGGGGACATTTTTATTTTTCACTAAAAACAGTTTGGAATTTGATTTTATAAAGCAGCCCTTTTGCAGAAATTTGTCAGCCACTCCTAACTAGAAGCTGATGACATTTTGTCATCTACACCATTTCCTCTGGTTGTGCAGTCACATGGCTGGATACCACATATGACTGCTGGAACTCATTTGGCTGAATCAGTTTTTCTAATAAAACTTCACATCTGCAAAATTTTCTCCCATGAGAGCTTGAAAATTTTCAGTATTTGCTGCTTGAATTTTCCGCAGTTTGTTATCTGAATCTCTTACCAACCTTCTTTTTATTTACTATTAGACTGTCCTGTGTATACTCTCAGTACTACTTTCATTTCTATTCCTAAGGAACAGAATTCCATCGCTGTACCTACCTGTGTTATATCACTTCCTCAAAAATACAGTGAAACCCTCAGGGTATGAGTACCCCCTTTCTCTCTTCTGTTACTTGTGGAATGTGTTGTGCTCAGCAGTTGTAGTGGAAGAGTGGGGGGAGACAGGCTTTTCTCAGGCAGCAGTGGATGTTACCACATCTCAGACTTTTTGACACTTCTTGGGTGTCCCTGAACTGGTGGGCTCTTAGTCAAGACTCCCATTTCGGGACAACAGATTGCCTGGGGTTTCTCAGCAAGTCTGAAATCACTTGTAACACTGTACTAATTTAAGGTAAAAGCAAGGTAAAGTTACTCAATTTCAACATTAAAAGCTTAACAGAGACAATCAAAATTTGGAGACACATAAAAATAGAAGTAGAACTATGCTTTTTAGCTGTATGTTAATGTTGCTCCAGGAGTCTCTCTGCTTCATCTAACTAAAAAAGCTGCCAGGAGACTTAACACAGTCCTTAGATGTCACTCATCCAAGTGACATACCCTGCACAGGAGGGTATCTGTCACTGAAGAGAGTTTTGTCTGCAGAATGGTCTGGCTATTTGGCATTAAAAATCACAATTCAAATCTCTTCTGAGACATTCCTACACTACAGAGCCTCATGCTTAACCAGGTCTCCAAACTTCTTCCTGAGGGTTGTTCACCATTATAGTCTCTATGACTTTAAACATTTTTCCCTCCAAGTGCTATCAGCTACCCAGACAATTAGCAATACTTTTTGCTAGCTGTAAACACAAAGCCTGACAGCTGGCTGGTCATTTATTTGGCCATAAACAAATCACTTAACCAGCAGTCTGAACAGTTTTTTTGTTTGGATAGCTGTGGGGAAGGTTTTTCTCAGCACAAACCCCTTAAAAATGTAGATAATGAGAACTGTGCTTCATAGAAATAAGAATGCTGAAAACCATGCAGATGTATGAGAGAGACTAATGAATACAGCTCCTAAATACAGCTCATTCAGGTGGTGATTGCTGTAACTGAACAAGGATTGAGGGAGACAGCTGGAGTGATATTGCAGTGTGGGTTAGTGGGGTTAGGGTAGAGGTTATAGCTGCTGTAGTTCATTGCTGCTGCATGCAGCACACTTGTGCACTGTGGCTCAGTTCTAAATGTGTGATGTGGCTGATGTTATTTGGTTTATTAATATGGCCTATTTCATTTTTACATATAATGTGTTTTCAGTACAAGCATTTCTTTTTCTAGGCGTATTTCAGACTGACCTCTGACAACTCATTTCCGAAAACCTGAACATATACAATAAACCAAGATACTAATCACCTTTTGCACTGAAGGGTACATTATGCACGTCATTAATAGTCCAGTGGTGCCACATTTTGCAGGCACACAATGTGCCATGATATATCTGTCTGCACTTGGGTCATCTAAAAGGCAAACAACACATTAATGACAAGGGTGTAGCAGATCTGCTGGTGTGAACAAAATATTTGGGACCCAGCCGCCTGGTCATCCATTCTTCAGGGGAAAAGTGATCTGGCTAACTGTTCCTCAATACTTGGTATTGCTGGGAGATGGAGATAATGCTGGGAACTGTCCTCTGCCACACAGTAGTGGGGGTGATGCTGGAAAGGCTGTAAGCACTTTGAGGGAGGAGCTGTCTTCCTGGCCTGAGGATGTGCACCTTCTGGAATAAGGATATGGTCTTCCATGAGTGAGATGCCAAGGGGCTACTGCATTATGTGTAATAGAAACAAGTGTTCCTGGTTCCTTCTTAGGACGTGGGAAATCCCAGCACTGTAGATGTGTTTCTCTAGATTATGGGTTGGGAAAATGCCAGCAGTTGCTGTCAAACTGGCATCTCATTTATTTTTCAGGCAGTATTTATATCCCTGGTATTTCCCTGGTAACACAGACAGCTGGCATTCAAAGCCTAGAGTAAGTGGAGAGTAATTAGCCCCACTGAGCATAGTGCAAGGTTGCTAGCAACTCTACAGAGCAAAGACTTCTTCCAGACAAGCTGCAGATGCACAGATCCCAAAATTATAGTGGAAGTAGCAAGTGTCTTTCCTGTCAGACAGGATGACAGCAGCTGGGGAGCCCATGGTGTCTGCCCTGCTGGTATTTAGGTGACACCTGCTGGTCAAGTGTCCCCACTCATCAAGGATATTTTCCATGGACAGAACAGAGCATTCTTGGATATGCCACAGCACTGTGCTTAATGTGCCATCCTAATGAGAAAAAGAGCTGCCTGTGAAGAAAGCATATCCCTCATCTTAAACTATGAGCTGGTGTCATTAGAAAGTTTAGAGCCAAACCCCAGGAAGAAACTCCTTGAAAATGGCATCCCCAATTCAAATGTTTTTAGTTTATCTCTGTCTCACAATGTAATCCCTGGTGTTTGAACAGTAATAACTTTTAGATGGGTGTTTAATCCATCTGGGGAGATTCAGAACTCTGCTGAACAGAGCCCATAGCAGTCTGGTGTCTCACTTTGGAGCTGGTTATGCAGTGGGTCAGGTAGGTGCAGCCAGAAGTCTCTTCCAGTTTATATCATCCTGCAGTGCTACCATTCTGCCTGCAAGTGTTACATCCATACACTTCAAATCAAGCTTGAAAATTTGTTCAAGATGGCATTGCTTCTTACTCTTCCAGATACCCACAGCTTTTTCAAGCAGCAGCAGCTTCGAAGGGAGAGATGGGAACGAAATCATCCAGCTGTGAGGAAGGTCTCTCGACGCTCTGTCAGCAGGGAGCGATGGGTGGAAACGCTTGTGGTTGCAGACAGTAAGATGGTTGAATACCATGGAAGTGACCACGTGGAGTCATATATCCTCACTATAATGAATATGGTATGTACAATATTTTGAGGGTTTTAGAGAGATAAAGGAAGCAAATCTGAATTTGATTATGTTGCCAATCTCCTTGAAATATGTCTATAACATTGTTCATGGAGAAAAATGTAATATTCATATATATCAGTGAAACTCTGTATTTTAAAGTATTTTTTACCTTACATTTTGTACAAACACAGTTTTTCTCTGTATTTTAAGTGAGAGAAGTTTCATAGCTATAAGCACTAACACCAGTTTTCTTTCCACTGAAATTCTGTCTCCCCTGGAATCTGTTGCTCAGTGGTGATTTGATACTGTTTGCTACAGCAACATAGAGTAATTCTACAGGTTTCAAGCCTAAAAATTCTTTCATGTATCTGTGGATGGGAAAGGCACACAGGAGCCCACTGGAAATTGTAGTAACTTAGCAGGAGCCAAAATATGAGTTTGTTGCTGTGCTGGTCACAAACCCAAGCAGCAATATATGAGCTATTATGAAACAAGTTAACACTATCCCAGTTAAAACCAGTACAATTGTTTTTTCAGAGTACTACCTTGCCTAGAGTACAAAGTTCACACTGGAGAAAAGAAAAGTTGAACTTTGAATGCTTTCCTGTGTGGCAAGTTTAAATTTTTTTTTCAATAATTTGTGCTGGGAAAACCATAGTGTTTCAAGAGACGGCCTACAGATATGACATCTGCTACTATCTGTATCAATATTATCTGTATCATAGTAGATTTTGACCTTGAGAGTCCATTGGTGATGTGTTCTATGTGGTTATCATGGTACATGTGTAATATATGCTAGGTTAATTATGGTATAATTCTGGCCATGGTAACTGATGTGTCCCTTATGTTTATACAGTGTGTTCCTAACTGTGCCCCAACGAATCTGACTGACTGCTGAGGCAGTGAGCCAGATCACACAGGTACAAAGGTTGTCCAAGCACGTGAGGTTTTGTCCACACAGAAAAAAAAATGTGTGGAACAAAACCCAGTCCTTATCAGGTTCAGGAACAAACAAATCTCAATATTTTCTCTTCAATCTGACCTTAGATATTAGGGTTACTTAAAATGTTTCAATTTTCTGTGTAGGGTACCTTGAAAAAGACCCATATCCAAATCAGACCCTTGTAAACACAATTTCCACTTCATTTTGGTAATTTCTCCTTTAGTGTTCTTCTCCATAATGGTTTTGATTCAAAGGCAATCCATTTTGTTCTTTTGTATTTCCTGGGATTGATGGCATAGGTCACCTGTAGGTTGTGAGCATCATCTCTTCTGATTCCCCCTTCTCCTGCCTAATTCAACATTGTAAGGATGTTTGTGACAGTAAGGTCACATTTTTGCCAAGTTCAGTTCTTGTACTTTTTTATGTGGAGTATTTTTTTAATGGAGTTATTATCTTTGCTTTTGTTCTTAACGTCTTCTCCTGTACTCTGAAAACACAAGAGTATCCATCATTCGAGTAACTTCTCTTTGCCTGGTACTGACTAAATTTTGCCCTTTTTAATGACAGAATCTGATTCCTGTTGATTTAAAACAGAATAATTTGATACGCTGTTTATTTGCACCCTGGGGGGACCTCTCCATCAGTGTTATGTGACTGTAGGTGTTGTGTTCTTCTTTCTTAGTGTTTTTTTAAGAACTCTGAAGTTTTTGAGAGGGAACTGGACATAATATAATCTTGTGTGGGTGTTTGCCCTTTAGCTTAGTGACTTTTGTATCATCACTCATTTGGCAGAGCTAGCCTGTAGTTAGCAGTAATTCTAAACATTTACTGCATTTCAGCAAGCTTTCAATGAAATGCATTGAGGATTTAAAAAGCAAAACAATACTCCACCCCCAGATGAACTGCATGCTAGAAGTAAATGTATTTTCTCTCTAAAGTCATGTTCTGCTATAGAGGAATCAGTTAATCTCATACCTCCTGGCTCTGGCACAGGTCACAGGGTTGTTCCATGATCCAAGCATTGGCAATGCAATACACATTGTGCTGGTCCGGCTCATCCTCTTTGAGGAGGAGGAGGTAAGGTTTATATGCATTGAGCTGTAATTATATTTGCTTGAAATAATGTGTTAATTTTACTCTGTAATTAATCTGTGGCATGTCTGGCTTTAGAATAAATGCTGCCCTGGATAGCAGATTACTTTAAGTGATGACTTCAGGTATTTCTTCATAGAATTGCCTGGGAAAATGTAATTAAAACAGGCAAGTTATTAATGGGGAAATGGAATCTCCCCAGTGTCAAAAGAACATAGGATGCCAAGGATAATCAGATGAGAAACAGAAATGACGCATGAACATTCAGAATCTAATTACCTAGCATTACCTGAAATGTACTACAAAGTGTAGTGCTAGAGTATTTGCAGGTCTCTGAAGAATTACGTCTGTTATGGTGCAGCTCAAACACATATTTTTCTTCTAAAATCTCCTTTGAAACCAAAAATTGAGGACTAATAGATGTTGATTGCTGCAAACTAGCTGTGTGTTGGTCATTTCCAATGTCCCATTTTCACAAATATGTTGCTACTTGCTTAAATACATGCTTATTGTCATAATTTTGTAGCTATTTTTAAAATACTGTGCATGACATAGCTAGCTGTCACTGCAGGAACACCCTAAAGGGATTTTCTCAGTGGCTTATGATTTATAACCACAAGCCAGGTGGTCCTAGTGCTGTTAAAGGTGGTAAACGAACTCACAGGGCCAGACCATGTCCAAAAATGTTTATTGGGATGGAATCTGTCCTCATAGCCATTGGTCATCAGTTAAAATGTAAACATATGTGGGCCAAACCCACTAACTTACATCTGAACAGGACAATTAGGATCTGAGGTCCATGATGAGCTCCAGCTTAGTTTCCTTGATAAATTTCTGTGTCTGTTTTGGTAAAACCCGTGGTTTACTGATCAGTTGAGGATGGCATATGTTTTGAACTTTGGATGTCTTTAAAAATTTGGTTTAAGTTACCCAGAAATTACTGTTTGGTAACAATGTTATTTAGATGCTTTGTAAAAAATGAAGTGAATCGAGACAAGATAAATTGAGTGCCCAACACCAGAAATTAGAAAATTAGTTTTTGAATTAATTTATTTTGCATACTTTGTGTTTCAGAATGTTCAGTAAATTGCATGAAAACTCTATCATAATAAATTGAGGAAGAAACATTTATGATTGCATTGTTTATTTTGGGAATTGAAAAATATTTTGAAATAAATACAATGTTAGGAGTATAATTGTTCCCTGAACATGACAGTGTTCACATAACATTGAGTGACAAACTTGAGTGTGAAGTCCCACACTAAGTAGTCTTCACGTTCTCTTTAGAGGAAAAAATTATTTCAAGAGAATATAAAATGTTTGAAAATTTCAAAACAGTGTTGGATCTTATGAAGATCACTTACCAAAAATATGTACAATTCTTCATGTAATTTTTCCTTTAGCTGCAGCAATTACAGAAATGTCAATATCTTAGCTTAATATCCAGTGTTAGATAAATAGAAATCGTTGCTTCTAATGATGACTCTAATTTTAGGCAAAAGCAGCATCACTTGCATTTCAGTGATTACCCATTTTCACAGCTGAGTTCACTGAGATGTTACTGCAATGCAATATGGTCTTTACAATTATATTTTCCTTCATTTTCCATTAGCAAGGTTTGAAGATAGTACACCATGCTGATAAGACATTAGCCAGCTTCTGCAAATGGCAGAAGAGTGTCAATCCCAAGAGTGATGTCAACCCCACACACCACGATGTGGCCGTCCTCCTCACTAGGTATGACAGTGACAGGTTTGGCATCAGTGACTGATTGTTGCTCAGCTGCAATTTTTAGTGATGATATTTTTTTTAATTGGTTTGTGCCATCATTTAGTTCATCCTGCACAAAACTCAGTAAAGTGGCCCGATGAAGTCACGCTGTTTCTGAAACACAGTGCAATGCAGCAGTAACACAGAGTGAGCAAGTCTGACCCCGACACAGCAGAGAATGTGAACTGCATTATGAAAATGGGATTGAACTTAGACCTCCTGTACCTTTTAAAGGGGTTAATTTTGTTTTCAAAATACCTACAACACTATGTTTACATATGAGTTAGAGACAGGTCTTAGTCACAAAATTGAGATCTTTATGTCCCAAGAAATGAGCAATTTGCAAAGGTTGTTTTCCCTCCTCGATCCTGTCTCATGTCTCATTTTTTGCTCAATGACTGCTCTATTCCTCTTTGAGGCAATGCACCAAAACAAAGTAGGACATAGATGAACAACTCCTAAAATAATGTACAGGTGCAGCTCAGAATGTAAGAGTGTTCTGCAAACATGGTGCCATTTATTTTTAAGTTTTAAAATATATAGGTTTTAAATATTTCCATATTTAAGGAGAAACAAAGTAATTTTTTATGTGTGAGCAAGGGAGGAACAGAAAACTTAAAGGTGATGTCTGAGGTTACACAGGGAGTTTGTGTCATGACACAAAATGAGACTTCTACAGGTCTGTAAGAGTGGATTCAGTTGATAGAATTGATAGAAAAGATTGGAGATATGGTCTGGAAAACCAGTCCTAAATTAAAGTCTGTCAGGCAAAAGAAACCTTAAAAAAAACCCCTCAAGTTGTTCAGTAAAAAAAGAGAATCTGAGAATCACTTAGGTTGGAAAGGACCTCAGAGGTCATCAACTCCAACCTTTGACCGATCTCCACCTTGTCAATTTAGTTTTTGTAACAGAATGTGAAATAGTCTCACAGTGGTGCATGATTTACCCCTCCAAATGAAAGACTTCAGACAGTTCTCTTGAATGAAGCTGAGGTATGATGAACTTTAATAAACCATACTTCAGTATGCTGTTAGAGGTGGAGGTTCTAAACTTATTCTTATGTGAGCTGGCTATAAGTGTATGTATTTAGGCACATAAATATTGGCTAAAAATTATAGCAGTCTAGTGCTAGTAGTAGAATGAGTGTATGTTGTTGCATATATGTTTGTAAAAGTGTTATCACGATGGTTTGTTTAGGGTGCAAATTAGCACTGATACATTGTAAGATGGAGACTTGCAGCCCAATGACAGTGACACTCTATAGTTGGTTTTAAGCTCTTTAAATGACGTATCTCTTTTGGGATTCTAGAAAGGACATTTGTGCTGGCATGAATCGTCCATGTGAAACCTTGGGTTTGTCTCATCTGTCAGGCATGTGTCAGCCCCACAGAAGCTGCAACATCAATGAAGATTCTGGCCTTCCATTGGCTTTCACTATTGCTCATGAACTTGGACACAGGTATAGTAGGCAGTGAAGGGGGGACCTATCTGAGTTTATTTATTTGCATGTTAATACTCAAATTGACAGACAGAAACAAAACAAGAAGTGAGTTAATGTCTCTGTTGTTAAAATCAAAACTATTGCTATTTCAAAGCAAAGAAATTAGACAAATTCTTAAGCCTTTGACGTGTATTTACATATGTGACTATTCAGTCTGCCCTTTTTAACACAGTCTGTTAGGGCAGTACATCAGGATGGAATAATTAACTACAAAAAAGCATGGCTTAGTCATGCCAATTTTCCCCAACATATGCTAAATTTTTATGCAATTACTTCAGATGATCTTCAAATCAGTCCAAAATATTTACTGAAAACATATCTGTTTCATTATGTCAAGGTATTTCAGTATTGCAGATTAGCTAGCAAACATTTTCAACTCAAGGAGTCAAGCTTCATATATTAAATCTTATATTTAATATTTTTCTTGTTCCTGATGAACCAATGAAGCTTCATTTCTTAATAAGTGATATTTTCTATATAGTAATATTGCTAATGTAGGTCCCCTTAAGTCAAGGTAAATAAAGTTCTTGGATTTAGTTTCAGACATGGTTAAACCTCTTTTTGTGAATGGGTATTTTTGATTGAACTAGATTTCTCAGCATTTTTAATTTCCAAGGGTGTTTTTGTAGTTTAGTTGGCTTATTAACTCACCTGAAAAAAATTTCATTTTTGAATCTGTTTTGATGCAGCAGTTTTCCTCACGGCAGCGTGTTGGCTCATGGATACTCTGGTTTGACTGTGCTGCCTGCACTTTTCAATTGGACTGTGTTGCTTGGCTAAGGTCATATCTTCATTGCTATATCTACAGTCCCATTAATTTCATTGTACACACAACCACCGATCAGGATGAAGTCTGTATTTTAGTATATAATAGTGATGATGGTAATGACTCTGTCACTCATTAATTGGCCTTTCTTTGTTCAACCTCTCCATTGCCAGAAAGGAAATAGTATAGGTAAATAATGCTGAAGTCACTACAATTGGATCTGGGTGCTGTGGGCTCAGTTACTTGGTCCCCACAGCATGTTGCTGACAGGGAGCTTTTTTCACTAGCAGTAATAATCTGAGAACACTTCTTCCCCATGAATCCATGTATGACCTTCTGGTCTAGCCTGGATGACTGGAAACCCTCTGTTGAATGCTGTCAGTCTGAGCACTGCTAGACTTGCCCTTGCAGAAGGTTTTAAGGATTGTCTCCATAAAGGATATTGAATACTGTGGAGTTTGTTGTTACTCTGTTAACCTCAAGCCAGGTTAGAGTACATATGTTCAAGTATGGATGAAGTCTGTAAGAAGAGATGAACAAAAAATGAGAAGACAGACATGCACACTCATTCCTTAGATGAACACCAGAAGTCAACTCTTCATCATACTGTCCCTCTAGATGTTTTCAGCCTCCTGGTTTGACAGACCCCGTTTGTGGCAAAGAACCTCTTAGCAAGGGGAATACTTGCTTTTATGCCTCTGACTCATTACTGGAGTGGATTCTGTCTGTAATCATGCTCTGCTTTTGGAGCTTTTGAGTCATGGTATGATTACATTTTAGAAACATAGTCCTAAATGGTTTGAACTCAGTTTGTCTGATTCGTGACTGAATCATGGCCTGAAAAAGTTCTTGCTGCTCTTAGGACTTAGAAGCCTTCAGTTGTTAACAGTGTGGGTATCAACATCTTCATATATCAATATCTTCATATGTCATTATGTCAGATAATTTTCACACTTACATGACATAGAGGCATAGTTGAATCCCATCCAAAGTTTTTTATGTTTATGACTTCTACAGGCTGTTGAATAAAGAAATTTCTCAGTAAGTCAGAGAAGCCGGAGAGAACCTGCCACGGAGATCTGTTTGTAAGGCACAGGTTGAGAAAGCTAAACAGGGAGATGGAGTAGGGGCTGGAGAAAAATTCACTGAATGTTCAATAATTTTGTAAACAATATCTGTGTTGCAATCTATCAGAAGAGTTTTAAGAGGAAACAGGCAATAGAGATCTCACATGATTATGAGAGAGCCTAAGGCAGAATGTGACAAAGCCTGATGTTAGTTAAAGTGGTGCAAGTCTGCACCAAGAGCTAGGAAGCAGTCTTAACCATAGCAGCTGAAATGTAACTTTTAGGTTTAAACTGTGACTCCTGGCCCTACTGTGCAGTAGTGTCTGAACTCCCTTAAAAGTATGTGAGGACGGTCTGTGGCAATCTGTTCTTTATTTTGTGCAGGACAATATTGCTATGCTTAATAGATGTGTTTGATAGCCTGAGGGAGTGTAGATTTTTCATAGTTTTGGGTCATAAGTTCATATATATATATAACAAACAGGTATCTACAGCTTGGCAGCAACATAAATGTCTTTTTAGACAGTGTGGAACTCATGGTTAGTTGTTGTGGCACAACCAATCAGCTGGAATGATTAGATGTTGTTTTTTTGTCTCCAGTTTTGGAATCCAGCATGATGGAAAGGAGAATGACTGTGAGCCAGTTGGAAAGCGCCCATATATTATGTCCCGACAGTTGCAGTATGATCCTACTCCACTCACCTGGTCGCAGTGCAGCAAGGAGTACATCACACGTTTCCTAGAGTGAGTGAGCAGGTTGTAGTGTTTGTCTGAATTGAGTGCAATGGAGGGATCCCTTGGGGGGTCTCAGGGAAATTTTGGGGGTCCCTGAGGGTTTTTTTTGGGGTGGGGGTCTCACCAGTCCTTCCTCAGCCATGTTCATGTGGAGTTTAAAGTACATCTTGTATTATTATATTGATAACTGTAGAAGGTTTTAGTGTGCTTGAGTTAATTCCCTTGGAGGGCATACCATAAGGCTATTGCTTGCCTTGTATTTGAGAAAAGTTCTTTCATAGTCTTGTTGTCTGGAAGTGAACTCAAGTCTGCCGTATTGGCTCAGGTTTGGTGCAATCTGCAGCTTTTTGCATTTATCAGGAAGAAAGAAGCTTTTCCATCTAGAACACTGACAGAACTTTATAGACTTTGCTTTTGGCCACAATGGTATGTGCTTGCTTTCAGTGACTTGTTCAAATCTCTTATGCTCTTTTTAAGAGCAGCAGTGTGGTATAACCTTAACCAGAAGCTATGGAATTCTCTGAATCCACTTTGCAAATCATAGTAACCTCTTGATATTTCCACTTTGGCAAGCTGTATTTTGCCTTTGTAAACCGTCTCTTACTAGATGAAGTAACTAATTTGTTAGCAGCACTTCAGCATAACTTAGCTGGAATCTGAAAGTATTATTCCAAAGGGCCATAAGAAAGATTACCTTTAAGAATTATATATTTAAAGTCTGTAGAGAAGTGTCATGTAAGTGTGATGATAGGGGTTTTTTAATAAGCAATTTTTGTCTTTTAGTCGTGGATGGGGATTCTGCCTGGATGATATGCCCCAAAAAGAAGTCTTAAAGTCCCCAATCATTGCTCCTGGAGTGATTTATGATGTGCACCACCAATGCCAGCTTCAGTATGGTTCCAACGCTACTTTCTGTGAAGATGTGGACGTAAGTGCTGCATGTTTTTTTTTTCCTTGACCTAATAAAAATTTACATTTTTTGAATGGTAGGGAAGGGCAGTCAGTGAATCTCAGTTGCTAACTGCAAGTGCATCATGTTCAGAAACTCATAGGCTAGATGTGCAGTGGTGGCCTTGGCCTAACACTTTTATTTCTGCTCTACAGGTTCTGGAAGTGACTTATAGCACTGTTTGCCTTGTATTTCTCAAGATCTTTGCTGGATCTGAACCGTTTAAATTGTTAAATGCCTGTCCTTCAGCAGTGGAGTAATTTTGGTTTTAAGCTTACAATACTGATCTTTTGTAAACTATCAATGCATCTTAAATCTCATTTTAAAAGATTTTTAAGCCCTAAAGGTCTCAACTGACGAAATCATGCTGGGAACAAATCTTCAGTTCCAGAAGAGTTTTCTGAAGAAATCAGGGCTGTGCTCTCTTCCTGATTTTTCACACTCTTACTTTTTATGAGCAATGCATAATTCATGAAGTCCCTGGGGTCTGTCTCACAGAATAGCAAAACAGTGTTGTGTGAAGATGCAAGGGAGCAGTATAGTCACAGCAATGCATCTCCCACAAGATCTAAGAGCCACTGCAAGGTAACAGTTTATATAAGCCGAGGTGCAGTGGTATGCTCTTTTACCTATACCTAGCATGTTCAGACTTCTTTTGGTCCATACAGCATTTTTCTACACAGAACAGTTCAGAAACAGTGTTTTCAAGTGCTAGCCTAGCTAAGGATCATTGCTGCATTTCGGGCAGTAATGTGCAGTAAATATTGGAGATGGCATCCAGCTTGCTCACCCTGTTAAACACAGCTGTGGCAGAAGGGCTGCTTTGGCTCTCAGCAGTGCTGGTATGAGCACAGCTGTGGACCGGGGACTGCTCATGTTGACTGTTTATTCCATTCAGATAATTATCTACCCTTCTATTAGGGAAATTATTTCTGATTAAGCTTTTCAACCTTAATAGATAACATGATTACCAGTCTTGAACTGCAACTACTGAACCTGAAGCAGGTATTAAAAGATTGCTTTCATTACCTGCTGTTCCAGTTTCCTCAGTAACTGTAATTTGTCTGTAGGTACAGTTAGAATATTAAGATGTAATTTTGTAGTATTGGTGCAGTCTGTCTCTTACTTGGGTTTGCATCTTAATAGGCCTCTACATTCAACATCTCCTGATTAACCAATTTTACAGCTAGACATATGTCACAGAATTAATTGGTACCATCTCATTTTGCATTTTACTGAGAGGCCTGTGTTTTGTTGGCAGCTGCACTGGCAAGAGATGGAATTGTGAATAGTACAGTCTACCTGGAATGTTGACTCATCGACAGTGTAATTTTGTCTAAGAGGTCTGACTGTTCATTGCTGTTCCTCTGTTTACTTAACCTTGCTCACTGACAAGGCTACTTTTGTTCTGTAACTTTTAATGTCTGACTGAATTTGATCCACAGATTATTTTTGAGAGAAGAATCTGCATTTAGCTGAAGATGCCCTAGGGGTCAGTGATTACACTTAGAAAAAACTGATATTCATAGTTCAAATTGTGGTTTTCATGAACGATTTAAGTTCACGAAAGTTCTCTAAGCAGCTTGTGAAGTACATAAATACTGTCCTTCTAATAAGGTAAAGAAAAGCAAAATACATATTAGGTTGGAGAAATTTTCCAAGTTATAACAAGATCCATGGCTTCCTAGAGAACAGGCTGTAGGAGCTCAGAATCCTTATCTTATTGCTCTCTCTTTATCTCCAGAACTTCCACTGACTTCTGTGACACCAAGTTTTTTTGGATTCAGCTTTGTTTAGGGCACAGACTCTAATCTCATGGATTGTGTATAAAGTGTATATCATACCACTAATGAATAAAAAACACTTGCCTCGCAATGAGTCCATGGTAGTCATGAATTTCTGCCTGTTACCTCCAAAAGCACACAGTAAACAGTGCATTATCTCAAACTGTTGTTATTTAAGCACTCATAAAGACAGAAAAAAGTTCTGCTGTGTGGAGATCAATATGGGAAAATCCTTGCAAAGCTAAAGAAGAAATTCTCTGTGAACTCTTGGTTTTGAAATCTGTGAATGCACTTCATAAAAAAGTAACTACCAGTGGAAAGCTGTGTTCACCCTTGAATTGCAAAATAAAGTTTGACATGTGCACATTGCCCCAAAACAGCTAAGAGAGCCACGATGCAGTGCCCCAGACATTGTATTCCAGTGAGAATTGGAGTGCTTTGAGGTGTTCTGTCCTATCCACCTTTTTTTCTGGTGCTCTAGGTGGTAAACAAGGTAAGCAGACAATGGAGGAAGTAAATAAAAGGCAACTCTCTGAAAGCTGACTGTGCCCAAGCTTAGCTATTTTAACTAGAAAGAAGGCAGAAACAAGTAGACAAGTTTTGCATTTCCCACTTGGCCAAACATTTCTGCTAGCTCGTTGGGGCTGCATTTTTGCAGGTGCCCACTTTATATGTTGGCTCCCAAATCTGGTTTGTGACTTACTGTGAGAATCCCAGGGGGAATTGCCTGTGGGATCCTTCTGATTGACTCGGTGCTCTGATGACATAGCTGTCCCTCCTTCACAGGGTGATGCTGCCAGCTCTGTTCCCTCTTCAGTGATGGCCTCTGCAGACCAAACAGCCTCGGTCAAGACGTGGTGCAAAGCTCCTGGGCTTTTGCTTCTGTTGTTCCAGCTGGGAATGCACAGTTTCCCTGAGAGCCCTGGTTTCTCCAGCTTTGTCTTCCACAAAAAGCCCTGATCATTCAGGAGGTCCCAAGCATTGAGGGCTCCTGTATATTAAACAAGAGAAGCTAGTGTGCATGTGAACTGAGGAGGGAGGAACAGTCCTTGATGTCTGTCCTTACTGTAGAGAATAGTTCTGATTGAGCAAAGTAGATTTGATATGTGGTAGATGTAGCATTTCTTGCCCTGCTTGCTTTGTTTAATCTCAGGAGTTTCTGTCTCTTCTGTGGAGCTGACCCCTCCATGGTCAGCACACGGAGCAGCAGCTGGAATCCTGTGCTTTATTGGCAATCTATTGCATTGAACTGACACCAGTTTCTGAGCTATGTATTATGCAAGCATCTACTAACCAGACCCCTTACTCTACGCAGCCCACTACAGTTTTTTCTTTGCCAGCTAGCATGGACTGCTTTTTTTTTGGATCATTTCCCTGCTGTCTGCTTAGTGGGTGCTTTAAGAGACCTGATCACCTTTACCTCATCTAGTTTTGGGACCTCCATTAATATTAATCTGGATGTTGTACTTGGAGGCATGATGTTGTTTGTACTTACCTGGCTGGCTTCTGTAACCTCCTTTGATTTTACTGTCTGTTTTCAGGCAGACAGCAATGCCTGCCTATAGAAAGTAGTGGGCAAGGTTTGTTTAAACCATGTTTTCTGTGAGCAGCTGGGAGCTGAGCAGCTAGCGAGGAGAATATTTGAACACACGTAGTTCAGGGAATGTACTTGATAATATTTGCCATTTTTTACTTGTCAAGTAGATTCTCTCCTTGTGCAGTAATGACAAGTACCTAAATTTGGACCCTTGGTGAGTCCTAACTTGTGAAAAGCCCCATTTTCCTCTGAAAATGTAACCCTTACAAGGATTTGTAAGTGGATGTGCAAAACTGTGGGAGACTTTTGAAAATCTTGGCCATAGGAGTTCAGCCCTGCCTCAGACTGCCTCCGTTTTCTTTCTTTTCCAGAACCTTTGCCAAACACTCTGGTGCTCGGTGAAAGGCTCCTGCCGCTCCAAACTGGATGCAGCTGCAGATGGCACTCGGTGTGGAGAAAACAAGGTGACTGTGAGCCACGCTACTTGCAAGCTGTGCTGCCTGCAAAAGGGCAGTGGGGGAACTATGAATAACTCTACTGTTGTTCAGTGTGAAAGAGGGTCATCCTATGACATCTCCATTTACATTTCCACTAAAGTGTTCAACCTTCAGGAACCGAAATAATTCACAGTAACATTTTGCTGTGATAATGATCTTAAGCTGTTTGTGCTTTCTCTCCTCAGTGGTGCTTCTCTGGTGAGTGCATAACAGTAGGCAAGACTCCCGAAGCAGTCCATGGTGGATGGGGGGCTTGGTCGTCCTGGTCCCATTGCACAAGGACGTGTGGGGCAGGAGTTCAAAGCGCAGAGAGACCATGCGATAACCCAGAGTAAGCTGAGTGCACAGTCTTTTCCTACCTTTTATTCGAGATCTTGGAGGTACTTAAGACATTGTAAGCTCTTCTGTATGAGACTTATCAGCAGGTGCCACGCCAGCACAGACCATGACATCTCTCCTTCCCAGTTAAGCATACATATATAAAATTCAGCTGGCTCATCTTTTACAGGAGTCATCTTGTTCTTTAACCCTTATCCCAAATGGAGCTTATTTCTACACAAAATGAAAACCACCCAATCCTGTTTTTTAGCATTCAGGCTTTGCAGAAATATTATAAATATTACTTTATTAATACTGCAGTGAATAAATAAATGTCCTCAAACACCGGGTGAGAACGACTCCTAGCAATCTGACCCTGAGGACTCACCTTTCATATTTATTCTAGTCATCAGCTTGGTCTGAGCTTCAGACACTTGAGTTGTCACATGCAGAACATGAAAGGCAGAATTACCTAATACATATTTGAGTTCATAAGGACTCTACATCTTATTGCCAGAAATCACTAAGTGGGTGCCTACCAGCAAAAATAATTTGTCTTTTCTGAGAGAACTGTCAAATGTTCCGGAAAGTATGGGGCTTTAGCGAAGTTCATTTGATACGTTAATTTATTGTGAGATGAGGCTGGTAATGCCAAACACTTCTTTGGGATACATAGACTTTTGTGCTGCATACTGAGATGTTTGGGTGCTTAAACATTGGAACAGTATCTCCACCCTGTCAAGGATTCAGATTCACCTTGTTATGCCACTGGAACCTGAAATACATTGTTCTTTTAAAACTGTTTTTTAACCCCTACTCTTTTGTCCCAACGTCAATGCCTTTTCTAGACCACAGTTTGGAGGAGACTACTGCACTGGAGAAAGGAAGCGCTATCGCATGTGCAGCATCAGCCCCTGTCGCAAAGACTTGCCAACCTTTCGTCAGATGCAATGCAGTGAATTTGACACAGTTCCTTACCAGAATGAATTCTACCACTGGGTTCCTGTTTATAACACAGGTACAAAGCTACAAATACTTTTTTAAAATTTTTGTAAAATGTCAGAGTTACAGACCTATGAGAAACCATTTTGAGGGGATGAAGTCACTGAATTTTAAGTATTTTAATTAATTAGAAAAATCTGATGTAACTCCATATACTCTTGTGTTTTTATTGTGTACACAAAGGCAGTGGTTCTCTACACACAGGTGTTTTTTCAGGGCTCTGATGATAATGGCTGTGATTGTAATTAGCCAGTTCCTGGGAATAAGAACTAAACACTATGAAAAGCTTTTGAAGTCATGTCTCTACTAACTGTTTGTGATAGACTTAAACCATCTTTTCCAGTGGCAACCACAGAACAAGGAGTAGTGTAGTGCAGAGCTGAATGTTTGAACCTGCAGTCATCATCATACCCAATAAGCAGAGCTGTTCCACTGCACAAATGTGTCTTTACTGCTTCCAAACTCAGATCTGCATGGTAGGTGTACCTGGCACTACACTGAAGAAGTAATATCTCAGCAGGTTCAGTGTCATGCTGCCCTGTATTGTGGAGCCAGACTCTATGACTCTGCCTTATAACTTGCTTTGTAACAGCTACTTGTGAAATACAAGGGTAATAATCATTACCATGCACTTTGGTTCTTGGTGTCTGCCACCGGGTGTAAGGTGTAGACTATCCATCAGAATCACTGGATAATCACTGGATGAAGTAGAATTGTTAGGGTTGGAAGGGACCTCTGAAGGTGATCTAGTCCAACCCCCTGCAAGGCAGGGTCACCTAGTGCAGGTGACACTGGAACATGTCTGGGTGGGTTTTGAATGTCTCCATAGAGGGAGACTGCATGACCTCCCTGGGCAACCTGTCCACCCTCAACATAAAGAAGTTCTTCCTCATGTTGAGGTGAAACTTCTAGGGTTTTAGTTTATTCTCTTCATGCTGGTGCTGGGCACCACTGAAAAGAGTCTGATGCCACCCTGTTGACATCCACCTTAGAGATACTTAAATGCATAAATGAGATCCCCTCTCAGTCTTTTCTTCTCCAGACTAAAAAGGCCTAGGTCTCACAGTCTCTCCTCGTAACGGAGGTGCTCCAGACCCCTCATCACCTTCATGTACGCTGCAGGACCCTCTCCAGTCATTCCTTGTTGTTCTTATACCGAGGAGCCCAGAACTGGACACAGCACTCCGGATATGGCCTCACTAGGGCCAAATACAGGGCAAGGATCTCCTCCCTCAGCCTGCTGGCTGCTGTCTTCCCAGTGTACCCCAGGCTGCCATTGACCCTTCTGTCAGCAAGGGCACACTTGCTGGCTCATGGTCAACTTGTCATCCACCAAGATTCCCTGGTCCTTCTCTGCAGAGCTGCTCTCTAGTAGGTCGGACCCTGACTTGTGCTGGTACTTGGTGTTATTCATTCCCAAGTGCAGGACTCTACATTTGCCCTTGTTGAACCTCATTAGTTTTCTCTCCACCCAATTTCTCCAGCCTATAAAGGTCCCACTGAATGGCAGCACAACCTTCAGGTGTACCAGTTACTCCCACCAGCTTTGTAACATCACCAAGCTTGCTAACAATGCATTTTTTATGAAAAATTGAGCATATTAGGGTAGTGAAGATCAAGATTAAACTTCCAATTTCATTTTCCAATAGTACTTTTCAGAACATTAATTGAATTTTCAGTTACTGGGAGTTCTGAATTTGTTTCCTAAATTTCAGCTCCTGTTTCAATTTTGTCTGAAACATACAGGGAAGATGAACTCAGACCAGTCAGGCTTCCACGAAAATTTCTGATGAAAGAAAGTACAGTTGATTGAAAAAGGGTTTTTTGGGAAGGGCTCCCAGTAAGACCATAGCAAATGCTAACAGCCTAAAGTTTAGGGGAAGACCAAACTTTGCAGTCACCTGTCATTGAAATTAGGATTCCAGACCTCTGTTAATGAGGGTGTAACAATGCCGGGGGCAGCCTTGGTTCTGTTCATGCTCCCTCTAGAATACCACTACAGAACTGGTACTTCTGCATGTGCATTTGTTGCACAAGGTCTGTTTTTAAAGGGCATTAGGAATCATGAAGCAAATGCATCCTGCAGACTGTAAGGCAGGCCTGTGGTCTCTTCATACTGTATTTCAAATAGAGCAAATTGGAGCTTTACAGACAAACCACTTACTTTTAAAATGCTACATTGTTGAGCCTGATGTATTTCATCTGGAACATCCTTTGCAAAATTCTTCAAGTACCAATGAAATATTTTTTCTGTGACTTAAAAGCACTTCAACTGTTTTCACCCATTTTCTCAGCAGCCAGAATTTCAGCCTAGAGTTACATGTCTTTCCCATGATCTGAGGCTCTTAGTGTTTGCACTTTCATTCTTATAGTCTGTTATCAGCATTTGAAGTGTTTTCTTGCTGCTAAACGCTTAACTTATTACTGTTGTCCTCAGATAGGCAGGCTTTCCTGGTAACACTCATATAAGCAGGGAGTTGGCCAGATCCTGTGCTGGTCCCTCATCTGACATGATCATTGTACAGCTGAGGGTGGATGGTTCTCATGGGCACACTGCCCCCACCAAAACAAGCTGCTGTGTGGAGCCTTACTCACAATGTCCACCATACTGTGAGTACAGCAATCATTGTCAGGGTGTATACCAGCTTCCCTTACTTTCTCCCTTAACTTCTGCAATCCAGTATCAAAGACTTTTAACAGCATTCTCTTAATACTTCAGCTTACTACCAAGAAGCTTTTGGCTTTAGTGCTGGGTTAATCCTGGCTGGACACCAGGTGCCCACCAAAGCCACTAAAGCTCCCTTCCTCAGCTGGACAGGGGAGAGAGAATGTAACAAAAGTCTCATTGGTCAAGATAAGAGCAGAGAGATATCACTCACCGGTTACCATCACAGGCAAAACAAGCTTGCCTTGGCAAAATGGAGCTTAATTTATTACCAATCAAATCAGTAAAGAGTAATGAGAAATAAAAACCAAACTCTAAAATATGCAAACACCTTCCACCCTCCCCTTTCTTCTTCCGAGGCTTAACTTTACTCTTAATATTGTCATCCTCCTCCACAGCCCTGGAGCGTGATGTGGAATGGGGACTGGGACAGCTCTTCACACGTTGTCTCTGCTGCTTCCTTCCTCCTCACACTGCTCCTCTGCTCCAGCATGAGGTCCCTCACATGGGAGGCACTACTCCTTGAACCTCTCCAATACGAGTCCTTCCCATGGGCTGCTGTTCCTCATAGACTTGTTCAGCATGGATCCCTTCCACGGGATGCAGTCCTTTAGGAACAGGCTGCTCTGGCATGGATCCCCCACTGGGTCACAAGTTCTACCAGCAAACCTGCTCCAGGGTGGGCTCCTCCCAGGAGCCTGCTCCAGCATTGGCTGCCCATGGGCTCACAATCTCCTTTGGGTACATGCACCTGCTCCAATGGGGTCCTCCAAGGGATGCAGGTGGATCTCTGTTCCCCCATGGACCTCCATGGGCTGCAGGGGCACAGCTGCCTCCCCCTGCTCTGCACCAGGTGCTGCAGGGGAATCTCTGCTCCAGCATCTGGAGCATATCCTCCCCCTCCTCCTTCACTGACCTTGGTGCCTGCAGGGCTGTTCCTCTCACACATTCTCACTCCTCTCTTCCAGCTGCAGTTGTGCAGCAGTTTTTATACCTTTCTTAAATACCTTATACCAGAGGTGCTGCCAACATCACTGGTGGGTTTAGCTGTGACCAGCAGTGGGATCATCTTGGATCTCTCTGGCATTGTCTCCACTAGATGTGGGGGAAGCTTCTGGCAACTTCTCACAGAAGCCACCCTGTAGCCCCCCCTACTACCAAAACCTTGCTATGCAAACCCAATACAGCTTGTGTTTCAGTATCAGTCATTTTAAATTATATCATGCTGCACATAGGGTATAAGGGGAAAAGAAAACGAAGCTTTCCCAAACCCTGGGTACACACATTTTGTGTGGAGGTGTCAAGTTGAGGAGACGAATTCCTGAGCTAGAAATTCTGTGACATTTTAGACATCCTGTGTTCCTTCATCCTGCAGGAAAAAACAGTAAAATTATCTGGATGGTCACAGTTCTGCCTCCTGGCTTTAATTTCATAGCTTATATAAAGCAGTTATAGTGAATGTCACATAACTAAGGAGTCTTTTCAGTTGTGTAAATTGTACCTTCACAACAGGACAAAGACTTTTTTGAATAGTATATGATTTAATATACAATGAGATGCAACAAACAGCTTTAACAAGCAGCCTGGCAGAGGAGCAATAAATGATATCCTGCTGTTACCTAGGCTACCTATGTTTAAGGTTCCAGTTGAGAATTTTCTGTTTTAAATTACTTTGTGCCTGCTGGAGAACTTATGTAGTCCTGTTATGGAATAGTCCTGGACCTCAGAAACCCACCATGTGCTCATGCTGGAGCCTCTGAGTACCCCTGGGAGTCTTAAATGGTGGGGACTTTCAAGTTCCAGAGTAACTAAACCACCCAGCAGGATATTTTCTGCCTTTTTTTTTCTTTTTTCATGACCCAGGCCCCTATTTTGTCAGTTTAGTCAGACTTTGGTGCTAATCTACTTCTCTTGCCATCAGGCTGACCCCACATTTATTTATTTCATGCCATTTGACAAATTTTATTTATATTAATCTGATAGCTTCTCAGGACTTAACTTCCATGTACAAGTGCTACATTAAATCATGTAACTATCTTTATTTTCTCAATCAGTACCAGTATCATTTAATATACTGTCAGATAGGGGTTGTGTTGTTAAACTTTAAAATTTCATATTTCTTTAAAAGATGTGTCTCTGTGTCAAGTAAGATCTGCTCTGATGCAGTCACAGGGCCTGAGCTAACAGCATGAAATAATGTTTCTGCTGCCACTGTTTTAAAATGGAAGTATTTTCCTTTGGAATTCCAAAGTTGGTTAAAGTGATCAAGTAGTTTCACCTCTGCTTTTTCCCCCCGCCCTGTTTCATCTGTGTTTGGTAATTGCCTTTTCTAATTTTCTTTGGTTTGGATTTCAACAGTCAGTTCTGAGTTCTCACAAGAGATGAGGGTTTGAAGAGGCTTGCTTCTTTTTTATCTTGCAAAGCAGAGAAAAACATTGAAGCCTTATCTTCTGCTGACAGACACATTAATCACATCCTTCTTAGTCAGGTTAAGCTGGATCCTTCCTGCATGGGAACTCATGGGAGTCAGCTATGAGGTAAAGAAATTTAAATTGGGAAGGAAGTATGTTCCTTTTTAGTTATCTCCATGTTGTTCTGTTTGCACATGGTGAGTCTGAACTTTGTTATAGTATAGATAGTAAGAAAAAGTCACATGCCCAGCTTTCTTGGCTTGCTCCCTAAGTCTCAGTCTGATTACAGGTAAGTCACTGGGCACTTATGAGAGCTCTGTGGCTTGGGATTCCTTTCCATATGTGTTTCTTTTATAGGTTAGAGAATTGATCTTGTTGCTGGTCAAATCAGCAGCATAATCTTGGTGCAGCATGTGGCCACTACATAAAAGGATAGATGTAATTTTTCTAGGCTGCTAAGTGTTGGTGGCACCTCATGTCCTGGTAGGAGCAAGGTACTGGCAGAAGGCAGCTGGAGGAGATTTACAGGAGAGAAACATGGAAGTCAAGAAGTCACTGAGAGGGACTTTTTACAAGGGCATGTAGAGATAGGACAAAGGGAATCGCTTTAAAACTGACAGAGGGCAGGCTTAGAGTAGGTGTAAGGAAGAAAATCTTTACTGTGAGGGTGGTGAGGCACTGGAAGAGGTTGCCCAGGGAAGCTGTGGATGCCCCAACCCTGTTCAAGGTCGGATTGGATGGGGCTTTTAACCATATGGTCTAGTGGAAGGTGTCCCTGCTCATGAAAGAGGTTTGGATTATCTTTAAGGTCTCTTCCAGCCCAAACCATTCTGTGATCAACAAAACATAGGTTGAGAAGAGCAGGTTTGGCTCTGGAAAGGAGAAGAAGGAGACAGTTAAATGCTGATTACTCAAGGAAAGGTAGCAGGCATATCCCTGAGCTAGCAGAGATACAGACTAGCAAGACTGCATGTCTCTGTGCAGTGTTGTGCTCAGGTCTGGAGGAAGCTCTTGAGATTCAAGCAGTTCTGTGGCCTTGTTAGCTGGATGCACAAAGCTAGACATCATGGTGTCTTACCAACTCAGTTTGAATGTAGCTCTTCTGCTTTTAAACTTGGATTTGACGTCAAGTTTTCTGTCACTGAACTTCATATTGCAACTTCCCATACCCTCCACTCAAGCAGTACAGGAAACCCCAGAGACAGACAGATCCAGCAGTTCCTCCTGTCCAGGAAAGGTATGACAAAAAGAAACAGCCAAAACTGTAGGAGAGAACTTTAGGTTACACATTAAGAAATCTTCACTGCCATGTGGGTGGTTAAATGTTAAGGGCAGGTGCCTGGAGGGTTTGAGGAACGCATATTATCATTGTAGATATAAAATCAGCCAAGCAGGAGCAGTCTAAGTGGCTTTGATTCTACTTTGATGTGGATGGATGGGTAACATTCTGTAGGTTTTATGCAAGGAGAAATCAGCTCTGTTTAAACAGGAATTCAGTGTGCTTTTTTTCAGCAAAGACTTTGTGAACACGGTCATTACTGACTGTTCACAGATTGGATCTAGTATTTCATGCATATGCTGGATTGAAAAGAATTTATTAATGTTTTGCCCTAAAAGTTGCAAAGATGATAGGCTTTTTGTTAAAGCCTCATAATAAATTAATAATTTGCTGAAGTAACAGAAACTGAAACAGCTGCTTTAATGAGCTCCTTCTGAACAATCCTGGTACTCATATTTATCTCATTTTAGTCTTTTCAGGACTGAAATAAGAGTCTGAATTCAATGCCAGTCTTCCCTCTTCAGGAAATTTATTGTTTTCCTTGTGTGTGAGTTTGCTTTCTGAAAGTAGATGAAAGAGTTTTCTACATCTGTATCTGTGCTGGGTTTAAAACATCAGACTTTTGGAGGACAGTGACTAATTCTGATACAGTTTATTTACAGTCCTAGAATAATAGAGCCAAGGTCCTTGAGTTCAACCATAATAAATAATAATGATAGATAAGTAATTTTAGGAAATGAGTGGCAAATACAGTGCTAATATAATTTCTTCAGTGGTGCCCTAACCAACCTTTCTGCAGATAAAAAATCAAATAAATACTGGATAGGACTAAGTTTGTGTGGAGGGACAAATGCCAGTGGGGGTCAGTATAAAATATATGAAAGAAAAGCAATGCAAAATTTGTGGGTAGGATCTACTTTAGATTAGTTACTACAATTAGGAAAACTAGGAAAGCTTTTGTGCCTAGAAAGCCTTTGCAAGTCTGGAAGTTTGTGTGTTATTTATTACTACATTTGATTTTTACTTAGTAAGGGAGTTGTCTCTCTCTCCAAATGGATTCCGAGTTACATATTTTTAGCATCACAGTTATGATGGGAATATGTCAGCAGTCAGCTCTGTCTGCTGCTTCTTGCTCAGCGATTTCTGAAATGAAATGGCTTGCTATGTTAACAACACAACTAGGGAGGAAGTACAGGTATCAAACTGCTGCTCTACATATTTCATTACAAACAGTGTAAAAGCTGAAATGGCTTTCTGTAAGGTCTGTGTCTGTCTGTGCTGATTCTGAGTAGGTAACAGAGTAGCTGAAATTCTGGGATCTGTCTTGTCATAAGGGTACTGTGCTTTGTGTTTAAAAAATGCTGCACTGAGATGGCAGGCAAGGTGAAACAAAATTTAGAGCACTACAGTAATCAAAATAATCATGTGGACAGAAAACATTTCAGCAGACAGAAGTAAAATTGCTTGTATCCCTTATCATGACAGCTCCTTTCAAAACAACTGATAGATACTATGGCTGGAAGTTTTCACAGAGGGGATGAGGGCTGGTGAGTGTTAAAAACTTTATGTTTTTGCCTGAGAATCCTTTGATCCTTTGGAGCTTCATCTGTTGTCAATATTCATCAACATGTCTCACATAACCTTGAATTCCACCAGTTGTTCCACCAATTGTTTAGCCTTGGTCCATGCATGTCCTCTGGGTCTGATCACTTTGTTGCATTTTATGAAGGCATTTTCCTTTGGGAAGCCACAAATCCTAAGAATCCACTTTAGCTCTGCTGACAGGAGGGAAAAAACAAGGTCCTCATTAAGGTGAGGGATTTCCTTTACTGGCTTTTTTTTAAAAAAAAAATTGTTTTGGCTCCCAGTTTTGCAGAGTTTCTATTGACATGGAAGAGAGCCATTGTACTAAAGCTCAGGCTCTGTAGGATTTGGTTCTTAACCTTCAAGCACTTCGAGGGCAGGAGCTGCAGTCACCTTGGTGTACTGTGCAGTGGTGTTTGTCTGTTGATGCTGTACAAATCGGTGCAATGAGACCAAATTTTCCACCTCCAAAGGAATAAATCCTTTTGTAGGAAATTATTTAGTTTATTTGCATTACCAGATGTTTCAATTCTCTCATTACCAAAGATTTCTTTTACTGCAGTTGTTTGTATGATGCAAACAAGGCCAGCAAAGGGGTAAGACAGAACTTCATCAGCCAGTGTGTGAAAGGCTTATAGTTCCTCCTGCATCCCTGGAAGACCAAGGGAGTGGCCTCTGTCAACTCTGTCAGGCACAGAATAAAATGTCACTCACCAGCAGCACCTCTGCAGGACACAGGGAGATTGCTTTAAAATGACTACATAATGGTGTCTTGAAGTCCCTACTGACTGGTTGTTTTAAGGCCCACTGAAAGTTCAGCAACGTATTTCAGCTTGCTGAGCATGAAGACTTTGCTTTGGCATCAGGCTAGACTGGGTCTTGGAACAGACCAAAACCAGAAGACTGTTTTGCTGTCCCTCATAAATTTTTATTCAGTCATATAAGTTTGGTTCTGCTGGAGAGTTTCCAGGGAGTGATACAAAAGCAGGCATTTTATATTTCTTTGCTTTGACCCTGGTTTCAGCTCTAACTCATCTTCCAAGTACACAATTTATTTATCAAACTTGCCTCTCTGATGTCCGAATTTCAAGATTTCCCATTCCCAAGAGCCAGTGTCTGTGAAGCAGAGTGGTGTGTGTTTGGCTCTTCTTACTCCATGCATGGAATAGACTAGGGCTCTGATCCATTAGAGAAAACCTCGTTTCAGAGACCACTGGTTGCTTTTGCTGCAGCTTTTGTCTTCCTTGCTTCTTCCATGGGACTTCTACCTAAGAACAGCATGGGTCTGTCAGATTCACCGGTATTGTCCCTATTTCATAAGTTGCCAAGCAGGGAAAAAAACCAAACCAAAACAACATTTGAAATTATTTATTATGTGCCAAGAGGTAGGTGAAAATGATCAATGATGTGCAGAAGATCAGAAGGAATGATTTGACTGCTCTCCGAGAGAGGCTGACAGCAGTGATAAAAAGTTTAAGTTATCTCTGAAATTACTCACTTTTCAGTTAATGGAAAACTGTTTCTTGTCAGTGTCTTTGGCATTCCCACCCCCTCACTAATGACAGGTGGCTTTGCTGGTTTCTGCCAAATGCAAGAAAACAAAGATACTTTCTCAGACAATACAGGACATTGAACTGCAATGCACAGTGAATGACAGTATGTCTTCACTGAACCATCTGCTCATTTTGCCTGGCATTTTCCTTTCAGCAAACCCCTGTGAGCTCCACTGTCGCCCAGTAGATGGCCATTTTTCAGAGAAGATGCTTGATGCAGTCACTGATGGTACTCCTTGCTTTGAAGGAAGGCACAGCCGAGATATCTGTATTAATGGCATGTGTAAGGTATTGGGTATGTTTGCATGTTTCTTTCTCTACAATTTTATTTTAGAATGTTGCAGGGAAATGCTTAGCAATTTTTTTTTCGTGGGATTGAGGCCAAGTATTCCATTTTATCATGTTTTAATGACCATGGAAGCAAGTTTATAGAAACCTGAGAGTTGTTTCCACCCTTTTAATGAATCCATTAGACTGAGTGCTAATTACTTTTGTACCTTTTAACTCCTCCCTTTTCTCCATTATTTTAAAACATCAATTTAAGAAAATACCTTTCTTTCTGGTGAGAGGTTTTCACAATGGGTCGTAACTTTAGGGTTGCAATGGTGTCACCATTGTCTGTGGGGTTTTTGTGAAAATGCAGTTTAACAATACACAGTAGTAGTTCTTAACTGTCTTGTAATAGGATCAGACATTTGCACTTGTGGACAGTAAAAATGGTTTCAATTTACAACATTAAATTGAAGAATATTGTAAAATGAGATAACAGGGAAACACAGAATATATATATATGGCTTGGTAATGTTCTCTGTATTGAAGAGTAAGTGTAATGGACTGTACATATTTTGCATATTAGTAGTAGGATTGTTTCCAGGATGATGTGTCTGTATGGCATCTAAAGGTGTGTTCTGCAAATTCTGTAACATCTACAGTTTTAGCACTGCTTTTAATAAATTTCTTATAAACAAAATGGGTACTTTACTTGTAGGAAATGTATTAACAATTATGATTTATTTCTTCAAATTGATGTTTTGTGTCCTCTACCTCCTTGAATTGTTCTAGCCTTTTTACTTTTAGCTTCTCTGGAAACAAAAGCAGGAGTTGGTGACTTGTGAAATCTACATTAGTTTATCCAATCTTGTGATTTTATGTCCTAAGCCATTGAATCACATAAAAATGCAACTAGAAGGGGCTTCAAAAAGTTTTCTGTTTCATCCCTTTTCAAATTCTATTCCTATTTGACATTTTTCATGTTCTTTTCTTTTAGACATCTAGTGATGGATATTAAAAAAGGCATCTTTAACAGATTTGTATACCCTCCCTTTAAATTTTTTGTTTTAGTAGAATGGCAGGGTCTCAGGAAGCAGTAATAAAGATTTGGGTTAAGCTTTCCTTGCAAGACATGCCTTATGAAAGGGAGTTACCAAGACCCTTCTCAACTCCACACTGAAGAGATCTGCTTAACTTCCTTTGCTGAGAGCCAGGATGGGCCTTTGAAGTACAATGGAGAAAGACCTGACCTGGCTTTGAGCAGTTCAAGCCAGAATGAATCAGATCTTTAGCATATTGAAATATGTAGTAAATGGTGCCTACCATATCACTGCCTTTGATCTTCACTTGGAAGGGGCCATTTGCTAAATTCAGAAGGCTGTCTTTGTTATATATTCCTTTTCTGATTTCCAGCTCAGTTGGACTGGTACTACTATGACTGATTTTATTTTCCATATACTTTTTGTATTGAACTTTGCCTGTGACATTTCAAATTTATACATACTTTAGAGGTAGCAAAACTTAATCCATCAGAATTGATAGATTAAGGGTGAAAGGGAAGCTAATCTAATTGCAGGTATACTTTAGCATTAATAGTTCTGTGGACTTGAAGGGTGTCTGAAAAATTCCCTCCAAGGTACTGGTTTTGTCAGCATTTCACATGTTGACTGCTGCTTCACATCTCCTGACAGCAGATTTAATTGGAATCAGGATCACAAAATGAACAATATAACCATGCAGCTACCACAAATGAGACCAAATGATGAATAGGTAACCCAAATAGCTCACATTATTGAAAGCTGTCTGAAATAGGTACCCAGCATAACACTTGAGAAGAAGCTTTTTCATGTATCTTCATCTAATTCACTAGTATTTTAGACGAGCTAGTTAAACACAATACATACATTGCTGGTCACGGAGAATAAATCTGGAAATGAGTTTAATATAATTAGTCTGGTACATCATTCTTGTACTCTGATTGCAAAATGTTACTAATGATGTGGAAAAGGCATTCACAAACATTAGTCTATTAAAGTGCTGTTCTGGTTTTCAAAACTATATCTCACAAAAGCGCTTCACATTGGTACTGAATACTAAAATAGCAGTTCACTTTGGTCTGAAATTGAGCAAAAAATGAAAATGGTGAGATGTTAGCTCCATTGTCTGTATGGCTCACATGTCTAGCATGTGAGTAGCTATTTTTTATCAACTGAGTTCAGCATTTTCCTACTGAATAGGTAAAAAAATTATGGACAGTCTCAGATGCAATCAAGAATTTAATCTTCTAAGTTCATCTGATTTCAGTTTGATTTCTGCAGTTTGTCATGATTTTTTTCAGAGAAATCAGAGAAAGTGATCTTACTTTGATGGCTAAATATGGTTGGAGATATCTCATTTTGGCTACATGAGGTATACAAGATGCGTTCTCAGCTACTCTGAGAAAGCCCTAGTGTGCATCTTCAAGTGAGAAGTAGCTGCAGACACTAGTGCTGATTCACTTGGTGCTTGCAGTTTGTCCAATATGTGGGTCCTAATCTTTTAGAAGTGCTGCCTATGCCTCAGTGCAGAAGGAAGGGTTACTGGTGAGGTGTTAGTATGGTATTCCTTTAGAACTTGCCTTGTCAGTGCAGAGGCAAGATCAGATTGTTAACTCATTTGAGGGCCTGGCATATGAAATAGCAGGACCCTCTCTCAGCTTCATCCTTACACAGAAGAGAAGTTCTGCCAGGAGATCTGACGAGATCTGGAGTGTGGAGGACCTGGCATCTCTGATATTTCTGGCAACCATTCATCTCTTGAAAAGAATCTTATAGGCTCAAGTGACCTTCAGTCACGCAAGTCTGTGATCTGTTCTCTGTGATAATTCACATTGGCTGTGTTGAAGTGAAGTGCTAATATTGGATTGGGGAATTACACAGCTGCATAGTCCTAGGGAGGGAACCAGCTCGGATTTTTATGTATTAGCTTTACTGCCTCTTACTATGGTTTGGCTTCCTCCTCTCGCTGCTAGCCCAACGGGACATTGATTCAAACTCATATAGACAAATTACAAGACAAATTAGTGACATCAGGACACATTTCTCCCCATGCAAGGTAATGTCATGGCCAACATGAAGTGAGCATCATTTCTTTATTTGAAGACCAGTGGGGGAGATAAGTGAAGGAAGACCGTAAAGTGCAATGTACTATTCACATAACAGATATTCAGGCAGTACATTCAGGCCATAACCTTTAGTGACAACAAGGACTTTTTGTATCTGCCCCCTGCTGCCAGTATGACACAAAAGCCTCTCCCTCTGGAAATGGAAAAAGGGCAATATCTCTGGCTGTTTTCCCTTTAGTCACTGAGCAGCAGGAAATAAATTGTTTCTCCTTCCTGTAATGCAGCCAGGCAGTTCAGGCCATTATGTTTGCCTCTGCATTGTGTGCTGTGGCCAGAAATAAAACTTGTCTCAGGTGTGTCAAAAAGGCTCTTGGTGACTGAGGCCATGGCAAAGGGCTGCATGGAGGGATGCTAGTTCGTGTTGCACATTCTGTGGCACATAGTGGTTGTTATAGCACAGCATGTTTCACTGGCAGAGGTGCAATGAGTGTAAAAGAGTCAGAGCCTAATTGTTGCTGCATGGTTCAGTTGGGAACAGACCTTATATATCATCTAGTTCGAACTCCCTGTGCCATGGGCAGGGACACTTTCCATTTCCAAGTTGCTCGGAGCTTCATCCAACCTGTCCTTGAACACTCCCAGTGATGAGGCATCTACAGCTCTGTACAAACTGTTGCAGTAGCTCATCACAAGTAAAGAGTTTCTACCTAAAATCTAATATAAACCTGCTCCTCTTCAGTTTAAAGCCATTCCCCCTTGTCCTATCACAACATGCCCTTGTAAAAAGTCCATCTCCAGCTCTCCTGTAGCCCTTTTTGATACTGAAAGGCTGATCTAAGANTGCCATGGGCAGGGACACTTTCCATTTCCAAGTTGCTCGGAGCTTCATCCAACCTGTCCTTGAACACTCCCAGTGATGAGGCATCTACAGCTCTGTACAAACTGTTGCAGTACCTCATCACAAGTAAAGAGTTTCTACCTAAAATCTAATATAAACCTGCTCCTCTTCAGTTTAAAGCCATTCCCCCTTGTCCTATCACAACATGCCCTTGTAAAAAGTCCATCTCCAGCTCTCCTGTAGCCCTTTTTGATACTGAAAGGCTGATCTAAGATCTCCCTGGAGCCTTCTCTTCTCCAGGCCGAACAACCCCAACTCTCTCAGCCTGTTCTTGTAAGAGAGGTGCTCCAGCACTCTGATCACCTTCATGGCCTCCTCTGGACTTGCTGTAGCAGGTCCATGTCCTTCTTTTGTTGTGGACCCCAGAGCTGGATGCAGTGCTTCAGGTGGGGTCTCACCAGAGCAGAGCAGAGAGGCAGAATCCCCTCTCTCACCTGCTGCCCACCCTGCTCTGAGATGCAGCCCAGGGCACTGCTGGATTTCTGAGCTGCAGGTGCAGACTGCTGGGTCATACTGACCTTCTGAAAAATTTAAAGCACTTTTAGAAAGCACGACTAGTGCATCTAAAAGAATCAGAATAATGAGGAAAGCATATAAATGGGAGAAGGAAACATCTTGAAATATATCTTGTGGATGACAAAAGTAATGTCTGGTGTTCACTGGGGTGATAAAATAAGACATGGTCTGGAAGTTAAAGTTTGTGGAAATGTACTTAGAGTAAATGCTATTTATTCTGACAGATGAGAATATTGCTTTGTGATGGTTCTTAATGGCTGTATAAGATGAGGCCCTATTGTTAGATATGAAGGTCTTTTCAACACCAGCAGCACCCCAGAGCTGGAATAAAATGAAGGCTTTATTTCTTGTAGCACAGTAAATTGTCTGCCTCGCCACAGTTGTTTGAAGTCCCTCATTCTTGGGTATCCCAGTACCTCAAGAATGTCTGGGAATGTTGCATATATAGGTAAGGCTGATGTCTGATCAGATACAAACTGTTTCAAATATCAGAGGAAAAACACAATAGAAGCTTCTATGGTTGTAACTGGAAGGGACAATGAGATTCCCTTCATATCACAGCGATGCCATATTTTGACGGCACAGATGTGTTGCTAAAAGAAATGTATGGCTAAGTGGGAAAGTGCCGCGCTGATTCTGACTGAGCTGATGGGGTGCCTCTCATGCAGAGACACTAATTGGCAACCCAAAGGCAGGAAAGTGATGATACTGTGGTGCTGCCACCTCAGTTAGAGCCCATGCTGCTTCATTCAGAACTAATTTCTTCTGCCTTTGAGGGATTTTTGCACTGCACAGTACTTGCAAGGGAAATATGCTCAATGATGTGCATTTCAAAATCTCTGATTGACAGTGTGAACTAGATAAATTATTTCTGTGTTCAGCCTCTCAAACAAGCATGAACAGTAAATAAAGATGAACAGAAACCTTTCCAAGAACATGTATTTTCTACTATAAATGGCAAAAATTATACCAATTCATGACAAATCATTATTTTAAGATGTTCAAAAGAGAAGCTCCATAAGAGTCATTAGTAATATTTTCTTATAACAAAACTTGAAGTACAAGGGTTCCATTTCCAGATTTTCTCCGACTTTCTGTTTAACAGTGTATATGTGCATAGAATAAAAAATAAACTTACTCTTCCATGACTGTCCAGAGTCACTGATTGCTCCTCTGGTCTAATAATAAACCTGATAACTTGTGACTTTACTGGGTGCAAATGATTAATGAATGTACTGATAGTGCAGTAGGTATACTGGGGAATACATACTTTGAGAAAACAGCAACATGCCAACTTCTTTATATTATTAGAAAGCGTTAAATGTAAGCTTCAGTGCACCTGTAGATAGCTGGTAGAGAGATCTGAACTATTAGCAAGATAAAGAAACATCCTGTACATACAGCAGTGTCACCTATGTGTTGTGAATACTTGATTAAATCCATCCTTGGTCAAATATCTACAGGCTTGGAGGCAAAAATTTATTCACCTTCTTAACACGTGCTTGTCTGTGTAACTTTGCACTGCTCGTAAGTGTGGTTCTTGCTGTCAAGATGTGTCTGTGTGTAAGACATTACAAAACTTCCATTTTATGAAAGTGGCCTTCACTGAAAGGAGAGAGAAGCTATGGCTGCTGCAGAACCTTTTGGCATGGCCACTATTTTTTGGAGCAGGTATCAAAGGTGCTGGCTGTATATTGGTACTAAGTGATGGATGAGTCTTTTCTTTGAAACTTCCTTGAAGTGACACAGTTTGAGACCACCTGTAACTTGAGGCTTTTCCTTGCTTCTGTTTTTTGCAGTTTAATTGTTCATTAAGTCACTGACATTTAGACGAAAAGTTCAGGTGTTTCTTGAGTTGAAAATGATAGAAAAATATGAGAGAACGCAGAAGCCTGTATAGTTAGATTAACCTAATAGTTAGATTTTCCTGTCAGAAGGTTGCAGATTACTGTAGCTACAGTAGCTTACAGAAGATAAAATAAGATCAGAATGAAAAAAGTTAATACCCAGATTTTTATACGTCAGGAGAGTGTTAGAGAAGTTGACCGGTGTACCACCTGAAAGCTCATTTTGAGAAAAATCAGCTGAGAAAACATTTTCATACTATCAGACTTATGGCTATTCATGTATATCACAGGCCTCCAGGTATCTTAGATGCTATTAACAACTATTAGCATTAGGTTGTGTTCTGCAATCTTGTTTTTAAAGAGAGACAGAAAAAAATCCGAAAACAAATGAAAATTTTGTTGAAGTTTGAAGACACTAGAGCACAGAATTGGGCAAGGAAGAAGTTTGTTCCTGACTCAGTATGAATAAATATTTCTCTCACTTTCTCCCTTAGCAAGCATGAACTGGAAGACGAGTCTTTACCAGAACTTTATCTTGACCTGTGCCCCTGTGTTGGCAAGCTGGAGGAGCAGCTGTCAAGGGTGTAAAACTTCATGCCTGCTGAGCTTTTTTTGCTGGGGGGTTTGACTACAGTAGAGTTCTGCACTGTCAAATGGCCACAAAAAGCTGACAGGGATTTCAGTTCTGTTACCGCATTGTATTCCTGGGAATCTATGGATGTCTCTGTGACACAGGAGAGCAGACATAAATCCTAGAGATACTGGCCAATCCTGGATATTGAGGCCATTTGTGTGGAACATTTCTCTTTCAAGTAGCTGGTGATGGTTATTGTTTGTCAGCTGTTTTTTTTTCTGGGGTGTAATACACAAGTTTGATCTACATTTTGCAATCTCTATTGTTGTTTGTATAGGATATATACTGTTCCCTTACTTAGAAGTACAGTGATATATGAACTCTCAGTAATTCATTGGGGAGGCCACATTTATTCTGAAACTGTTTTTCCTTCTAGACTGTTGGCTGTGATTATGAGATAAATTCCAATGCAACAGAAGACCAGTGTGGAGTTTGCCTGGGAGACGGCTCTGCTTGTCATACAGTGAAGATGACATTTAATCAAAGTGAAGGATTTGGTAATATGGGTTCTTCTGTTAAATTCTTCTGTTGGTAAAGTAATCACATAAAAAGATTAAGAGCTTCTTGTTGAAAACGGATCATCTGCATGGGAATTTGTAAATGGATGTTTTAGTGAATCACGCTTCTGCCAGAAAAAATCCACAGTCTGTGCTTTTTAAGTTCACCTTGTCTTACAAAAATTGTCAGAGACCAGCAAGTCCTTTGTAAGTTAGGCAGATAATAATAAAATCCAAAATAGCAAATGCATTTACAAAATGAATGTAATTTGCCATCTCATAAAATCTGGACGTGAAGTGAGTGGTTTGGGAATTCATTTTAAAGTGTCATAAAGGGGAGCTTAAAAGTAGCTCCCTGCAGGGTTAAGGTGGTCTGAATAAGCCTTTCAAGGACTGAGACTTTCTGTGATGACAGTAGTGAAACGTTCAAGCCTCAAGTTGACTTATGTAGGATGAGTGGGAGCCAGAGAGTCTGGAAGCAGGAGTGGAGAAGAAAACTGAGTTAGAACTGTGGCAGCGAGCTTGAAACGGAACAGACAGCCAGGATGAACAGCGTTGAATTAGAAACCAGGACAGGAGGGGGAGAAGATGAGAAGATGAGTCACTGGAGGGTGTGCTTAGAGCAAGGTCTGTGGCTTGTGCAGAGGCTGGTGCGGAAATGAGAAGTCTAAAGATCAGAAAGTAGTGCCATGCTAGTGAGGAGAGAGAAACTGCAGAAAGAGTGTGCCTATAGCTGGGTGTTGTGTTTGTGGAGTTTTTTAAATAAAATTGTTGTAGTTTGCACCAGCACAATTTGTGCTGCTAATCTGGAGCTGATTTGATAAGATTTTCCAAAATTCAGGGTAAAAGTACCTTAAATAATTCAGGTCTTTTTTTCCATACTGTGTACTTGGTTTGCTTTCCTTCTATCTGTTCCCCAGAGGTGGACTGTGAAGATGCTTGCAGTCCTGCAGCAGGTTGCTATGTATGTGAGACTTAAAAAGGAAAATCCAGAGCTCCCTCTCTTCCAATACTACAGTAATCCTCCAGCCTCTGCTCTTTTCCTTTTGTAAATCTAGAATTCACTCTGCCTTTGACTGTGTGCATTTTCCAAGGCTACAGATAATCTGAACTTTATTTTCAAATAACAATTTTACTAAAAAGGTCCAGTAGTGTAACTCCTGGAAAGATAAGTGCCTCTTTATTTAAATTCATTTTGTGTTACACCTTTTCAGAGTGCAGCAGAACCCTTCCTGGGTCTAGTGCTGCAGCAGTGTAGTAGTCTGTCTGCAAGTTGATTGGGTCAAATTAATGAAATGCTAGGAAAGAGTTTTAATAATTCAGCCTTTCATTGCAGGGCAGGGTGATCAATTTCCCCTGAAGTGTTACTGCCTCATGTTCAGAAAGGAAAGTTGGAAGGTAGAGTATATAAAAGTCAAAATCCCTGTTCTTCCTGGTGATGACTGTAAAGGAGTATTACTGTGTACAGCAGAACATTTGCAAGATGTGCAAACTCCTTGAAAAGAGAGTAAACTGCACTGCTGGTTGAGGAGAAGCATTGGGATAGGAGGAAGACTGAGGTACAAGGAGCAGGGTGTTAGGACTGTGCTAAGTGCAGGGAGTGTGGAATAAATGGATAACAAATAGGGGGAATGGGGTTGTCGGCATCAGACAAAGGAATCTGCCCAGGATGGAGATGTGTCTAGGAAAAAAGTGGTAGTAAGCAGGCTGGTTAATGGTCCTGTGTTCACCCTTTTGTATGTGTAATGGAAAATTAATTTTTCCAACTTTTAGTAGTAAAGGGACAAGGCATTTAAATTTATACAAAATAGGAAGCGAGGGATTGCAAAATAGGGGTGGGGTTGTTTTATTCAGCCAGTCAGACAAGATAAGGTGCGTGCACTCCTATGAAGGGCTGCATTTTAGCAAAGTGGTGCGCAGAAAAGGAAACTGCATAGTCACCCTAATCGGTGACTGAATTCAGCTGCTGCTATCTTCTGACTTGTGTGGGACTGAGTAGGCATGTGCTATGGTCTCCCTGCTACCCCAGTTTTTCTTTCATGCAACCAAAGTGCAGAGAGATCTGGTATGTTCCTGACCCTAATCCTGAGGTAGAGTCTGGACATAGCCATGATGCAAATACTGATCTGAGAGACTGAAGGTCTCCTGGATCCTCACTAACTAGATTGTCTTGTCTGTAGACTGTATTTTTTTTCCCCCCATTGCCATCACACACTGCAACACCTGTATTCCAGTGAAAGGTTCTGTGCAACCTCACACTGACTTGCAAACCCAATATGCCACTGGGAGCCTGTGGTGTTTTCCATATAATATTCTTGTGGTAGTGTCTACAGCTTGGCATAGAGGCACATTGTGCCTCAGGAATGTATACTTTTAAAAGAGAGAGGCCTGCAGATGCAACAGACTGTAGAACAAAAATGTGAGCTGTTGTGATAAGGAGAAATTATCAGATCTGATTATCATCTGTTTTGCAATGCTGTGCTAGCAGCCTGAGTAGAATTACTCCTTTCTCACAGAAGTGGGAAAAGAGAAACCAGCTCTTCAGTCCTTGTAGAGCTGTGCCTGCAAGGGCTTCATGGATTTATTCTATGTTAGGAACATATAGAGTTAATTTTAATTAAAAAAAGAAAGGATTAATAGCATCTGAGTGTTGCTGATTCATAGGTGTGCAGAAGCACCCACAGGAGGGTTGCTGCAGGATTTAATGAGCACAGCATGTAGGTAAGACAGCTGACATTTTGACTGTTGCTGAATGTTGGATCTCTAGTCCTTATCAGATGAAACCACATAACCAGGCACAGTTACATAAACACCTTCCGCATAATTTTTAAACAAAAATGTATTATGTTGAGTGACAAGCTCAAAAGCTTGCTCTTGATTAGCTTCGCTTTCAAAATCAGATAATGTTTATTGGTAATCAGTGAGAGGCTCTGGGAAATCAGGAGGTAATTTAGCTGGTGAAAAAAGGGAGTGCCAGGGAGAAGGCAGTGAGATACATTGACTAAATGGTAATATCCGTCACCACGCAGTTGAAATACATTTAAAATCATGTTTTTGAGCAACAGCAGGTGATTCAAACAAAAAGAACTGTGCAAAACCTGGAAAGGATATACAGACTTTTATGTTACAGCAGACCAGAAATTACATTTTTGGTTTTCTACTTGTGTTTTGAAAAAATGTTATTCTAATTACATCTGAAAAAAATCCCCCAGCATACTATAAAAGGACACCAGCATTGCAAAGCCCAGCTGTCAGGACGTGACATAATTAAGTTTTCCATGCTGTGTTAATTTGGCCCAGTTGTAAGTATGCCTTCTATTCAAATCTTTAGTTACTTAATAACACACTGTGTTATTAACATGTCTCCCCTGCACTGAATGAATAGAACATTTGAGAGAATCATTAGACTTGGTTACTTACAATAGACCTAGACCACTGATTTCATGAATAATAGAAGTTATTCAGTAAGCCTCCAGATTTTGTTATTTCATTCACTTATGAAAGATTGAAATGTTTGGATTTCCACAGTCAATCAAGGTAACATCCAGAAAACTCTCTGTCTTAAACATTGATCACTGGAAATCTATATACATAATTATACACTATTAATGTAATTAGGAAAGACCTGAAATAGACAGATCCTGTTTTGTAATATAAGCAACATGAGACCTTTTAACCAATATTTATTACCCTGTAAAAGAGCTAGAAAGGAAATTCAGATGTTAAAGACTTTGGGAGTGTTTGTTTACAACAGCAGGTTGTTGTACAGCATATAAATAGTTCTGATAAGTGGAGAACATTGATACTGAAGACTGCTTAGTATGCCCAGTATGGTTTATCTCACTCATGTGAGTAAGCAATCAAAGGTGATAAGCTTATTTCAAAGGAAAGGTGAGCAAGATGTGAATCTCATAATTTAATTCATGACTTCAGTAGTGTGTGATGAGAACTGGGGAACACTCATGTTCCAGTCTTGAAGTAAACCAGCACAAAAGGCACCTCACACTCCCAGTATACCAGCTTGTAGAGGTGTCATCTATTCAATTTCTAAAGCCCAGCTAGGAGCAATACCAAGAAAGCTGTCTGAGTTTGTGTTCAAATACCTATATGAAATTCCTATTTTTATAATTCAGTAGTGATGACAGTTCCCTGTAGGGTGAGAAATACAGAGCCTGATGATATATATTGGCTGTGGTGCAAACAAAATTCTGAAATAGGTGCTCTGGTTTCACTCTTGACACACAGACTGAAAATCTCTTAACAGATAACTTTACACATGAAGAACACTTTTACTTTGTTATGAAAATCAGTAGTTTATAAAAATATGTTCTGTTTGTAGCAGTAATTTGAGGCATTTGAATAACATTCATTTTTTGTTGTAAGGCTACCTGTGGCAAACAGCCAAAGAGAGATTAAATGACTTTAAAGAAAGTACATGTAATTATGTACAGACCTGTACACTGGGTACAGATGAAAATGTTCTTTGCAAATTGAAAAAGCCTTTCCCACAACAGACTGTTAACTTGCTGGAACTCCTGGCATTGCTCCAGATTGCTCACACTGCAGTATGCCAGAGCCCTTGGGTATGGTTATGGAGATGTTGATGCTCGTCTGTGGAGTAATTTCCCCTGGTACAGTTCAGAAAGTCATTCACCTCCATATCCCTTCCAAATGCCAGTGGCATTGCCGAAACAGTATTTCCCAAGTGATGCCAGAAAAACACGCTGTTAACAAACTGCAATACAAGCTCTGTGATAGCACATTTGTATACATTTTCAAACAAAGCTGATATTTTAATGAGCTTACAAAAGGTAAAATGCAATGACATCTTTGTTGTTCACCTCCATGAACCTTTCTTGTCTCTTAGGATATGTTGATATTGGGCTAATTCCAAAAGGTGCGAGGGGAATCAAAGTCATGGAAGTTGCAGAAGCGGGAAATTTCCTTGCTGTGCGAAGCAAAGACCCAGAAAAGTACTACCTGAATGGAGGCTTTATCATCCAATGGAATGGTGAATACAAAGTGGCAGGCACAGTATTTCAGTATGACAGAACCGGGGATCTAGAAAATCTGACTGCTCCAGGACCCACCAACGAATCAATATGGATTCAGGTAAGTAGGAGATCACTAGCAGAACCTGCCGGATTTGGATGGCAGCAGAATGTGCTGGGGCTCTGAAACTGAGGTTGGAAAAATATATCTATTGGTATATAAACCATCCTATTAACATATTGTCTTGCAATAAATAGTTGAGCTGTTTAGCAGGGAAACAAGCACCTTGCTTGGATGTTGTTTATCCTGCCTAAAAATACATGTCCTGTATCATAGTCTGATGATTACTAAAGGCCGGTATAATCCTGTGCTGCCACTAGCATGGGGATCCTATCCCCTGTAGTTGGTCAGTTCTTTGCCCAAACATCCTTGTCTCTTATACCAACTTAGAGCAACACATGGCTGTGAAATGAACCAGACCAAGATGAAAAATAAGTGGTCACAGAAAGAGAGCTGTTGTCAGGCTGTGAACAGTGAGAGCTAGGGAAGGCTGACAGCAGTGACAGCTTACACTGCACAAGAAAAGCATTCAGCAATACATAGACGAATTAATAGCTTATGGTAAGTGAAATTGATCCATCTAGCATCCAGGGATGCTGCTTTCTTTTGGTTTTCATGTTACTTTATAGATTCTAACATAAACATAACCAGCTTCTCTTAATTCTGTACAAAGTATTTTTAAACTGGCCCTTTGTTCTCTGAAAGTATCTCTCATGGTTTGTTTGCCTGTGTATCCACCCTGAAATTAAAAGAAGTATTAGTGATGTGATGGGAGCCACTTTCAAACTATGTCTGATGAGAAGACACACCTAATGTGTGCTCATTTAGTGCAACTGGGAGAAGAGTAGAAGTTCATTGCTGAAATCTTTTATCCTTTGATGATGTTTGTTTTCTCCCTTCCAGGTAAATTTCTTGAGTGGCACTTCTCAATTGCAATTTTTCTTCTTAATTCAGAAACACTGAAAAGTAATATTAAAGCAGTGTCTGAATAACATCTGTAATTTTCTGACCTAATGGTTGTTTTGTAACAGCTATTTCAGAAGGCAGGGAAATTATAATGGGGATAGACAATAGACTCTTAATCAGCAGCATATGGATGCTTTGGATGGACTTTGGATTATCTTTTCTTACAGTCAGTAGGACACTAATTATGCTGACCCACTTATTTCCACCTATTCTTGCAAAAGTGCATGGCAAACAACTACGTCTTTGAAAGATACATGTCAACATAGAGATGGATATTTAGCAATTCTGCTTCTCTGATCTTGTAGTAGGCTCAAAAATGGGCTGCTTTCATTCTTCCAGTTTCACACGTTGAAAGCTTTTGGCCAGTAGGTTGTTAATTAGATAATTAATAAGCCACACTCTTTCCAGTTACTTTTTCAAGAAACTAACCCTGGAATCAAGTATGAATACACTGTACGTAAAGAAGAAAGTAATGAGAATGAAATTGGAGAGCCAGAGTATTTTTGGCAATATGGAGACTGGACAGCCTGCAGTGTTACCTGTGGAAGAGGTAATTCCTCACTTCCTTTCTCTGCTACTGTTTGTCTTCAGTACTGGCAGATCTCATCTATAAGTTGTCCAGACACAGTCCTCAAAGAGGTAAGGCTATTTAATCTGCATGTGGTGGGAAATCAGGTCACATGGTTACAAAAATAATGTGAGGAAAAACTTGTTTACTTTGAGAATGATAGAGCACTGGAATAGGTTGCCCAAAGAGGCTGTGGAGTTTCCTTCTCTGGAGATATTCAAAACCTGCCTGTCCATGATCCTGTGCAACTTGTGCCTGGTGACTCTGCCTTAGCAGGGAGGTTGGACTAGGTGATCTCCAAAGGTCACTTCCAAGCCCAGCCATTCTGTGATTCCATGAATGATGTATTTTGACTTTAAAATTAAATGCTATTAAATCATCTAAATCATATAGGTTTCTGTAACACTTGCCCTGAAATTCTCAGCTTCTGTGAACCAAAATGAGAAAGTACGGTTTTCTTTCCCCCACAGTTTGTTGTCAGTAGTGTTCGCCATAACCCAACTTTGCAGAAATGTTAATTTATGACCAACTATTGTTTCCCAATTGAGTCTTTTCAATATATTACCTATTCTTCATTTCTGCCCTGCCTTGACAAGCGACACTAGTTTTTGTGCATTTCTCGCTGATTACTTTATTTAAATTAGTCTTGAGAACTTACATGGCTTTGCCACTTTGGCAAAGGTTTAGGTGTGGCTGCAGTTACACTGTAGTTCTGCACAGCCCATTAAAACAGACAGACAGAATTATGACTGTGACATAGGATCTAACAACAGGTCTAGAAGTTTGCCTCTGGTAGCACATAGAAAATGCTCTGAAAACTTTCTCTGAAGTAGTTAGGATCAATGAGAGGAAGTTAGTGTTTGTAGTAAACCAACAGTAATGATAAAAAGACCAAAGGTTTCTTTACAACAGTAATTCTCTTTAACTGTCCATAGAGGGAATTATTTTTAAAATGTGAGAAAAAGGTTGTGTATGAAGGGAAGTCTGCACCTGGGGGAAAGGGATTGTGGCCTTCCATCTGAATTAGCTTCTTAGATTCTCTGGACAGAAAATAAGTCCTGTAGATAGGACAGGAACCTTACTCTGTTTTCTGTGTGAAAACTGTATAGAAGAGTAGAAGATCAATGTTACAACCACTGGACAAATAACATGAGAGAGGCCTTTTCTAATGGTAGAGTATTGTCACTGGGGTTTGATAACTATTGCAGTTTTTAACTGCTTTGCAAAAGGAAAGAAAGGCACAAACAGATGTAACAAATCCAGCTGGGATTCTAGAAGTAGTGATGATTGAAGGAGTAGGAATTTTTAAATCTCTCCTGTCGGGGAAGACACTAAAATTATTCCTTGTCAGTGTTTTGAACAAAGAACATTGTAGGACCTAAATTTTAGAGGATTAAAAGAAGAAATTTTAGCAGAATAGTGTAAAATATCCCATCCCAATAACATTGCCATGTTATTATATATAATAGAAATACTATAAAGCTGTGTGTTCATTTGTATATATGCATGCTTAAACAGATACATGTGTAATTTGTTTTCTGGGGGGGTTTTGAGAAGAGTCTGTCAGCACAAAAGACCATGTGTTTTCTGTTTAGCAGAAAAACACCCACCATTTTCTCTAAACAGATGAGCAAAACAAGTGTTTTGCTTAATTGTGTGCTTTAAGTTTTAGTTCTGATATCTAGTTGTGGATAGTGTTTAATGTAACAACTGATAGAAAAAAGGGAAGGTAGAGTAGGGAAATGTGTTAGTAGATTGTTTATTATGTTATTTTGTTTGTGTGGGGTTTTTTTTTCACATTTAATGTGCTTTTCCCTGAACTGCTTCTCACTAAGCAAATTATAACCCTGTGTACAGCTTTCTAACGATCCGTGTTGCTTGACTTTGATTTTTGACTGCCTCCTGGATTACTTAAATAGAGAACTGTGGTGTGTGAAGGTTTCTCAGTTTTTATTTACTAATTGACGCCCCCTGTTTGCTGTCTTTGGGCTTGTCTTAGTTCAAGGGAGAACTAAGATATCTATGTTAGCCAAGAAATAATCCCTCTCCTTTAAATTTAGAGAACAGAACTTTAATTAGGAAAAATATATGTAAAGNGTGCAGATGATGGCTGTGGTCTGGTCAAGAGTGATGGTTGTAGTCTGATCGAAAATGGTGGTTTCCTCCTGTCAAGGTCCTGCTGCTCCTCTGGATCCAACCAGTTGTCATTGAGGTCTTCTGAGCCCCATTTATGTACTCTCAGGGAGCACCCAGTCCCTCCCCCAGGGCGGGGACTCACACAATGGGTGATTAACTCTGTGACTCATGGGGTATTGTTGAACCATTGCTGGCCCATTAGCACCCACACCCCCTCAGGCTGGGTGTGAAGGCGCTAACGACTCCCTGGGCAGCTGCTGCAAATGGTCCATTGTTCTTGGGGAATGAATAGAGGGGGTAGAATACATAGCTTTGATCACCCCCACACAGCGATAACTGGTCCCTCCTGAACTAGGACAGGGCTCTTAATAAATGTTTTTTGAGCTTGTTGCCTTTTTCTTTGTATAAGTAGAAATTATATGTTTCAGAGAAGATCATGGAGTTAGGGACATCAGTTTGCAGGGGAACCAAGAGGTGCATCACAGTTCCTGAAGGGTACAGAAACCTCACTAGTTCTCTGCATTCCTTTAAGGACAGAAGAAAAGAAATGAATAAGCCATAGCCCTCTTTCTTCTGAGATACATATATTTAGAAAAGTCATTGAACAAATTTAAATTTGCTAATGTGATGCAGTCAGGGTATGGTCTCTTAATCCCTGCCCCAAGAAAAAAAGAAACCCTGTCAAAGAGCTTCAATGCACCACTTTGAAGAGGGTAGCTCTGATATTACAGTCTGTCTGCAGTTCTCTGAATGTATATGGTGTTTGATCTGGTTGTGCTCTGGGCCATCTGAATGTGGACCAGCAGTGCTGGAATCACTAAGGTTGGAAAAGACCTCCCAAGATCATGAAGTCCAAGCTTTGACCAAACACAACCTTGTCAACTAAACCATGGCACTAAGTGCCACATCCAGTTAGTTCTTTCTTGAACAGTTCCACCACTTCCCTGATCCTGTTCCAATGCTTGACAATGCTTTCAGTGAAGAAATTCTTCCTGATGCCCAGCATGAAGTTCCCCTGGCACAGCTCAAGGCCAGTGCCTTTGTTGCATTGTTCTTCAATGTCAAGGCCAGACCTCACAGATCTCTGACGCAAGAGACCATGGTAAAGAAATCTTGGAAGGAAGACTTCTTCTTGGTCAAGGATTGGGTTAGAGAACACATAGGTAAACCTGACATCCACAGGTCCATGGGCCCTGACAGGGTGCATCCATGAGTGCTGAGAGACTCTGATGGACATCATAACCAGGCGGCTCACGATCATCTTTGAAAGGTTGTGGTGATCAGGACAAGTGCCTGAGGATGGGAAGAAAGCAAATGTCACTCTGCTCTTCAAAAGGGTCAAGAAGGAGGATACAGGGAACTACCAGCCTTTTGCAGCCATGGAGATCAAGACAATGCAAACAAATGCTTTTTGGAGCCAAGAAAGTGAAGCTGCATTGTGGAATGACAAATGGGGCTAAAGCCAGGGGACTGGGCTGATGCAGGAATGTTTCATCTGTCCTAAGAGAAAAAAATACAGTTTTAGCCCAATGATACACCTTCTTATCCATGCAAAATGGATCTGAAAAAAATCCAGATGGTGAATAATGAATGATGAATCATGAATTATGACCTTGTAGAGTGAAGCTGTCTCTTCATAAAATGAACCCAGGGCAGCTCCCTAAAGATATTTTTCTACAAGATTCTTGGCTTTAAGGAAGCACCATGCCATACCCTGACATGTATCCTTTTCCAGCTCCATTGCAATGGAGAAACAGAAGATCCAAATGTGCTTCTGTCTCCCTTCATTTCCTTCATGTGTGCCCCATCTTTTGTAGTCTCAAAGATGGGTCTGGCCAATCTACCATACCACCATTTAACAGGGAAAAAATAATGTCTGAAAAATCAACATTTCCTGTAGCAAACATACCTAATACTGCATGCAGGTAAAATGAGAACACATTGCAATACCTGATATTCACTTGCAATATAGGAAATAGATCAGTAGTCCCATTGGAATCCAGTTCATGGCAAATAAGCACTGAGAGGGGATAATTTGTAGTAAAAATCACAAGCTTTGCTCTGTCTTCAGTGCCGGGCAGGTCGAGTCTCTCCCTGCCATTTTCTTTCTGCAGAAAGGAATTGCTTTGCAGTGAGAATGTGTGCACACCAGTGTCCTGCAAGCTGCTGCACCCTCTGCCCCTGCAGATCCTGCTGTCAGGACAGCAACCAGACCCATAAGCTTTCTTACAGGGACATTCATTTAAATGAGTCACTGAGGTTTTTTCTAGACCAACTAGCTGTTATTCTTTCTTTTAAGAATCACAGAATGGATTAGGTTGGAATTCCAAGTATAAATCCTTCCTCCCTGTCTAAAGGCTTTAACCAGCCTTGAGTAGCATTAGAAGTATCAAGAAGCATAGCACAGCACAGCTGCAACTAAGGGAGAATGTTAGGCAACATAAACAATTTACTCCTCCATAGATAGCATCAGTAATTGGCAAATTTTGAAAGCTCTGCGAAAGGACTTAACTGTAAGATTTGTTTTGGGGTTAATTGTTATGTGCCCTCTAAATCCTTCACAACTGTTATCCAGGCTGCTTTGCAAAATTACCTCCAGATGTCCCTGAACTGAAATGTGGTACTCGACTTGTAGTATTGAATTTAGAAAACAAAGGTCATTTTATTTCCACTCATATTATGGGTCTGAGTTTTATAACACTGAGAATGTAAAGATTTGCTCTTGTATTCTGCCCATTACTTGTGCATGCACAGAGTATAATTTGTTCATTCAAATACAAAGTGAAGTCCTTGTAGAGTATCTGATTAAAATGAACAGCTGAGACAGTTACATGTTAAATGAGTTCTATGATCAAATGTGCTCTTTTGCTTATGCCTTTTATCTGGTCCTTTATTTCTGTTGTTCTCAGCCTTAATTTTGCCCAAACTAAGATTTAAGCAGGCAGCAGATTTCTAATCTCTTTTTAAGAAGCCTTCCACACACAGATGACTTTTAACTGGCACCTTTCTTTGCAAATCAAGTGAGAAATGAAGAGTTGATTGGGTCAAGCTCACATCTATGAAGTCCTGCATTAGACATGAAATATCACATAGAATAGAAGAAATCTCTGAAAAGATTTAGTGAAATGAAGATTATTCTTTGATCCATTATTGTCATTCTTGATTTCTCTTTCTTTTTCCAGAAGTATTTGTAGGTTTCTTTTTCACAGAGCTGAGATAGTACCCATCAGTGTGAACTACTTAGAATTGAGGGCAGACAGAAGGAAAAGTGATGAGAGAAATAGCTACCTCTCACAGCCCTATGGAAACATTGTTTAGGTTACAAATTTTACTGAGGTTTTAAGTATATTTAGAATTTTTAATCCTATTTAAATAGGATATTATCCATTTAAGTTGTATAACTGTGTAAAAACTTGTTAGGGCAGGATCACTGTGGAGTGACTAGTTTTCTGCTTCTGCAGTGTTCAACTTGCTCAAACCGATAAAAACAACTGTTTCATTATGTCAATCCATTTATACCTATGTATATATATATATATAGGTATTGATATATATGCATAGGGTTCCTTCCATCTTTGTAGCTGAACTTCCAGAGACTTTGAAGCTACAGTGGGAGTTTGCATAACTTCCATGCTAAAAATTGTTTCTGTGAATAAATGAGTTTGTTGATGTCAGCGATTTGCAATTGTTTTATGAGAATGTTCAGCTTCAAAGCAGAACGTTTGCAAAGGTTTATGGTGGGTTTGAAGTGAATTACAGCAGATGAAATGACACTAAGAATTTATCAAAGCAAAAGGTTTCTTCTAATTTGAATTTGCAGCAGCGATATACTATGATTTTGAAAGGGACAGAAACATATTTCTGTGAACTGCATTGTTTACAGCTAGCAGGAAGGTTGTCGAATATTCCAGTTATGTTTACCGTAGTATAAAAGAGCACATGGCTTGCTGGGAGTCCTACACTGAACCCAAATGCTTTCTGTTGCTTGAAATCCCATAGGAATAAGAGATCACCACCTCCAGATATACCACAGTCTTACAGCTACTTCCACGCCACGCACCCTGGAGCTTGGATGCCTCAGTCCCTTAATCTTCCCTTATAGATGACACTGATTGCTGCTCTGTAAAGTCTACCTCTATGTGTGACTCGAGGAGAGCCAGTCATCAAGTCCTGTGCTGTAGTCAGTAATTGTTTTATATGTCTCTGTCTCAAGTCTGAACGTACTCAAAAGGTGAAAACATTTCCTCACATACTTGATGCTCTAACATGGTGAAAAAGGGATATAGGTTTCCATTGGCTTCTGTGAAATGACCCAGATATGCCTAGAAAAGTCCCTCCTGTGTTACTGAGGCAGTTCTGGGTTAATGGTTGGGCGTGGTGATTTTACAGGTCTTTTCCAACCTCTAAGCTTCTATGATTCTATGAGTCTATATGTTCTATAGAGGAATATTTTCATATTTCCCAAGTATTTTCTATGGATTATTGTTTTTATCTGCCAGGTAGTTTTCCACACTAGTTAATAGGAGTTCTGAGGCAAGTAAAAACTTGTTTTCTAAATGTACTGGAAAGTAGCCTAACACTTGACATAATAACATGTTAGACCCCATGCTTCCCAGGAGAATGATAGAAGTCATACTTACAGTGACTTATCGTGCATATTAATTGCTGTGAATAAATAGCGCAGTTAATTTCATGAGAGTTAATAAATGTTCCTTTAGGTTTGTTAGCCCTTAGGATTTGTTAGGACGTAATACAGCTATTTTAATGCCTCCATATCAGTCTAGCTACAGCCTTTCAAACCGTAATATTGCAATACTTCTTTTTACATTGGGTTTCAGCTTGAGATCTGCCTCAAATCATTGTATAACTATGTGGAAAGCAGGCCCCTGGAAACTGGCTTTCTTTAGACTCACAATAGGGTAATGTAGTATTTTGGTTCACATTTCTTTTTGTTAAATGAGTGGAAATCTGTGTAAATGGAACTGTTAGGAAGTAACCCTGGTTGTGTGCATGGAATCTCTCTGTGTGTCTGTTCATCCCTGTGATTTATGCTGAGTGTCGTGTTTTATTTGCGTAGAAAACAGACAACTTTTTCCATCATCATTTTCAGTCAAAATGTGTACCAAAGCTTCTTGAAAGTGGAATTGAGCATTAAGAGTCACAAGGTTATGGTTTTGCTCATACACTCCAGTTTGTATTCTGCTTAAGCAGCCGTCCCAGAAGTACAAAGAAATGGCCAGCAAGAGCAGGTGTGCTGTGAACAGCCTGATGCTGCTGTGTTGCCTCTTGCCTGGGGGTAATGCAGGAACCATTCATAGCCCTCTAAACCTGCTTCAGAGCCCACAGGAGTTCTTTCTGAGGCTGACAACTACACTGAGATTAAGGGAAGTGCTTTCTAATGTGTTACTTGAGCTACCTGATCCACAGAGCTCTGCTTAACCTCTTTTCAGCTTCATTAAATGATGTCCATGCCTGATTTAGCTCAGATACTCAATTGACTTTCACAGCTGTTACTGTATTCAGGGATGCAGAGCACAACCTCCTGGAGGATTTCGGCAGTTCAGCCCCTGCCTACAAGGTTACTCTTCCTTTTTCTCTGTGTGTCTTTCCCTCGCAGGCGTGCGGCGCCAGGTGGCTCACTGCATGTGGAAGGGCAGCGGAGCCATCAAGGACTCCTTCTGTGACCCGGCAACTCAGCCCAATGGGCGGCAAAAGAAATGCTACGAGAAGGACTGTCCACCCAGGTAATGGGTCCTGGGAGGGCTCTGGTTTTGGTAAACAGCATCCTTATTCAAGGGAAGGTGTGTTCCTGATACTGGGACAGCATGGCATCCATAGCCTGCGACTGTGAGAGTTTCCAGGCACTACAGAGCAAGGTGTCAGAAACTCCATAATAAACAAATTAGAAGTGAGCAGCCCTGAGAAGTTTCCAAGGCAAGTTGCTGAGCACTCTGTACTGGCAATGGCAGAGTGCACTCTCATATATGTAGATACTATCTTTGTTCAGTATGAGTGCAGGTGTGCCTGAAGGCTGTATAAATTCTTACTTATTTTAAAAATTGTGTTCCTGTCTTAGCAAAAGTGGCAATGCATTCCTCTCTGGTCAAAAACTAACTTACAGAGAGGCCTTTTGATACTGTTTTTCAGTATTTTTTGATACTCCTTTGCCCCTTTTGTGAGAGATGATGAGTGGAAATGCCTACTTCTATAATTTCTATGCTTTCTGTATAACACATTATTTGGCATTTTTTAATCACATTCCTTTGTATTTTTAACTTTCAGTGAAGTGCAGTTTTCTTCATATATGGGAATCATTTTTCCATACTCAACACTACCTTAATTCATCTACATCTCTGTTTTTTCTCTTCTACCATTTGAGTGAGTAGGGTAAGGAAGAGTAACCACAGCAAACATGCCAGGTGTCAGCAGAACAGTGGGCTTGTATAACAGGCATGGATTTGTTGGAAGGGATCAATATGGGCTTTAGTTTCTAGCATTAGGTACCAGAACATCTTGCTTTTGTCTTTTAATGTCTTTGAAGGTTGTTTATCTGCTGTTCACAATGGTATACCATGTTTTAGTAATTCTAGTTCAATCAGAGTAAATCAAAGGCCTGAGTCCCTTAAAGCTCATTCTGTTGCATTTGCCAGCAGTGAATTTAATGAAACTTTAATGTAAAAAATTCTTCATAGCTGTTGGTTTTACCAGTTGTTTCCAAGTATCTTCAACAGTCCATGATACCTCCACTGGGAACCACATCATTGTGCTTGCAGCCTAGACTACCAGCATTTCATAATTCTTTGTAGATTGCTAGGAAATCAATTGACTGTAGATAAACTTCCTGACTAGTTGACTAGTTAAGAGCTAGGGCTACACACATAGTCATGTGTAAACTGTGCTATCAATTCCAGAGTTCCAGATTAACTCAGTTTATGCCATTTAAGTTACAACATTATTTGGACTTGCTCTTGAAAGTGAGGGAGCAGAATTTGTCCCTTGTGGGGCAAATTGTAGAATTATGTGATATGTGAACAAGCTCTTCTGTAGACCAGGCAGAGCAGCTCTTGTGTGCCAATAGCCTGAGTGATGCTTCCTAAATTCATTCTGCACTAGAAATTTATTCTGCAGAGGACAACATGAAAATAATGGCAAAGTGGTGTACAGGAAAACTGTATGTATTTAGTTCTGGAGTCATGCTGTGCCTTTATTTTTCTCTTAATAACATAAGAGGGATTATAATAGTTTGACCAAGGGTCTGTCAAAGTCCCTGTTCTGGCTCTCAGCAGGGCCTACACGCCTAAGGAAGAATAAAGGCAAGGCAAACATAAATTGTACCTCTTTCTGGTACTCTTCCAGCTTTCAACTGGTTTTAATTCAAGGTGTTTCCAGAGGTTTTTATGGCTTGCCTAATCAATAACCTGGCTCTCACTAGCTTCTGTTGGTGGCCCTGAATTCCTCTGTTGGAAGTGATGGCAGTGAAGAATGAATTATTGTTTACCCTTTCCAAGCCCTTCCTTTTGTAGATCTGGTCTCTGTCCCAGGCTATAGTCCCAGTATTAGGTTTAGTTGGTATTTGCTTTCCATGGCATATGTGCCGCCTCTAATCCGAACAGATGGTTACACGTCTTCATATGAAACAGAAGACAATTTAGTACAGTTTGTTGGTTTGGTGGCTCTAAAGCAGATCTGAATATTGGAGGAAGGTGTGACTGTCCCCTGTGGCATTATACAAGATAACCAAAAGTCCATGTGAAGCTTCTGGAGGTCAAGTGTTCTGTAGAGAGGTGTCTAAATTCTGTGCTGGAGGAGAGGACAGTGCTGTAAACACATCACTACAGAAGACTTTTGTTCAGTGGTGAGCCATGGAACTGAAACCACTGGATAATCCCACACTTCCCAACAGTAAGCCTGGTTCTTTATAACATCCTATCTGAAAAAGATGGTTGTTCTCTTTCATAAACATCCATCTGATGATCTGCTAAATCGCACTGGTGGAAAACAAGGTACTAGACCACTAAAGCAGAAACAGATAATTTATCAAACAGTAGCTACAGACAAAGAATAAAACGTTTATGACTCTCACAAACCAGATCTTATCTCATTAATCTATTTCAGAAAGTTAGTTATAAACAGTTTGAATTACAGGCTTCTGAGAAATCTAAGTCTTAACATTCTTACTTGTTAGATGACTTGCTCTGCATTTATTTTATGCTTATTAATAAATATATTATTAAATTTTCTGCTAAAATAATTTGGGCCACAATGAATAAAATATTGAAAGTATCACAATATGTGTATGCAACATTTTGACTCAGAACAAAGTAAAGATGGTTGAACAGCTGAGAGTAAAAATGTACAGTTTGAGTGATATTGCTTAGTAGGAGTGCAATGAGACTGTAGTTTAAATGCATGCCTTTTCCCATGTTATGGTAGGGAGTATAGTTTCCAGTTAAGTTTCTTTGATTTGGTTCTATAGGTGTTAATATTAAAAGCCAGCAGATACTACTTGAAAAAGAGTGAGACTGCACATAGTTATAGTGTTATGAGTAAAAGTTTTTGCTTCACCCTGTAAAGAAAATTGCCTGGAGCCTTTTTAACCTGACTACCAACTTGAACAGAGTAACGCTAAATAGGTATTTGATAAGTACTTCAAATCTCCTGCTTTCTATCTGCTTTTACTCTATTGTCCTACTTCCAGACAGCTTGCTAGACTTCCAACAGAAAAATAAGAGTAGGAAATCTCATTTCTATTATAGTACACAGAGTGAGAATCAATGCCCTGTTGGTATATGCCATGCCTGATGCTGTACAAGTACTGAAAGAAGACAGTCTTTCTTTAGTTGTGACACAATGGAGGGAAGGACATGAAAGGGGGGGAACATTCAGACCCACAGTCATGATTTGGTTCCAAAGTCCCATGCTTCTAAGTTTTTCAACAGGTCCACACTTCATTCAGCATGCAGCATCTAGGTATAGATTAGGAGTGGGTAATGGATGAGGCTGTTGGGCTCTGCCTTAATTGTTACAACCCTTGGAAACTCCGTGTGGGAGAAAAAGAGATAGGTCTTATTTAAGGCAGCTGAATGCCACCTGAAAGAGTTAGATCTTCTTCCTATCTCTGTCCCAGGCTTGATTGTGGAAGAGTTGAGCACTCACAGCTGCAGCTGTAAACTACCTGAGATTAGTTTCCATCAGACAGGCTGCTCCCTGTTTTGACAGTCTCAGGAAAATTAATGCTCATGCAAATTAATTATTAAAATCATGCATTTTTCTTGTTTGTTTATTACTGCAATCTTTCCATGCCATGCCTGCCTGTGGAGATAAGGCAGTTGTTTCACCTTGCAGGGACCAGGGGGTGCATTAATACTTCAGAACCACTCAGTTCCTGTTGTGGTAAATGCCACCAGAAACCAGAGATAGGAACAAGTCCTGAATAGCAACTTCCATCAGGCTTCAGTTTCCACCAGCCTGTCCCAGTCTCTCACCACAGCCAGCATTACTATCTACTGATTTCTTCTTTCTGACAAGTAGATGGTGTTTTCCAGTCTTGGCTTTGCCTTTCTCCCCCTTTGGCTGAGATCCCAAAGTTCAGGTCCTCAGCAGGGACCATGAGGAGGCAAGAGTACATGTACTTCTATGTCAGGTTTCTTATTCTTGAATGTTTAAGGCATGTGCGTGTGCCCTAGAAGGAAAATAGGAAAACACAACACCAGAAATTCTAGTTACTGATAAGAATAAACTTCTAGTTAGAGCAATTTTTTTGAAGTGTGTGCGGTAAACAGGGTATCAGACAATTAACTGCTTGGCTTGCCAGCACTGTCTGTTACTGAGTGAGGAACTACAGAGCAAGTTCCATGGCTAAATGGAGCTTTAGTTTGATCATGAAGGTACAATAGGATAAAATCTTAATTCTGGGATTTTCTAACCATGGAGCACCTTACTTTCTTCCACAACTTCTAAAAAGTATTTTGTGTGCAATAGTTAACCACACACCATTACTGTAGTTCTGTAGTAAGCTCTCATAATTTATTGCTAGGAGCTTGGTATTTAAACTTGCAAACTATTGAACTGTCACTCAGAGCTATTTGAAAATGGTTAGGGGTGTCAGCTTAGCATGTCCATAGCTTGAAATACGTGATCTGGCTCTATTAAAAGTAATAGAGCCGTTCACATATTTAAGCTCCATTTGTGCTGAAATGTCAGCAATTTACAAGATTAGTAAATTGCTAATTTACTAATTTGTAGAAAATATAAAATTGGAAAGAAGATGCAAGAGATGGAAACAACTCTGAAATGGCTTGGTTTATGTAGTGATGATACATTCTTCTCTTGTTTACTATTGTATTCTACTGAGGTGTCCTCACTCGTTCTCTTTACCAGCTTGTTAGTTTTTCTTTGTTGTTTGCAGAAGCTTGGAAGAGCAAGAAACAATCCAAAAGTAGGCAGGAGGAGGAGAGAAATATTTTGAGTGTTTTTTTCCTTATGTTTGTTTTGGTTTTTTAATTACAGCAAGATCCAGAGACCCTGCCACAGGGTTGTGGTTGCAGTGGGCTGCATTCTAGAGCAAAGCATTCAGTGCCACAAAGGGCTTGTAAGAAATGCTGTATGTATAGATAAACAAAGAAGAGGAAGATGGGTCCAGGTAGCACAGAGAAGACCAGATAGTTGTGCAAATAAGCTGTATGTGTGGCTTGTTTGCTCTGGGGCTTGGTTGTTTTGGTTTTTTTTAATTATAAAAAGTAGATATCACTGCCTTCCAAATCGGTGACAGCTCACTTGCTACTGAGGAACAAATTAATTAAGGAACATGGAAATTAGAGTGGAAAGGGATGAGGGATTGTCAGCAAACTGAAGAAACCAGAACTGCAGTAGGATGGGAGACAAAGCAAGGAGTAAAACCTGTTACAAATCTGAATGTTGAACTGTGATGAATTTATCAGAATGGGATTATTTTTTTCTCAAGGTTCATGGACCTTAATAGGACAAAAAACCTAATAGAATGGTATTGGTTGTAAGCCAGAAGAAATTTTTTCTGCTATTTTGTCTAGAAAGGCATTTTCTCAATATATTCCTGCTTTATTGTAATCATAAGGCTTTGTCATTATCTCCTTCAAAGCTCAGGAACAAGTAATATTGTCTAGGAGCTTTTGTGGCTTAGCATTTGCAGCTGGACCAGGGTTTTTATACATCAGCTTGAAGTTGTGTACGTGCCTAGCACTCTCTAAACTGGAAAGAAAAAGACCTGTCTTTTTTTT